>CM059213.1:24876220-25264892 GCA_030347435.1 Clarias fuscus
AATGATGTCTTCTTCTCCACAGTCACACCACCATAATCCTGTTTCTCCCACATTGTCTCACTGCCTCTAAGGCTGTGCCTGTCTTTGCTGTCTCACTGAAAATAATCCTGACTGATTACACTTTCTCACTGATAAATTTGTTGCCATTTTCTCCAGTGTCTAACTACCAATAATTCTCTCTCTCTCTCTCTCTCTCTCTCTGTCTTACTGCCGCGGCCAGTACTGTTTTTTTTCCCCCAATGCCCTACAAGAAATAATGCCTTCCTTCCCCCCCACTGTCTCACTGACACCAGCCGTGCCTCTCTCCCAGGTCCCTCTCTTCATGGTTCATCTCACAGAGCTGACACCAGGCTGGTCTGGAACTGTCTGAGGCTACACATCAAAGCACAGTGATTATTATGATCTTATACTCAGCAGGCTTGGACTAAAGAGCCCACAGCAAATTTATTCATGATGATCACACAATGATGGTGCTAGAAGTTGTAGATTGGCTACAGTAATGGAAGACACATACAAGTGCATGCAAGTATGCCTTCCATGTAATCATTCTTAACAACTTAGATTTGTTCCACACTGACTTCCAGGAAGAAGAGAACAAAGATGGGAACAGCGATGACCTAAAGCGGCATGCTGTTGGAAATCACGCAGACTGTCTGCTTGCATCAAAATCAAATGCAGAATCCAGGACATCTTTTGAATCTCAATACTACGTCTCGGTCATCTGTTCTTGTGCTCTTCGGCCCATAGCTAAACGGTCAGATTTAGATCAGCAAGTGGACAAAAGTCCCCCTTAGATGTGCACTTAAGTATGCCAAATTGCATGACCCATAAGCCTGAGCTCAAGTTCTAATCAGCATGTGAATAATTAAGGATGATTGAATTCTCTCCGCTTTGGATTGTAACATTTTTGTTCCTCCAGTGCGAAATAATGATGCAATACACAGAAATCAGATTACATGCCATTTTTTTGAATAACAGACAGAGAAATAGTACATTCATGCTGGCTGTGAAGTGTCCAAATGCAATTTTATATAGTATGTACAGTAATAACATCCTAAATGGATTTAATATTGGGACTCGGTATAGAGGCGGGTGAATAAGCTTCAGTATTTAGCATTACCAATTCATGTTTAAAAAAAAAAAAAAGAAAAAATAAATAAAATAAATAAATAAAGGATTTCTTGAAAATAGCCCATCTTCAGTGGTCTCATGTGCATTGGTGCATTTTATATATATCCTGTATATGCATGGTGCTTGGAGCAACATCTCATCCCTAACTCCACTGAGGAAAAGTAGAGCAAAGTAATCCCCTTAAGAATCAGCCCCAACTGTATCCGTCACTCACATGTAGATTTTTTTAGTTAATCTTATACCAGCTGCATTATCTGGCAATCCAGACTACAGCAGATTTCAAATCTGGCCAGCTGAGCGATGGACTGGCTCAGCTTAGGGGAGTTTAACATCTGCTACACACACTCATGTACATGCAAATACACCCACTAAAGATGAGTAATATGGAAAGAGGCTTGCAATTCAATTAATGAATGAATTAATTAATTAATTGACAATTCATCTGACTCTTTAGTCACATCTAAGGGTGTCAAACCTCCTTTCCTGTAATGTATGGGCTTCTGACTGCACAGATCCTGGAAATCACTGGGGGACAGATAGCCTTGTCCCACCAATAATCACCCATCCATCGACTGTAAACAACATATATTTTTAATCAACACATTTTAATAATTATAATACCTTAAAAAATATAGAAAAAAACTTACTTACTCATTCTCTATATCACTTATCCTGTACAGGGCCATAGGGGGCCTGAAGCCTGCCCCAGGGGACTCGGGGCAATGAGAGCGGTACATCCTTGACAGGGTGCCAATCCATCACAGAGCATGCACACACTTTGACACAATGGACAATTTGGAAGTTTGGAAGTCATATAGCCTAATCTGCATGTCGTTGGAATTTGGGAAGAAAGCCGAGTATCTAGAGGAAACCCACAAAGCATGGGGAGAACATGCCAACAGAGACCAGAGGCAGGAGTCAAACCCTCAACCATGGAGGTACGGGTCCACGGTGCTTCAGAAGATGGTTACTTCTGATTTGGTTGTTTCCTTACAATTCAGAACCAGCCAATCAGAATCAGCCTTCTTGCAGTCTCTGATTGGTCTTGGTTTGTAATACATTGTCAGAACATGCGAGCTCATCTGAGATCTTAATAAAAGGAAACAGAGCTTGAACAAGTGAAAACAATTCAGGTACATACATGTACAAAAAAAAATGTTTCTGTTAAAAGAAGAGGAACTAATATGACGCCAGATGATGAGTAGAAATCATGACTTGTGAGGCTGTAGGACACGAGTCCACCCATTTAATCTGTCCTCGAGCTGACTCTGCTGAGAACACCGGGTGCCACTAGATCATCACAGGGCACCATTGCATAATTTGTAACTACAGGCCATTTAGCACAGCCAGTGAACCTTCGGCAAAAAAAATTATATCTGAGCAAGTGAAAATATATTGAATAAAGTTTTAACCCTAACCCTTAGGATAAAATTACAACAAAAAACTACATTCATATTTTTAATTATTAAGCTTATTTCTAATCAAATTTAACAAAAAAATTCTCTTCTAATGATAGATCATTTTGCTAGTTTTAGGGATATTTTTCTTGAAAAAAGAAAAATTATCTGTAAGTAGGACAAGAAATTCTTAGTAACAGGTGGCGTAGTGGTTGGAATTGCAAGGCGACAGTGCTAATGTTGAGGGTGCGATTCTCGCCTCGGGTCTGTGTGTGCTCGCCTTGCGACGGATTGGCATTCTATCCAGGGTGTACCCTCCCGGCTCTCTGTGACACAGTACACAGGATAAGCGCTACTAAAGATGAATGAATTTTAGTAACATTTGACTAGAAATTTACTTAATAATCTTAGATTGTAAGAAATTCTAGATAGGTTTGATTTTAGATTCATAAATATTTTATCTGCAAAGATGGTAAGATTTTTTACATTATTGGGAAGGTGGGAAGAAACCAGAGGACCACAAGGAAACCAATGTGAACACATGTGTAACACCACACAGGCAGTAACCTGAGCTCAGGATAAAAGCAGTGACCCTGCAAATGTGTGGCATCAACACCACCATTGCCACCCGTATCCTCTTTCTATTCAATTGCCATTAAAGTCAAAGGAGTTTTCTTTGAAAGTGGGGGTGTTCTTCCAACTTCACATCTAAAACCACTCATGCTTGTAAAAGAAAAAAAGAAAATTAGCATATACTCAAGTACTATAAATCCTCAGATCCTGATTTTTTTTTAAATAGCCTATTGTGTTTTTGCCCTTGAAAAAAAAAACAAAAACAAAAAAACATCAAGGGCAGAAAGTAGTTATCTGACGAGCATCTTGGACTTGCCTAGCTTTCACTTTATAAATTAAGACAAATATGTGACAAGTGCACTGTAGTAATTGTATCTTCTTATTCTATGTTTTTCTTATAGTGCATGGTCCATAATCCCAGAAATAAAGCTCCATACTTCTATGCTCATGGGTGCCCTGTGATTTGAATAAAAAATTGAAAGGCACAATAAATGCATATTTCATTTAAGGGTTTATGTTTATATATTTCTGTATTGGCACTGTTACAAAGGCAAATTGTGCATGTGTATTTATTAACACCAACATTTAAGCAAGGGGTTAAATATGTAAATATCAGCCTAACACTGACATCAAACCACAGTACGGTGCTGAATGTTAATGAGGAATGGCACAGAAATCACAACCTGTGAAAAGCAACCATGCAAAGAGAGCACATGTTTTCCCACTGCATGTTTACTCTCCTATAAACATTACAAATTACAAGCTCTAGTCTTGCAATTAAAACAGTATACGAAGGTTAGTTAATAGTCTCCTTTCAAAACTTGACAAATGGCTAATTTTGAACTTGTGCTTTCCTAAGTAAAATTAAATTCTCATCAGTCTTTGAAAAAAAAAAAAAAACAGAAAAAAAAATGCAAGCCAACACATTTTGTTTAATGATTTGTTTGCAGGAACGTGATCTCTGTCCCATCTATTTTTAACAAGTTGTTACACGGCGCTGAAGAATGCCAGCTTCATGCCCAAGAGCTTTATCTAGTTAATCCGCTTCCCAGCAGCACCAAGAGCAAAAAATCTATTTCACACTTTTACGGTTTTATGTATGTAGGCACATGTAGAGTCTTTCGAGAGCTTGCCTAAATAAGCAGCAAAAGAAGGTCATGGGAAAGTATAGCAAAAAACCATGACAGGCAATCCGACTGCATGTGAAGTGCAAAATTGAAGGCATCATATTTCTCAGAGTAAAAAAAAATCATCACTTTAACTAAAGTATTACCTGCAATTATCCCTTGGGGAGCGAGGTAAAAGTCGCCCAATCAGATCAGTAAGGGGTTACTGAACACTAAAGGCTTTTTTTAAGGCGTTCCAAATTTATACCAAGGGTTAACCTCTGGTTCTGAAAAATGGAGCCAAGGCGGAAAATCCACTGGGGTTCGTTCCAAAAGTGACTCAATCCCCATAGACGCCCATGATAAAATACCCAGATTTAAACATTACCAAGCAAAAACATTTATAACCTTATACAAAAAAAAAATAAAGAAAAAAAGGTTTTGGTCTCCATAGCTACAGTAGATTTTCCATTCATGACAACTCAATGATATATAACTTAAATTATAGTAAGTCTTAAAATTATGCATAATTAGGGGCGTGGCTGATTTGAGTGACAGCCGTCTGCTATGCATCACTTTAGTTTCTACCTAACAATAAAGAAGTCCAGATGGCACGACTGAAGTTCCAGATTGACATGACATGACTCAACTCCCCGATTTTGACATATCGTTAGTGTGAGACTTTTTTCACTACATCTGCACGATAAATGTTCACTTTATTTAGAATATTAAAAAAAAAATCTTTTCTTGACTGAGTTATTGTGAAATTACAATCTCAACAGTTTTTGCAGTAAGCGTTTAACATGAGACCTTATGTTGCCTCCTTGCTACTAGTACATGGCTGAAGGAGAGAAAACTATGGAGTATTTCCAAAGATTCCTTTCTGAAATAAAAGGACATGCTGTTAGATTTATTAAAGCCAAGGATCACCTGTATGATCAAGTCATTGCCTTCTTCATTCAAAAGGAAAGAAGGATCGATTTTGTTTTAAACAGTACGCTGAAGAGCAACGGTGGCCTCGTTGTATTTATTTAGTGGTTTAGTAGATCATGTCTTGAGTGTCAACTGAATGCATGATTTTTTTTTTTTTTACTTTAGTATTTGTTTATTACCAGGGAAAATTGATGCGAGGTACATGTGCACCCGCATGATTATCACATGACTCATAACACTTAAAATTCTGCTATATATATATATATATATATATAAAAAACAATTTTCTTTGTTATTATGATTATATCATAATCAATAACTGTATGATTTGATTAAATGCCTCTGGATACAGGAATTTGCATGCATCAGTTTTTCCAGTGCAGCTCATTCATGACCAAAAAAAATGTGCAGTACAAACATGCAGCCTACCACAAAAGCAACACACTGGTGGTAAATACAATATAGTAAATTCTGTTTAAATTGATCTAAATTATGGTCATTGTGTGTTTGAGTGTGCCAATCCCTAGTAAGCTGTGCTATAAAATTTAGTAATTTAGTAATTTATAAATTCTCGCTAATGAAAGTCTTCTTTAAGAAAACGAATGAAGCAGAAGTGGAAAGTAAAAAATACAACAAAATAAATTGACAGTGCAAAGTTATTAATAAAAGCATAAGAAAACTACAGTATACAGTCTGAAGGCCAACATTAGACAGACATTTACAGCAAGCAATTCAGAACAAGAAAATATAACATTATCAGGGTATTTAGCCTTGATACTAATATTCAGTATCAGATGAGGAGACATCCTTATTGATTTTTTATTTTTTTTTAAACATTACGGTATATTTCAGTCACAACCCTGACACACCAAAGACAGAAGTGATGATGTATTCAGTTCCATTATTTGGTTCCAATTATTCTAATCAAGGTTTTTGTTTGGTGGCATCATTCCAAGCAGTATGTATTGCCCCCTTAACTTTCCCACATTATTTTAACCCCCCGCTTTTATTTGGATAGCACTTTTATCAATTGACATTGTCGCAAAGCGGCTTCACACAATCAAAATTATTATATAACTTTGTATGAAATGTGAATGTGTATGAATCAAACTGGTCAGATGGTCCCTTAGTACCTGATGAGCAAGCCGAGGGCGATAGTGGCAAGGAAAAACTCCCTCAGGTGGCAAAAGAAAGAAACCTTGAGAGGAACCAGACTCAACAGGGAACGCATCCTCATTTGGGTGAAACAGACAGCAGGAATTGATCTGCATTCATACTGTGTGTAAGGTGGCAGGCAGTTCAGTAAGGTGGCAGGCAGTTCAACTTTCCACATTGTGTCATGTTTAAAAACCACAAATGTAAATGTATTTATTGGGAAATTTTATGTGTTAGACCAACACAAAGGGGCACATAATTATTAAATGGGAGGAAAATAATAAAGTTTCAAAAGTTTTTACTAATGAATATTTAAAAACAGTGGCATGCATTTGCATTCAGCCCCCCAGAGTCAATACTTTGTAGAACCAGCTTTCGCTACAATTACATCTGCAAGTTTTTTATGTCTCTACCAGCTTTGCACAGGGGTATGAATACTTTTGCAAGGCAGTGTATATTAAACTGTCTCTCTCTCATACTCTATACCGCTTAACCTGCACAGTGTTGCCTGAATAATATCCCAAGGGACTCGCGGCACTCTGGACAGGGTGCCAATTCATCACAGTGCTGAAACACACACACTCACACACACTATGGGCAATTTGGAAATGCCAATAAGCCTACTAGTCCTCATGCCTTTGGACTCTGGGAGAAAACCGAAGTACCTGGGTTTCCTCCAAGCAACAGGGAATCTCCATGCACACAGACCCGGGGCTGGAATCAAAGAGGTACGAGGCCACAGACCTTACCACTATGCCACTGTACTACCCACTATAATGAACTAAATTATAAAGCTTCTAGTGCTTATATTAACTCAGTGAATCACACACTGAATAACAGAACACTTTGCAATGATATACCTTTCACTCAATAATCCCTGAACTGTATATTCAGAAATAATGTCTGAATCTTCATTCGTGAGTCTGAGTACTCTGAAGTGAAATACCTTCAGCTAGGTGCTACTTTATTCACATGCATGCATCTTTCTGATAGGAAATACACCGTCCGTGCTTCCGCCTCGCTGTCACTTTCTCTGTGTGAAACCATACTATTTATATAAACACTGCCTGTCAGACAGAATAGATCTCTGAGTGATGTGGTTTCTCTCCTCTCGGGGCCAGCAATAATTTTTTTTGTTGTTGTTGTTAAAACCGACTAGCAGCAAAGAATTAACCGGCCTGGTTTCAAAGTAAAAAAAAAAAAAAGGACCGTTAATACACCTCTGAGGTGCACACGGCTAAGCGTGACGACGTTTAAATAATCTCATAGGGAAACATTTAAGACTTAATTAGATTGAAATAGCAGAGGAAGCTGACAGCCAGACCAGTCGACATTTTGAAATGATTTAATACACATACAGTATATCAGCTCATTTGCTATGCTTTTCACTGTCAGGGTTTATTGTATAAATAACTACTGATTGATGCAGATTTCTGAATCAGACCATGTACACGCTCTTATTCCGAGTGCCAGAATTACATCCATCTTGTCCTTCCTTTTCATTACAACCGAAAATGAGGAATTAGCGCAATATTGTTACGCTGTCATTAGCGTTAAAGATTAGTCACCATTCATTACACACTAACAGTAATCAGAAATTAACAAGCGTTTAAATCAGAAGGATACTGCAGTAAAATTTATGAGTGGTGCCTGCCGAAGGCGAAATTGTCTTCCCTTCTTCGCTAGTTATGACATGCGCGTTTGCGTCCAAGCATATGTGGGTGTTTTTTTTTTGCCGGTGGGTGCTGATTCACTCAAGCCAGTTGTTATTGCCATTTCGTTTTCAGTACATGTCACCAGTTTGTCTCTCTTCCCTTCTCTCAGCTAAACGATGGATGGCTAGCCTCGGGCGAATATCATTCTCATACTAGGCACTGCTCGAGCCTGGGGCTGCTTCGGGAAATATTTTTAGCTTCACCTTTCACTCAACGCTGCCCTCTAGAGGCTACAGGAACAGGCAGATGTGAGTAGTGATGTAATCGATAGATTTTTTTTTTTCATCTGCTCACAGAGAAGGACTAATAATAAAAAAAATCAAGCAACACTAACAAAAAGAAGAAATTTTGTTTTAAATTAGAGCATGCCCTTTATGTCTTTGCGCTCCGCATCCTTTGCTTTTTAATGACCTCTTTCTCAGAATCTCCACATGCTGACCTTTTCTCTAAGTGCAAAGATTTGGAGCCCTATTGTACAGCATGTAGTCCGTGCCTTTAGAAAGAGGGGGGGGGGGGGGGTAATGGAGCACTTGACACTTCTGTCTCTGAAGCATCACTAATCAATCTTTTATGGCACCTTCTTGCCCAGAGCACCTTGACTCAGAAGGGTGATTTCACTAGGGCTGCTATAAAATCTTCACATGCAGGTTAGCTGCAAAGAGAAAGAAGAGAGAGAGAGCGAGAGATAGAGAGATAGAGAGAGAGAAAGGAAAAGGGGCCCATGAGAGACCAAGGAAGGGAAAGTGAAAGAAAGCACACTAGAGGTGGGGAGGGAAAGATGAAGTGAAAAGTGAGACTGGACAGAGAGGCCTTTTTTCTTTTTAATGAGATAAGTTTACACACCTCGTTACTTAGCGCGCTCGGAGCCAGAGTCGAGTCGTTTCAAACTTCCAAACAAAGCAGATGCCTTGACGAGGTGGGCTTTATTTATTTATACGCTGACGTATCTGTGCCTGCGCCGCACAGTGGGGACACTCTTTGGGCTCTAATTGCCTCAATATTTGCTGAATTGATTCTTCTTCCAGTTCAAATGTACTGATCCTAGGTTTTAACACTAGCTGCTTGTGAACCATCAGGCTGAATCCGGGGGAGTCAGAGGGCTTAACGCATGCTGTTAAAATTGATGCAAATGGTATAAAGGGCTTTGTTACATTATGTTGAAAAATAATGCCTATCCACTATAACTTGTGTCAATAGGTTCTATTTAGATGTTAAAAAGATGCTAAGCAACTATTTTATTTCATATTTGCATCATCATAATTTTTTTTTTTTAAATCTTAAATAGTTATACAGTTAAGCAAAATCACTAGAGGGAGTGCCATTGTGATGAATTTCAGCATGGCTGTTATCCAGCCAGAGGCACAAGTGCTTCTAGCTCGCCTTAGGCATAAATAAAACAACACGAAGACAATTTGGAACACTTTAGAATCCATTTTTAAGTGTTGTTTAAAATGACATACAATTATCAGATGTGTGTTGTTTTTTTTGTTGCTAAAATGTGACTGATTTTGAATGTGGGTTGTGGCATGTAACTGCTCTTTCCTCAGTACTGCACTAGACTGGTACCAACCTACTGTCACCCGAGCTAAGACCGACGTGTGTAATTAACAATTGTAGAAGTAGTGTGATACATATAGTTAAACATGAGCCAGCTCTGTTACCGTTCATTTTCACCACTCATAGAAAGCCTCTCGTCCAATCAGATTACTCGGTCGGATCTAATAATGTCCTGTAATAATAATCAGTATAGCATTCAAGAGAAAGTTCTCATTATAAAAGTTTCATTATAACCACATCAAAACGAGGCAGTGGTGGCTCAGGTGGTTGATTCTCTGGGTTGATGATTTAACCATACGACCCCGTACAACCTGGTGCCGGTTCCAAGCCTGGTTGGGAAATCTGAGGGCTGTGACAACCAGAGCATCTGGCATAAGATCTGTGCCAAATCTTGCAGATCAAATGATGCAATGTGGCAACTCCTAGAATAAGAGGGACAAATCCCAAGAAAAAATAAATTAATAAATAAATAAATAAAATAAATAACCACATCAAAATCCCATTTGTTTTGTGTAAACTACATGTAATATGACAAATAAATGATATGTCTACACCTCAATAAACAACAGGTATTCTTTTCTCTCTTTTACTTTTTAGCTGAAAAAAAAAAACTACTGGAAGCTTTCATTAGATAAAATATGTCATTACTGCTGTTTTGCTGTTTGGAAATTTGTTACAACATTTCCCATGACGAATTTCATCAAGTCATAAAGATTATAACTTAACTAAAGTTATGTAAAAGCAAACAAACTCCATATGCATCATCTTTTATCTGGTTTAAAATTACACAAAGCTCTTTATCTTTTAGCAAGATAACATAAATTTACTCTTTTGGAGAGCAGGTAAGACAAATAGAGAGAATCTTGGTACAATGATGTTTGATTTTGAGACTAGACTAGGTAGACTAGTATGGATTGGGTGGCACGGTGGCTTAGTGGTTTACTCTGTTGCCTTGCACCTACAGTGCCTACAGGGTTTGATTCCCACCTTGGGTCTGTTTGCATGTTCTCCACGTGCTTGGTGAGTACTCTTGCCCTACAAGGTGGAACTACTGCTCAACAAGTCAAATCATATGGTGTCATATTAATTCCTCTTTAATTAACAGAAACATTTATGGTTTTTTTTTTTGCAAGTACATACATTGCTTTCACTCATTCAAACTCTCTTGAGCTCTTAAGATCTCAGATGAGCTCACCAATTCTGATTGGCTGATTCTAAATCGCAAAGAGACAGCTAATCAGAATGAATCATCTTCCAGCATTTCTTCTTTAAATGAGAGATGCTGACAAAGTACAGGCAATTAAGCACATAATGTACAAGAGAGACAAAGTTTAAATGAGCGAAAATACTGTTTTTAGTTGCCAGAGAAAAAGAGACGGATAAATTGCCACTACGATGGCATAGTGGTTAGCACTGTTTACTTGTACCTCCAGGGTTGAGGGTTTGATGCCTCTGGTATATGTTCATGCAATTGACATGTTCTCCCCGTGCTTGGTCCTCCCAGGCTAACTGGCATTCCTAAATTGCCCATAGTGTGTAAATGTGTGTGTGCCCTGTGACCGATTGGCACCCCATTTAGGGTGTACCCCGCCTTGTGCCCTAAGTCTCCTGGCAGAAAGCGGTGTAGATGATGAGTGAGTGAGAGTGCTACGAATTTGTTATGATTGGATTCATTGATCCTTTATACAGTATATAGTTTATAAAAGGAGTAAAGATGCAGAGAATGCAGAATCAAGTCATGATTATTGAGGTACAAGTAAGAGCACAATAGTAATCGCCTAAGTATGATAAGGAACTGCAGATTCTTTAACAAAATATGAAGCAAACTAAAGACTTCCTGTCACTCTTCTAAGCACCCTAGGCACGCAAATTTTTACAGCTTTTTTCGTGGTAGAAGTTCAATGTCAATAGAATTAGCAAATCATTACTTTGCATTTAATCTCCCTTAGTGCTGTACGGAAATTCAATTCCCACAGTCTAACAATTGGGCCAACTGTACCATCTCATCTGTCTGGGATGAAAGCTTTTCAATTAACAAATTAGCGAAGAAACGAAGAATAATACTTTCTTGTAATGATTTGCAAAAAAAAAAAAAAAAAGACCTTGCTTCCTCTCACCCTGTGATGAGACAGCCGACATATCCGAGCTGGTTTATGCGTGTGCATGATTCTCGTATCACCGTGCAGCTTGGATTAGCTGTAAATGAGCGTCATTAGCATATGGTTTAGCATTCTTGCTCAAGTGTTTGTGCTTCCTTTTCTCTTTTTTTTTTTCAGAGGTGATATTTGCAGCAGAATGGCACATTGTGGCAAAGCACACAAAGATGAGTGCCTTTGGGTATGAGCATATCTTTTATGGTAAACCAGCTTACAGGGCAGAGCTGTTCAGAAAATGTATATATGCCCCAATGGAGCACTCTTAAATGAGCAAAATCATTGGGAGTGATTTTTGGGAAAGATCATTCTTCTTTCTCACAACCTTGACTGACCCTTAGCAACGACCTTTTCTTTTCCCGTCTTTTTAGGATTAGCATAAAGTCACTCCATCCCTGTATTTACCATGTGGAAATGCCCTCCATTTATCCACTCGAAAGTATGACAAATGAGTAGGCGAGGCAAAAAAAAAAAAAAAAAAAAAGACTGAAGATTCAAGCTTAATGAGTTGAGCTTGGCTGCAAGTCCACCCAATTCTCCAGTTCTCTTCTCCACTTCATGAAATAAAAAAATAAATAAATAAATAAAAAAAAACAGTATGAGTTAGGGAGAGATTGAGAGTTGGAAAGGAGAGCACTAGAGATAGTGATGAGCTGGCTAGAGTAGGACATGAATTATTTAAATGGATGTTTTAAAAGTTAAAATGAACCGGACTGCGGTGTGTGGCATGGATGCAGCATACTGCACACAATATATGCACATAGAAACCAGATCACCACCTACATAGAGGGGAAAAAAATCATCCACTGTGACCCCTATTTCTATCCTTTTTTTTAGCCTGTTGGCATTTTACTGTGTTATTTTAGTCCTAACATCCTGGTCTTGTTAAATCTCACCTGTTAATTGGTTTCACCTTTTTGTCATGTCTACATCCTTATTTAGCTCTTTTACCACAGTAAAGGTTTTGATGTTTCTTAGCAGCACTAAACTGTTTCTATCGTTTCTAGCATACATCACGGGCGGTTTAAAGCATTGCGTCCAGCAAAATGGGCGATTTGATGTTAGTAATGTTATGCCCTAATGCATTAAAACTCAATCCAATACAAGTTAATGTTTTGTTAGCTGTAATTTTCTCTTTTTCAGTATTCAATAGGTCCTGCGATTGATTGGTACCCTGTCCAGGGTGTACCCTGCCATGTGCCCTAAGTCTCCTGGGATAGGCTCCAGGCCCCCTGTGACCCTGAATACAGGATTAAGCGGTATAGATGATGAGTGAGTGAGTGAGTGAGTACTCAATAGCGCTGGTATTTAAGGTGAACAAGATTTAATTTTCCCCACTACAAAGCAAGATACAAGGAATCATAACGTTAAACAATTACCAGAGGTATTTAAGACAAACCAGGATCTTGTGATGAAATTTCTCGTGAATGAAGGCTTAAAATAAATTTACAGAAGACTTTAAGCACAGTAGAGTGATGAGATGCTTACTGTAATCTTAGTAAAGCACGTGAATGATGCAAACGTTGTAAAAGAAGGCTTTATGTCCATAAATGACGATCCCAGCCAAGGTGGCTCAGAGCAAATGGAACGTCTGATCTTTGTAAATCTAACAACTAACTTGTATCCAGCATGCAGAAGAGATGCATCTCTCAGTGGGAACTGTACACACAATCATTCGCAATCACAACTTGCGCATTACAGCTATATACTGGGAGTTATCGCTCCGTCCCTCGTACAGTCCTGACTACACTCCAAGCCAGTGTGTTTCAGATCTAAAGCAGGCAGTCTGATCTTGGCTTCAGCCTACTGAGAAACATTCAGATGGTATTCATGCACTAGTGAAATGCTTGGATAACTGTATTAGTGTTGTTTTTACTGCTTCTTGCAGATATACTTTATGTTCTATGCTAACATCATATTTATAAGGCGAATTGCATCAGGAATAAATGTGATTGGTGTCTCTCAAAAATAAGAAGGCATCCATGTGATGTACTATCCACTATCCAGAGTTACACAAAGGCACTGAATGTTACAATGTTTTGTTTTGTTTTGTTTTTTTTCAAACCTAATGATTTCATTATTCAAATTATTCAATACTGTAAAATCCCATGCTTTTAATTCTGCACATAACCTGAGGGACTGAATCTGTATTCTGAAGAAGCGAATGAAATTGCGCATGCTCAGTTGACTCGGATAGAAAGCACATACAAAACAGGCTGATTCTGACAGGAAGAAAGTAATACCCTAGCTGAAATGGCTGCTCACAATAAAAAAAGATGGTCTCTCACATCTGCAACTTGTAGGGGGGAAAAAAAACCTGCTCAATAAGTGAAGTGTTGCTAATGAATACAGGCAGCCAACAGACACAACAAAACCAGCATGCCAAATGTGTTAGAAATTCCTCCACTGCAAAACAGGCTTTGCCAACAACTTGGCTAAACATTTGGCTGAGAGGCATCCCAACCTCTATAACCCAGCAGGAACGTTTGGTTGTCAAAATCTGGTGGTGCTATTAATTTGACAACGCTACAGACAGGGCTGTAGTTGTAAGAAAGAGAGAGAGAGAGAGAGAGAGAGAGAGAGAGAGAGAGGTGGGTTAACTGTGAAATATGTGATCAAGGTAAGGCAGACCTGGAATGAAAAAAAAAATGGAATTGAAGATGAAATTTATTATTTAATAACAGCATGAAAGGAATAAACAACGCTAAAGCCTTTTAAGTTTATTAATCACCTTTAAAAGTATAAAATAATCAAAGGCAGTATGGAAGATTTGTTAACACCAGTGATCATTCAAAGAACTGAACAATCCATAATTAATTTCAATGAGAAAAAAAAAATTATTATGATTTTTACCCATGCTTTAGCCACAACATTTTTGGGACCTGAATGTCATGTCATCCATTATCCCTTAAGTCACATTATGCCAAGTTAGTGCAATATCTTTAGTTAGTACAATTCAAACTGTTAGCCTGCTAAAAACTAATGTAAACCAACACGCAGCAGGGACAACCACTCGGATTACCAAAAAAAAAAACACAATTACATGTTGAAATAGTCTAGTTTTTTGTTGTGGCTTTTTTCTTATTTTGTGTTTGAGGTCTTTTGCCGGCATCAGCAGGAGGGCGCTTTCTATTTCCACGCTTTAAAATTCACCATATATCCATGTAGTCAATCTTTAAATGATCACCTAGCCGACACAGGAGACAATGTGATTGGTCACAGCAGACAGTAGGGGTATCATAAATGCTGATTAAGCAGCGCAATATGGAATACGCTAAGGTTTGGTCTTAAGAAACAATATGAGTTACATGAGTTGAAGAGAGCTATTCTAGGAAAAATGTTAAAGCTGTGCTAATGGCTAGTCAGAGGTGGGCAAACGCTAGGGTAAATTTAAAAGATGCAAAAATGACATTTATGTGCATTTAGTCTTCACTACAGCTGTTGTTACAAAGGTTGGTAGTGGGTTGTTTTTGGAAATTAGACACTGATGAAATGACCTCGACTAGATGATAATGATGGGGCAACACTGAAAGAATGCAGTGCAGCGAGAGCACTGTGTGCTGAACGCTGGACCGCTCGGAAACATCCTGTTGATGTTAGCAAATGTGTGTACATAACAATGAGCATCACCGAAAATCTTGATGTGGCTTGAATGCTCCAAATAAAAGCTAATTTTTCCTTGTTTCAAGGTTGTATTTGCAATGTTTTGATTAAGTTATTCATTCAAAGTTATCAAATTTTAAATACCCAAGCGGCACAGATCTGTCTATATACTGTTACATTATATAGTGTATATACAGTATACAGTATCTATACAGTATATAGGGTGGGTGAAAAATAAGTAGGCAATAAAAATTAGTAGTATAGCCCATATTTCTAATACAAATGTATTGAAACACATTGTGAAACACATTCATTACACAGGAAAATGAAAGCAAATATTTAAATTTCAACATACTGTAGTCATACTGGCTACTTCTTTCTGCATCGTTAACCGAGTCTCTTTTTTGTTGTCAGGTAGAGCAAAAGCTATCATTACTTACATAATGTTTAAATTTGACCACTACCGAAATATAGATTTATAAATACTGTATATAAACAGCAAAACATAAAATGGCTAAAATGCTCTGAGCTTTAATGGCTACAAACAACCTTGTCCTGTGGATGACATTGTTCCGGCTGGAAAAGAGCTGAAAAGTTGATAGGTTAGCAAAGCTAAAGGCTATGCTGAGGAGACGCTTAAGGGATTATTGAAATAGGGGATTAATGCTTAAGGGATTATTGTTTTTTGCATTGTGGATAAGCTAATTTACTCATCCTGCCTAGTAAACTTTTGATGCTCCTATTCAGAGTTTCATCACAAACAGGCTACCTACTGTAGCATGTAACATATTTAATCAGTAAATAATTTGATATATAGCAAACTTTTTTTTATTTTATTTTTTATTCTCTGAAGTTTTGTGATCGGTATCAAAGTAAAATTTATGGTAGCATTGTATCAATTTTTAAACAAGGCCACACCACACCCAAATGCTGTTATAAAAAGGCACTTAGGCTGGGGTGATTTCATTTTAGCCTAGACTGCAGATTCATGCACCCTCTATTTAGCAATTGTGATTACACAGAGTGAAACACCTCCTAGATTCTGCCTGATTATTTTACCCCCCACTTCACTAACAAATTCATAGCACACCATGAGCAGTGCTTGAGAAGGTGCACATGAAATAGAATTGTAAATTATTTTCTCTAACCTCATTTTGTCCCAAAATAGCAGGAGAAACCTTTGAAGGAGAAACTAGAAGGTGATTGATTGAGCATACCATGTCCGAACATAGGACACATTTCAAAAAGAGACAGAGACAGAAAAATAAGCTAAAGTTAACTATGTAGCTGCCAATTGACCTTAAAGTATGTGTGTGCCCTGCGATGGATTGGGCAGGGTTTACCCCGTCTCATGCCCTAAGTCCCATCCGCTTAGTGCTAAAATCAGACCAAAGAGTGTGCTACTTGCTAACTCAATCAAAAGAGATGCTCAGTGGAATGCTTTTCAGTCTATCTATAAAGGAATAACATTCACATTTTAGTCATTTACTATTAAATCATAATAACTACAAATTTTTAAGACTTTTAGTAAGGATACTTACTAGCAAGGGACGTTCTTTAATTAGTTTTCGGTAAAGACCCTGCAAAAGCGCTTCATATTTTTCCTAAAGAACACATTCTATATACTGTAGTTTTTATATACGTAGGAAAACCCAGTGGAAATCCTATAGAACTTTAGTACCCCAGGTCTGTAGGAAAAAAAAGTGTAATAATAATAACTTCTATTGCACTGGCTTGTGCAACCCCCAAGGGTCAGGGTCAGTTCCCTGATCAGAAATCGAGCCCAAGTCAAGGCAATAAAAGGGCCAAAATCTAACCACTAGTCCACCAGGAACCACAGTACCTCCAGTCCCAATGCGCAGTATTAAATAAGGATGGAGTTTTTCTGGTTATGAAGTACCACCTCTTTCACTTCAATCTACTCCATCGGAGTAGAGCAGAATGTCTTTTGAACCGCTGTCAAAAAATAATGTGATAATGACAAGCAAAATGTAAACTGCACAGCTTGAAAGGAATAGAATGGGTATGAAACAAAAAAATGGCCACAGGCTTCTCACCAATTAATCCAAACACGTCCATAGGCAGGTCTCACGAGACGCAAATAGAAAATTAAACAAGAATTTATAATCCAAAAAAGACCGAGCAAACACAACTGATGGGGTTCTTTTAAAGGGAAACATTACTGTATATAAATAAGGGATAAGTCCAATAGGCGTACATGTCTTCTCAGAAAGACATTCCTTAGAGTTCTATAAGATGGAGAACATCAATTACATAAGTTCCTGTTGCAGGTCTATTGAACTAAGTAAAAGTCTGTAGGATGTGCATCTCAAAGCAAAGTGAAATTCTATAAAGTTCTATAGAAATTGAAAGTTCTTTATTGATCACAACACAAACACAGTGTTAGGAAACCCACCAGGCACGGGGAGAACGAGCAAACTCCATGTGCAGAGACCCCGAGGCTGGAATCAAACCCGGACTCCTGCAAGGCGACAGTGCTTACCACTAAACCACTGTGTCCCTTAGAGTCATGTGGTCAGATAAAGATCATGGTTAAAGGTTTATATTTGACTTCCTGCCATGCCTGAACCAGAGGCACTGATTCATTTGTATCATATCAGGAGGCGTAATGCAATGAAATGGCATGTCGATGTCGTGCAAAACTGGACTTCTCTGAAGAAACCAAGGATCACCGCACACGAATAAGCTCTCGGAATTAGATTGTTCGAGCGCTCGTTAATGATCACTGTTGGTGGAAATAGAGGCGAGTTTGTTGCCAGGTCAGCATGACTTCCCCGAATAAAGAGGATTCTCTAGAGCTGGATTGAAACGATTTCCATAACAAATCACAGCTCTGTTGGAATCTGTGTCGAGATTAAAACATGCAATGCAGTAAAAAGGCTGGAGAGTGATTCTCCGACAGGGAATGTGCTATCTCTCATGATATTATTGATTATGGGGCAGGGGTTTGGTCTCTGTGGACAGAAAATGAGAGGCTTTAAATCAAAAGTGCCGATTATACCGATGCGCCACAACACAGCGTATTTTATGCAGGTATACAGGCTTCTTTGCTTTAGCACAAGATTCATCTCATCTGGAATCATCAGTCATTGTCCGGGAAAAGAATGGAATATGTATTTTTGTGCTCAGCGCAGTGAGGTTCTTAAAAGCAAGGTGAGGATGGGAGAAACATTAGACACTTGATAAATAGAAGAGAAAAGAAGTATTTGGAATATGTCAGAAAATTTATTGGGCAGGTACAAACAAAAATAATGGCTTCTGAGTGGGATATAAAATGGACATCTCTAGCTGAGGTCTGCTATGAAATTGAGTGATACTGAGGTTAAGGAACTGTTAGAATTATAATATGTACTGTAGATCATGCTGACAGTGATGACATTTTAACCTCTGTTTTTTATATCACTGTTTTCCACTGTTGCCAGCGGCTTAACTTATAAAAAATGATATACCTAAATAATAATAATAACAATAATAATAATACACATTTCTATTAAAAGTGCAGGTTTTACTAATATAAAATAATTTCACTAATAGAACTTTTTACTAATATAATTAATAATATATATTTTTACTAATATACAGTAATATAATTTCAGATATTTTTCCACCTACAGTATATCCCAATATAATCCCAATAAAATGCATGTCAAAGCGTCAGATTGGATAGTCTGTTATATCCAGTGTCCACTATATCTAAAGATGGTCATGCTACACACAAGGACATACCTACAGTACAGTGCTCACTGAAATGATTCTGGAAGGTATAGTAATTCAATGTCAGCATACAGGTATATATTGTACGTATCGCAGTTTATCTGTCTTTTTTATTGAAAGTTAGGGATATTTTCAGCAAAATGAGTCAGCAGAAAATCTCAGGCTTCTTACATTATTCACCATACGTGCCACACTGCCGCGAATTTCTGTAGCAAATTTCTCCAACATTTTATCAAGTGTAATTAAGTAGTTCCAATAATAGTTAACAGGCTTTGGTGAGCTATCCATGGATGCTGTTCGTCATTGGCGATGCAGCCCGCTGTGCTGGCGTTTTACTGTAGGTTGTAGATATTTATAATCCGTGATGGTTGAATGGTAATCAGTCCGTCTGCAATACAATACACCGCTGGTGTTCCATTATAACCGAATAAAATTACACCTGTCAGCTACAGGGACCTAATTATTATTCCTGTATAAGCGAATTTTCCTCATACGCGAGTTCGTAATATATTAAGTTTTTTAATGCACATTTAAGTGGGTGTACAGAGATTTCATTATAACCAAGTTTAAGTACTAACCGAGCGAAGTTTGTGATATACTGTAGCAGCCAAAAAGTGCTTGTTCTGTCCCTTTTGTAGATTTGAGAGGAACATCCTATTTTCGGTAAGTGAGATTCCGTGAGATTCCGTGAGATTCCGTGCATGCTTTGCAAGCACTTTATAAACCATGGCTTCGACAGACTGATACATACAATGGAACGGACTGGAATGACTGGACAATGGAATGATTGGAACATACAATATCAAAGATGTCAAGAAAATCCTACAGAAGCAGTTCATGTTCATTCGGAGTCAAGAGCATGCTAATGAATACATTCGACCGAATTTGGTCAATTATGATATTATAATTAGCCCCTACCCTACCATAATTATACTTTAGCCGCTTTCCTCTTCCAACTGCACCAAAACATTAATATTTCCACTTGAATTTCACTTGAACCCTATGATTTACTTCTTTTTTAATGTAATAAAAACCTTATATTTTAACAGAGGCAGGTATACATCTTATCCCCACATTCATCCTTTCAGCATCACACAAAAGCATAAACACACACACACACACTTATTTGTTATACCCCAAAGTATCTTACCTGTCTAAGCAGATAAAACTGCTAAAAGGTCAAATCTTCTTAAAGTCAGTATAGTCAATTTAAATCAACAAATTCTCTCATTTAAAGGTCTTATTCCATGTCATGAGACCAAATGGAGTTTTATTAAAATGACATGTGTGGGAGGTGAAGATGTCATTAAAGTAACACAGCCAGAGCGGCAAGAGAGGGCGATGGGAATTAAACTAAATCTCTGTCTGAGTGTGTGAGTGGCAGATTTACCCTCAGACTCATTTAAAGGGCACATTGCAGCTTTTTGCGGATTTCTGCTTCATTTCAGCTCATTGTCAACTCACACCTGCAGGAAGTGTATTTAGGGAATAGATTCATTTAAAGGTTGTTGTGTTTTTCATTATTACGATGTTTTTTTTTTTTTTATGTGTCTCTACTGTCACTTTTCTAAAGTGATAGCAAAATAAAGAAAATTAGAAAATTACACAAATCTGCTGATTTACACATGATGTAGTGTGCCTGGGTTTTTTTTTCACGCCAGATGTATTATGCATAATGCTGTAGGTAGGTGTGAGCCTGTCTGTGGAAGATGACATCTTTGTGGCCAGAGTCAGAGTCTGACAGCTGGACATTCAGAGCACAGTCACAGTCCGTCACTCTGCCATCTTGTGTGACAGGAGACTCTTCAAAGCACATTTTGTTAAGTACTTTGTTCCGGAGTCTAGCACGAAAAGCTTAGAGGAAAATCAAGGCTATTAGAACCTGCATCCTTTAACCTACTGAGTCAGCAGCCTGTCAAAATGAAAAGTATGTAAGCCTGAAGTTTCTTTCTCTTGCTCTCATTCAGCCTCATTTTGTGATTATGATTAAAAAATATATATATGCAAATATATTTCACTCCACAGCTAAGCTTATTTTAGTTTCTTTTACAAAGAACCCAGACATTTTTAAGAATTATTTGGTTATTCATCTCAAAGAAATGCTTTATCTTAGTCAGAGTCTTGGTGGATCCAAAGACAGTCTTGGGAACACTACAGTACAGTAGATGTGAGACGGGAATACATCCTAGATGGGACAGGGGATGATACAGTACACACACACACATTTCCACACCCATTCACACCTAGAGCCAATTTACAGTCACTGATCCATCAAGCAGCATGTTTTGGAAGGTGGGAGTTACTGAAAAACACTGAGGAAACCCACACAGACATGGCTACACCATCTCCCATAAGACATCTGGAAACTGGAAAATTGCCATGCTGTTACGTAAGGAATGTCACACCACAAACCATGCTTTTATACAAAAACAATGATTTACTATTAAAGGTTCCATTTGTTCTACAGTAATGATGTTTTTTATGGGGCTGGGTTGCTATCCCAACACCATACCCTTTTTGGGCACAGGGTTAAGTGCCTTGCCTATGGGCCCAGCAGTAGAAACCTGGCATGTAGTTGGGCTCAAATACCCAACCCTCCAATCAGCAACCAGAGCCTCAACCGTGTGAGCCATGTCTGCTGCAACAACTGGGCTAGGTGACCAATGTTAATTCAGGGTGGGCTACAGAAAAGTAGCCCGACTCCAACACCGGTGTACAGTCGTGGCCAAAAGTTTTGAGAATGACACAAATATTAGTTTTCACAAAGTTTGCTGCTAAACTGCTTTTAGATCTTTCTTTCAGTTGTTTCTGTGATGTACTGAAATATAATTACAAGCACTTCATACGTTTCAAAGGCTTTTATCGACAATTACATGACATTTATGCAAAGAGTCAGTATTTGTAGTGTTGGCCCTTCTTTTTCAGGACCTCTGCAATTCGACTGGGCTGCTCTCAATCAACTTCTGGCCCTAATCCTGACTGATAGCAACCCATTCTTTCATAATCACTTCTTGGAGTTTGTCAGAATTAGTCGGCTTTTTGTTTGTCCAACCGCCTCTTGAGGATTGACCACAAATTCTCAATGAGATTAAGATTTGGGAAGTTTCCAGGCCATGGACCCAAAATTTCAACGTTTTGGTCCCCGAGCCACTTAGTTATCACTTTTGCCTTATGGCACGGTGCTCCATCGTGCTGGAAAATGCATTGTTCTTCACCAAACTGTTGTTGGATTGTTGGAAGAAGTTGCTGTTGGAGGGTGTTCTGGTACCATTCTTTATTCATGGCTGTGTTTTTGGGCAAAATTGTGAGTGAGCCCACTCCCTTGGATGAGAAGCAACCCCACACATGAATGGTCTCAGGATGCTTTACTGTTGGCATGACACAGGACAGATGGTAGCGCTCACTTTTTCTTCTCCGGACAAGCCTTTTTCCAGATGCCCCAAACAATCGGAAAGAGGCTTCATCCGAGAATATCACTTTTCCCCAGTCCTCAGCAGTCCATTCGCCATACTTTTTGCAGAAGATCAATCTGTCCCTGATGTTTTTTTTGGAGAGAAGTGGCTTCTTTGCTGCCATTACTGAGCAAGCTCTGCACTGGTGGCACTCCGATCCCGCAGCTGAATCCTCTTTAGGAGACGATCCTGGCGCTTGCTGGACTTTCTTGGATGCCCTGAAGCCTTCTTAACAAGAATTGAACCTCTTTCTTTGAAGTTCTTGATGATCCTATAAATTGTTGATTTAGGTGCAATCTTAGTAGCCACAATATCCTTGCCTGAGAAGCCATTTTTATGAAATACCACTCTGAAATTACTGTTTATGAATACCATATTTTTTTCCAGACCTCACAAAGAGTTAACAGTTCTGTTAAATTGATTCACTGAATTTGACTAGGTGGGACACAGTGGCGTACCGGTTTGCACTGTGGCAGGCAACTGCAAGGTTGAGCATACAATTGCCACCTAGGGTCTTTGCGCGTGGAGTTTGCATGTTCTCCATGTGCTTGGTAAGTTTCCTCCAGTTTCCACCCACAGTCCAAAGAGAGTTGAGTAATTGGCATTCCCAAATTACTTGTAGTGCATCAAGGAGTCTATGTGCTTGTGTGCCCTGTAATGGACTCCAGGATGTACTCCACCTCGTGCCCTAGGAGTCCTGGGATAGGCTCCAGGCCTCTTGCTACCCTGTGCAGGATAAGTGTATCTGATTGAATAAATGACTAAAGGAATAAATAGTATACATGAGCTTACACACACTCGAGATTGGCTATGAATGGTGTGTGACCTTTTACCCTGAGCCCATTCCTAGATAAGCAGGGAAGCAAATTTGTAGTCTCTGGATGATAAGGTAAACGATTTTCTATTGGGTTACTCAGGTACCCATGTGTGATCAACACAGAATTAGTTACATCTAGGCAGATTAGCCGGTTACCAGCCACGGCCGATCAAGCTGAACATCATCCAGTTGTTGTCACTGGCCGATTGATCAGTGCTTTTTTTATACTGTACAATGTTGTAGTGTCATTTGCAAATTGGTAGAATAGCTTATGGTGTGGATCACAAAAGTCCACATTAAGAGGCGATGACCTGGGCCATGATTGACAGTAGCTACTGTGCGCCTCCAACGTTGAAGCCTCTCTGGGATACGGCAAAGGGAATGTAAAAATCACGTCTCTTTTTTTCCCCGCTACTTGCCTGCGGATCTTTGGGTGGGTGTACAGTAGGCCCACGTCAGTATCACGTCAAAGTGAGCTTCGCCACATGACAAGTCAGGAAATGAATAAGAGCAAGAAGATACATGGTGGTTTTATCAAAGGGCTTCACACAAACAGGGTACGCTGAAAGCATTGTGAATTGGATACTGAATGCTTGCTCTTCTTCGTCTTCTCTCGCTTTCCCCTTTTGGCCTTTTTTTTTTCCAGGTTGTAAGATTGCAGTGAGAGATCTTATACATGATATAGTGTGCTTATCCCACCCATAAACACACACACACACACACACACACACACACACACACACACACACACACACACACACACACACACACACAACACTCAAGAGTATGGAAATCAAAAGCTGTGCTGACATGATATGTAAGAACCCAGGTTGTTCTACCTGTCATTTTCAGAATATTTAAACAACATTAAAGGTAAAGAAGAGCTTCGTAGCCACTGCAACAAATCACAGGCGCCACTGGGGGCGGTTCAGGGAAGTCATTACTCAGCACATCTACTGGGAACACTTTCTGCTGGGAACTGACGATCTAATAGCAATTCTGAACGGTTCCTTCTGCCTGACACCATGGGAGGTTCTGTGTAAATTAAAAAGTCCTCTGGGGAGAAAGAGATCATTCTTTATCAAGGGGAGAAAGAGGAAGACATAAGAGTACTCGATTCCAGCTGCATACAACTTCCGAACTTGCCAGAACATTGGTTTAAGACAAAACTTTGAATATCGTAAAATTTTGTTGCACTATATGCTCCTGTGAGGACAAAATCAAGGATAGCTCAAGGGTTTATTCATTCATGGGGTCCCCTGGATCCCACTTGAGTACCACAGTTTTAAAGGAATGGGAATAAGGAATTAAAAAATTTTAAATTTTAAAGGAATAACCATCAATATAGCACAACTATAGTATGGCTGAGATACTGAATTTGTCCTCAGAGGCAGTTGGGGTAGAACCCTAATGCCTATATTAGCTGGGTATCCAACATCCCGTTTAAAAATGTGAAATTCTACTGACATAATGATTACATCTGTTAAGTCACCCATTGATTTAAGAAAAAAAAATAAAGTTTTGACAGATACAATCTAGCATCTCCTAATTTGCTAATTTCTCACTTATGAAACAAATAGACAGAAAATTGACACTGCAGCAAGCGATAAGAGAGCTCTTTATTTTTCCTGCACCGTGCTTACTCTCCGAACATTTTCAGTGGAGGAGCCACGGTTAAGGAGTTTAATGGCTGGGTTGCCAGATTTCGGTGGAGGAGCCACGGTTAAGGAGTTTAATGGCTGGGTTGCCAGATTTCAGTGGAGGAGCCACGTTTAAGGTGTTTAATGGCTGGGTTGCCAGATTTCAGTGGAGGAGCCACGTTTAAGGTGTTTAATGGCTGGGTTGCCAGATTTGTGATATTTCAAAATTCTCTACAACTGAAAAGATCAGAGTTTATGATCAACTAATGTAAATGAAATCACACCACATGTCTCCAAAATGACAAAATATGAGGGCATAGTGTGTCCTTGAAGTACAGATCAATTTCTGCATTAAGACACCTACTGTAGTATGCAATGGATTTGTTAGTGGAAAAAGACTTATGGAGAGGATAATATGCATAAATCAGAAATGCATGTGAAAGACTTCGGACTTCTTTGGACTTAAACACAAGTAATTAAATTGTTGATGTGTTTTAATTAAAGATGTGTTTTAATTAAAGTACTGTATAACTTTGAACTTTTTAATAATATAAATATTTGACATGCACAAAGTTGCTCTGGTCTGTGAAGTGTTTAATCTGCCTGAAATATAACGGTATAATAATAAAAAGAAGGTTTTTTTGTGCAACTTTAATGTTAGGTTAGGCTCTCCATCTTTCTAACGATTGGGTAAATGCTTTACTATGTGTGAAATGGTGAGCCAATTAGTGTCTCTTCCTCAGCCAGAGACCCAGTAGAAGAAAACAAGCACCAATGGGACACAGCTGTTCTAACAGATTTTTCCAATCAAGAATGGAAGCAAAAGTTCCTTCCCAGAAATCCGTCAAGTCACTTAATGTTATGGCCATGTGGAGGAAACATGCATAGAAACAAGGTGTGTGTAGATTGGATTTGCTGTGGCAACCTTTCGATGGGAGCAGCCGGAAGACGAACAATATGGCTAATATTTATCTATTGAACCTACTACCAGAGGTTTCCACGAGTGTCCACCAGTAAATGTGTTACATTTGCCAATTTAGAGTACTTACAGATGTTAAATTGGGCTAGGGCTGTCAATATGTTTTCATTAGCGTTAATGAGCTGCTCATGATATTCAGTTAGCACTTGGTATATTTTTGTGTTAATGTTGGTTATGTTTCCTCAAATCTTAAATTGGTAGTTTTTTCATGTAATTGTGGCAGCAGGGGCATGGTCAAGAGTCGCCTGCACGTAACACATAATGCTTTCCACCTGTGGCTTGTTATCAAGGTTATTTATTGTTGTTGTTTTTTGTTGGCAGAGAGAAGGCACTCACACCACCTCAAATGTGTGTGTTAAATGATTGTGGCATAAAAGCAACTGCTCAATTCACAACGAGTGATAAAATGAAAGGTAACTCACATGTACAGCCTGTCTCGATCCTCCTTTTTGTAAGAGAACCCCTGTCACACTCATTTTAAACCAGACCACTTTTATGCTACACGCTAAACTGCTAAACACACCGATGAGAGCGCACGCACATTGAGCTTTAAACCATCAGCTCATCAGACAGGGTGAATAGGAACGTTGCTGAAGTGATTAATACAGTAACAGAATGTAAGCTATGCTGATATTCTGCTTACACAATGTAACGATGTTAATAAATGATAGCTTGACATTATGTCCTACCTGATTCATATTACACTGTGTGACCAAAAAAAAAAATGCCCACTAAGATTTTATTTAATTTAGCTTTGATTACAGCACACAATGTGGTGGTCAGTTCGTTTGTGAACATGATGCCTCATGCTCCCAGAACCACTGTTTCAGTTCTGGATTACGTCTGTGCTATCAGGGAAGAAAAGCTTCATAGATGTGATAATCTGGTCATTTAGTACATTTAAGTTGGTCAACAGCTGACTTACTTTTATTGCCACATACCGTGGCTGGGCCTAGACCTGACCAACTGGAGCAACTCTGGAACATAATACTGCCTCATGAGGCATTATGCAAGATGGGTGCATCACTTCTTACTCGGTCACGCCCATTGCTTTGGAATAGGGTCAACGTGAATTCATAAGACCAATCTTTATGTTCCCAAGTAAATTCAAGACTTTATTCTGATTAGACTTACTAATAAGTGGTTTTTCTATGGCCTTACGGTTTAATCATAGTGTTTAATCATATAATGTGAGTTCTCATCACATTATATGTGTGTATATGGAAATTATAGATGGGAATCACCAGTCACCATCTGCTATGATTACCATTATCACAATACTTAGGTGCTGATTCAAATTAAATAGCAATTTTATAAGTATCATGATTTTATAAATATTGTTTGTACACGGCCATCGCAGGCATGTGGCACTTCATTTTAATGCACATAATTTTTAAGATTCATTTGTGCTTGTGGTCTTTTGAGACTGGTGTACATGTAAGCGTGTGCAATGAGTCCATTTTGAAATTAATTTACTAACAAAGTATGAAGAAAAAGGCTGATCAGAAGCTTTCGATTTTGAAGTTACTGGGGCGATACATAAATTGTCATACAAGATAATTGCAGTTCTTAACGGAATTGATCTTTTTCCCCCATCTCTAAAGAGAATCCTCTTACTTTTAGAATTAAACATAGCAGTGGTTTTTACTGATGATTGTTTTACCATGCAAATATAACTAGTGTTTTCACATTAAATAGTTAATGTAATAATTAGATAGTTTGAGCCTAAAGTCCGATTCATTTTGATCAGTGTGAATACAATCCTTTTTGTGCTGGGGAAACGTTCCTGAGCCTACTGGAAAATGTGGTCTAGGGAACAATACATCATACTCGGGCATGGATTAAATCAAATGGGGATGCAATCGTACCTGAGAATGGAGCGGGGCGACTCACGAACCAAGTATAGTGTATCCGTGAACGGTGAAAAAACAATGCAAATACTGGCCGGTAGGGGAGTGGGCAGGGGAAGCCAGCGTTCCTGACCATGGTATGAATCAAACGTGTTCAAATGTGAACGTGATCTCCATTCGTGACCACATTTCTTCCACAAAGTTGACAGTTCAGCACTATCGTTCCAGGTTTGGATAATGAGTTGAAGGGTTCTTACTCAGTTCCAATAACTTTAAATCTTAGTTGTTTTCTTTTTTTTGAAACAGCCAATAATTTGATCCTTCTGAAATGGTGACATTTTTTATATATGCAACACGATCGGCATAGTGATATCCTTCACTTATATATGCAAATTATTTTGCACTGCAACAAAAGCACCTCTGGTTAGATGCTAACTGTATTTCGTTGCCTTGTAACAAACTTGTGCAATGATGATAAAGTTGAATCTAATCTAATCTAATCTAATCTAATCTAATCTAAATAGTTTGTCTTGGCGGTATTATCTGTGTCAGGAATGATTGGCAGACAAAAGGGCAAATATTTTGATTGTAGATAACGTGATTGTAAGAGCTCTACAGCATACTGTATGTTAAGCATAACAGATTCTAAACGTAACTGTGCTTAAAGCTATTGTTAATGCTGGTCTGCTCCAACAAAAAGCTGCATACTCTATGCTAACGAGATACGTCGTATCACAGTATAACAACAACTCTATAACAGTTACTAATGTGGTCCGATAATTGTTTACAATAATTGTTTGCAAATCATGGTGTTTCTTTTAGGCTAGAATAACTTTCATAAGGTTAGTCGAAGACTTGTGATCCATGAATCATTAATATTAGGCTCGCAGCAGCACTCTATCAGTGTAAATATCTCCTCATTAAAATGTGTATGAGCCGGAGTTCGAGTGCCCATTGTACTCTATAACACTCTTCTCACTGACACTGTTAATGCTACACTCACATTATCCTTGAAGGATCTTTCATTACAGAGACAAAGGTTCAGTGACTCTTCGTCACAAACTCTCTTCATTATAATCCAACTCAAGGTTGATAAGATGCTGTATACACCACCCACACGGATGTCACATATTCTAGATGCCTCGCTCTTATCACTCTAAGAGGACACTCTGGGAATCCGGCATCGTGGTGCAGGGACGTAGCTCATTAATGCGCTCTCCAAGGCCGGGCAGATTCACTGTGTGTGTGTGTGTGTGTGTGTGTGTGTGGGTGTGTGTGTGTGTGTGTGGGTGTGTGTGTGTGTGTGTGTGTGTGTGTGTGTGTGTGTGTGTGTGTGTGTTGTTTTTTTAATCTGTTGCTGCATCAAAAGAGCAAACAACACTACAACAGTATAAGAAGAGGGAGAACAAATGCATCTCATTAAATAAAGGAGCTCATCAGCATCTTTGGAAACAAGGAGGTTCATTGAAATACACATCTTGCTTTAAATTGGTATCAGTACATATTGATCAACACTGACATACCTAAAGGATTCAGAATCGTGTGCAATTTCACCAAATCCATGGAAATTCTATGTGAATATAAATAGTATAAATAGTAATACACACCGGCCACTTCATTAGACACACCAACTGCTGCTTAACATAAATCTCTAATCAGCCGATCATGTGGCAGCAACTCAAAGCACTTAGGCATGGAGCCATGGTCAAGATGACCTGCTGCGGTTCAAATCAAGCATCAGAATGGGAAAGAAAGGTATTCAAACTGACTTTGAATATGGTGTGGTTGTTGATACCAGTCAACAGTCTGGTCTAAGTATTTCGAACCTGCTGATCTACTGGGATTTTTACACACAGCCATCTCTAGAGTTTACAGAGAATGGTCTGAAAAAGAGAAAATATCCAGTCAGCGGTAGTTCTCTGGGTGAAAAAGCCTTGTTAATGCCAGAGGCCAGAGGAGAGAATGGCCAGACTGGTTCAAGCTGATACAAAAGCAACAGTAACTCAAATAATATCTTGTTACGACTAAGGTATCCCAAAGAGCATTTCTTGAATGCACAACACAGCAAACCGTGAAGCAGCTGAACTACAGCAGCAGAAGAGCATACCAGGTGCCACTCCTGTCAGCTAAGAACAGGAAACTAAAGCTACAATTGGCAAAATTGGAAAACAGAAGACAACAAAACAGTCTGGGCCCCTTAGTACCAACTAATAATTTTTAAATGCCACAGCCTACCTTAGTATTGTTACGGCCTGTGGTCACAGGATAATGGACCATGTCCCAAAGCTAAGATCATCTCAAACTGGCTTCTTGAACATGACAATGAGGTCAGTTTACTCAAATGACCGCCATAGTCAGCTGATCTCAATCTACAGTAATAGAGCACCATTGGGATGAGGGAGATTCAAATCATGGACCATGGCTCATCATTTTAATATGGACCAAAATCTCTTAGGAATGTTTCCAGCACCTTCTTGAATCTGTGCCATGAAGAAATGATGCAAGACAAAAGAGGGGGTCCAACCCAGTAATAGAAAGGTGTACCTAATGAAGTGGGCCTGTGAGTGTACAGTACGTAGACAAACAAAAGGCAGAATGGGAGGATAAGGGAAATTCCGTCATATTATTTTCCAACCTGGCAGGGTGTTATAGTGTAAAGAGACCTTTTCTAACATTAAATTCCCATACCTCTCAAATACAAGTTACAGAAAAGAATACAAAACACACACACACACACACACACACACACACACACACACACAAAGGAACTGCTCCAGCTGAGAGCTTTGAGCAGAGCAGGGGAGAGCAAAAAAATTCAATATACGAAGCTCAAGGCAGTGTGGAGGAGATACCTCAGTGATTAAGGTTCTGAAAAAAGGGGGAAAAAAACAACTGGTAACCAGATTGTGCTGGATTTATATCCCAGGACTAACAAAGAATAGCTGTCAGGTGCTTAATCCTCCAACTGCTCAGCTGTTTGTTTGAATTATATTCTGTTTGATTGAGAATTTGTTTTGGATTAAAGAATTTGACATAAAAAAAAGAACAAAGCTCTCGGTCCAGAAAGATGGAATGTTCTATTGGATGTTGTAGTGTTTTATCCCGAGGAGCTTGTGCGCAGCCTTCGTAATGATAAGATTAATGAATTACCAGTGATGAATTGTAATGATTGGGTTGTAACCCAAAACGACAGGGCACACACATCCCAGCTTTGAGTCAGATGTTTAAATGTCAAAGAGGTCAGATGGTGCTACTGGGACGTCATATTTAAAAGTTGACCGTTAGATGCTTTTATGGCAGGTCACACACATGCTGCAACAAATGACCAACAGTACCGGATCACAGTTCTTACAGAAATGGTTAATCCCTGAATTATAAGTTCATATCGGAACTTGTGATCCTTAATACCATCCTAGGTTAAAAAATCCCTTTTAGTGATTTCTCCTCCTCATCTGCGCATTCTGCTATAAAAGATAATGTTCCAATCCTTCAAACATTTTTAGCTACAGTAATACAGCATCAACAGCATAATGTTCAATCATCTTGTATATCTCTAACTTGCTGAGCTGAGTCTTTGTTGTAACTCAACACAAGTGTATCACATACTGCAGCTGTACTGTATTACACTCGAAATCTTTGTTTTCTCCATTTCTTCTAATTGGGATTTCTTAATTAATAAGGTAAGCGAGAAAAGAAGCTCTCTCAGAGCATTAGTCCTTAAATTTAAGATTGTTTAAGACATCACTGTGGCACACAAGTCTTACAGGAATAAGAAAAAAAAAAAAAAAAAAAAAACTATTAGCACCAGAACCACTGAACACATTATGATTATTTAAATTGAAAAAAATTGTTTTATGTGTTATAATGTATCGGTTTTTTTTTTTTTTCCTTTAAGATTAAGTCAGTCTGATGAATTTGGTAAATCGCTGAGTGTGTGTGTATGCCATGTGGCTGCTAAGCTATTGCAAGGCAGTCAAGCATAGCAACGATTTGCGAGTGCCCCTAGTCAGAGTGAAGTGAGCTGAAATTAGCCCACCGGCTACACACTCAGTGAATTGTAAGAACAATACAGTCACACTGTGCTGGGAAAGAATACATTGTGATAGTTATGTGCAAACATCAGTGAGTCTGTATGTGCATATGACAGTGTTCTATATGCCAAGTGGTTTGCAGCATTGGGGCTGGTTGATTATGCTCAGAGTAGCTCATTTAGCTTTGTTTCCGGCTCCCTCGAGCAAAGAGCTGAGCCTGACTGAGACACAAACACAAACAGTTGTTCACTGGAACGGAGATACAGAGACACGTCCAACTGCAATGAAAGTTTCAGAAGTGGGGCAACAACATGTCTCATGTGCTTAAAGGTACTTTGAGTAAACAAGTTTCAACATTAAAACAACCACATAATCCTGATAATTATAATAACAATAATGTTATATATATTATAACATTATGCCCACCCGCCTAATATTGTGTTCCATATTTATCAATGAACCTTGGCTATCCATGACCCTGTCCACAATTCACTGGTTGGACCACATTTGGTATGTTCTGACCACTGCAGACTGGGAAGATCCCACAAGAGCCACAGTTTTGCAGTTTATATGACCAATCACATCACTCATCACAATTTGGCTCTTGTCACAGTGGCTACAGTAACACTATCTCATTATAATGGCACCTGGAAGTGATACTGTTTTGGGTTGTGGGTTTCGCATGTGTGACGAGGTTACCAAAAGAACTCATATTCTCCAGCATGCTCAGTAAAACCTAACAGCTGTTTTACTTAGAATGCGGCACACATCTGTATCAAACACTACCGCTTATGTTCAAGCAAAGAGTTGCCACACCAAATATTGACCGTTTATTGTTTATGTTATTACTTAGTGCTTTTCATAGAAGTTTCTTTTAATGTAAAAATGTTTTCAAAAGCATCATTGCATATGGCTTTTGTTTGGATGCTCCTAAGACTTTTGCACAGTACTGTAAATAAAACAGCTGTTAGGTTTTACTGAGCATGTCAGAGAATACTAGTTCTTTTGGTAACTTCGTCACACTCGCTCCTTTCTATTTTCATGCAAAACCCAGGAGTCTACAATATTGATTTTTTTTTCCCATCTGAAAACTGGTCTGTCATGTAATATGTCACTTTCTTCACAGGCATGCAAATATTCTTCTGTAATGTTATTTATTAATTAATTTTAGTGTATCTTTGTAGGAAATGGTCTTGTACATAATAATGCAGACATAATAAATTTATATAACAAAATTTGTACTACAGATAATATGGCACCTAAGACTTTTGCACATCACTGTATATATTAGGGCTGTAGCTGTCGAATATTTTAGTAATCGAGTATTCTACCAAAAATGTAATCGATTAATCGAGTAATCGGATAAAATGTACTTTTGCTTAATTAAACAGCAATGTAAAATATATAAGAGAAACAAAGATTAATTGGAGTTCTTTTTAGAAAAATCTACTTTTATTTTTTAAATGCATTTTAAATGCATTTTATTAAAAATAAACATTGTCAATATTCACAATACAAGGAATAGCTTAAAGTTGACTGAGTTGAATTAAGTGCATTACAGTGCCATTAAGTGCATTACAGTGCATTGTTGTTTTAAAGCAGTTTCTCAGATGCAAAAACTAGAAAAAAGGTATTTGAAATGTCTTTAAGTATCAAAAAACTAGGGCACACTTTAAAATAAATTGTAATCTTTTATCGCTCCCTTCCATTTTGCAGCCCATTTTACACAGCGAACTGGTTGCGTCTCCTTCTGCTTTATGGGTGACGTAAACGTGTGTTCTTCATTGGCTTGCACACGGAAGCGCGCTGTGTCACGGCAAACAAATAATTGCGCAAAAACATAACGCAAGCTTTTAAAATTTATTAAAAGAAGCTTCGAGGCAGAAGATTTTGCCTCGATCATTTTTTGTAATCGAATTACTCGAGGAATCGTTTCAGTCCTAGCATATATACATACAAAGTATACACACTTAAACATGAAAAATATATGCCTGTCTTCTGATGGACACATGATAACATCGACAATGGTGTGACTTTAATGGTGTGATCTTTAGAGGAAGACTAATACTATACATTGCTGCCATCATTCAATCTGAGTTTTAAAAAGGGCAAAGATTGGTTAAATGTTTATACATATATACACTACATTTCTTCGCTCTAGTGTTAAATCAGAAAGTTTCTCGAAATCATAGCAAGTTAATAATACATGCAGTATGTTTGAAAACTGTCAGAATTAAATATGGCGGATTTCAACGAGTACACTTTTTTTAGCCTGGAAATTAGATCTACCTTGACCATGAAGCGGAAGTGAAGGCCAGTCTCACGAGACATCATAGTTTGTTGATATTCTTTTAATTGAAAATTGTCTCATACGGTGCTTCATCAAACAACACCTGGAGCATGAACTCCTTCTTCAAGCCAGTTCAGGTATTAATTCGCTCCCAACCACGGTGTTACTAGACAGCTGTTGCTCATTAAAGATTCTTACTAGAGGTCTATATAAACAAGCAACCATCACTGTCACATTGCAAAGCCTTGCTAGTGTTCATCGTTGTGCATCACCAAGCCAAATACTCACAATGCTTTCCTTTTTTTTTCTCTCTCTCTGCCTCATAAGACTTACTTACTGTACGCTTGTCTACATTACGTATACTGAGAAGGTAGTGTATGCTTGTATGTTTGTTCCATGTCTGTTTGACTACAGTTCCTCACGGTGATGCGCATTTGTTCAAACAAAGTTGGATCACAACACCTCAGTCTTTCTCATTGCACATATGCTGTTTGCCTTGCAGATAACAGATGGTTTAAAAATTACACACGACTCACTTGACACGTGTCTTCTTGTCACAGCCACCTTCTTCACACCACATCTTTATCACCTTAGTTCTCTGCCCTAGCCCACTGTCACCCAGGAAAAAAGTCATACTGTACATGACCCTGTCATATCAAGTCAGGTATTACATTGCACAGCTTAGTTTTGCGCATTTTTTATTTCATAAAAAAAAAAATGTTATGAATAAAGTATAATTATCTTCATGATCAGTATGCAGAATTGAGAAAATTTTAATTGATTTAACATTGTTTTAAAACACTTTAATGAATTTATAATCCAGTTGTCATAGAAATACATGTCCTTTTTTTTTTTTTTGCTATAGAAAGTTTATTTAGATGTAAGAGAGAAATCATGGTGTTAAAATTAGAATGAGCCCTCTTTGTTAACAAAATCATACTGGCCATATCCATATCTCATTAACCGGACATCATACAGTAATAAACTGAGCTTATTGAACGAGGAATCTGGAAATATGCACGACTTAAATTAATCAAAATGTGACATAATACTGTACCTAATTTGACATGACGGGTCACATATGTGCAGATGCATGACAAGACCAGGTTTCCTCAGGCCACACTCTACGCTTCTCTCTCGCTTGGATAGAGCTCTTCTGCACCCCTGATTCTCCCTCGCTTTCTTTTTCTCAATACGGGAGCGATCTAGGGATCTACTGGACCAAAACCTGCTGGCATTTATTACAGTGAAAAGAGTGGAATGATAAAAAGAGCTGAGCCCCACCATCACCACCCTCGACAAGTAACAATACAGAGGTGGAAAACTCATAGAAAGCTCTGTCAGACATAGGCCTGTTGCGATTTCAGCAGTCTTTCTGGTTTATTACTTTTCACACTGTGCAAGATGATTCCAATAACATCTTGGTCGAATACTATAACAAAAAAAAAAAAGCATTGTCCTTGTGAAGTAAAGCATTCTCCATGATCTGTGATTAAAGAAAATGAGTACGTTTCACTTGGGTGATCAATCAGCATGGTCTAGTCCCCGGCCAAAACTAGGGTTATATAAACAGATATGAACCATCACTATAACAGTAAGGAAATAATAGAAGAGGAATTTGGAGCCATTAATGGCTAGGTAACAGACTTGGAATGTTCACTCTTCAAAATAAGCTTTTGAAGTGTAAGTCTATTTTCTATGCACAATAGTCTGTGTGGTAGCTTATGCAAATCCTGATACAAAGACCTAATTACGGTACAGTATGTAGGCTAGTAATATTAATTAATGTAAGCAAATCAAGTCAAGTTGTGCTCTATGATATGCTGTCCTCCTACTGATAGCTTTTAAATGAACATTATATCAGTAGTCACAATTAAAAAAAATTTAACACTGCCAGGATTTTGTCATTGGCTGCCTTTGTTTTTAATAATGCCAGTAAGCAGGTGGGATTATACATTCAGCAACCGTTGAGCATGTCACATTATGCAGTCTAAGACTGCTGATCTCAACTCAAAACTGAGGAATTCATTTACTATTTTCAAATTTTCATCTGTGACAGCAAAATCGAGCTGAAAACATACAGTGTAAACCTGGTTTTAGAAATCTTTAATTGAATAAGATTAAATTGTGTCACGGTGTCATGTGGGCCTTTGCACCATCCTCGGCTGCCTTTACTGCCACAGGCAAAATAGCTGAATGTATGCCCAGGGTGCCAATCCATTGCATACACTCATTTACACATTACATTCAATTTGAGCCAATTAGACTAATCTACATGTCTTTGGACTGTGGTAGTAATCTTATTTTTTTAATATAAATTTTTTAGATAGTTTTAGATTAACTTAAAAATTTAAATTTGTCATATCTGAGCCAGTCAGCTAATTAGATCTCTTAGTTAGCTAGCTGGTTCTGGTAAAGTGCATTAATTTATGTTGTGTTGTTAATTTATGTTGTTGCATGTATGTAGCACCTTGGTCCTGGAGTTGTTTTGTTTCACTGTGTACTGAACTGTATATGGTTGAAATGACCATAAAAGCCTACTTGGCTTGACTTGACTTGAATCAAACCCGGATCCTGGAGGTGCAAGGTTAAGTAGACTTAATTTTTTTATTGATGTGTTTGAGGAAACTTACTGACTCGAGTCACTTAAAAAATGGTCCAAAAAAACAAAAAAAAATTGTGCATGTAAAAAAATTGTGCATGTAAACCTATCTAATTGCAATGCAAAGTAGTACTCTTAATTTGAAATTGTAATAAAGAGTACACTACCACTACATGCAACATTAACCTGAGGCTAACTAAATCATGTCAATTAACTGTTAAATCATTAAATACATCCCACACTTCACATGAGTGCATATACTGTACTGTGTAAAAGCTTCTTTGTATTAAATGAAATGAAATTATGTAGACTAAGATAAAGAAATGTATTACTGATACAGTCTGCAAAGTGCCTGAAGATACAGTATAATATACAGTATAATGTACAAATTGGTTGTTTATGTAACAACCTCAGCAGCAACCTCATTTCCCCTCTCATTTGTTCCAACCCCTCAGCATCCAGCATCACCAGTAAATTAATCAAAAGCCTGATCATCTGTCATCATCTGCACCTTTTTCTCACTGGTTTATGCCTTGTACTGAAAATATAAGCCAAAAATTGACATGAAATGATGGCTCTTTAGAAGCAAAATATAAATACATGAAGGGTGGCTCAAGACTTCTGCATAGTACTGTATACTGAGTCAAAAATGGTTTCAGCACGCCCTTGCTTTCAGACTTCTGCAGCAGATACAGGCATATCAGCATTCCTCATCCCTCCCACTATTTTACTCACTCGCACGCACCCTTTTTTACTCCGCATCTCTCCCTTCCTTTGTCTTGCCCTGATTTCTCACCTCACTTCCCTCTCCATCTCCACTTCTCCGTCTCAACCTGTGCCGCGAGAGTGATTGTAATGTCCAAAAAAGTGATTGCAGCGTTAAAATGCTGTATCTATTTCGGCAGACATTTCCTACAGCACTGAGCGGATGCTCGCAGGATGTGTCCAGGTTCAAGAGGATGTTACAGAGAATAGTTTTTTAAGGCAAGAGCCTGCTGAAGCCTCCATCTCAGCAGCTCAGCATTCTACCAGCTTTACCAGCTTTCACCTCATGCAACTTCAGAGGCACTTTTGCTTGCACAGGAGAGAGAGAGAGGTGAAGAGAGAGAGAGCGAGGGTACAACACAGTGCAATATGACATGTGATATAAAATGTAGTGATAGTGCTGTGGGCAAGTCTGCTGCCTTGCAAGTCCAGAGTTTCAGGTTCAATCCAGGTCTCAGGAGTTTCATATATTCTTCTCATGTGCTCATGGCTTTGTTCAGGGTGCTTTGGTTTCGTCCCATCTCTCAGAAACATACCGGGGGGGACTGGCTACTCTTAAATGCTCCTAAGTGTGAATGAGTGCATAAATGTGGTGAATTGAAGATCAATTCCTGGTGTATTACTGGCTCATACCCATAATTCCCGGATAGACTGCACATTTGTCTTGAACGGGATTAAGCGCTTACTGATTTTATACTGCATTTAGTGCGCATGTACTGTATAGTGGATACAAAGCTTTCTGGGATCCAGCCTGCGATACAATGCGATATCATGTATTATCACTACACTTAAGGGCTTAGTGGTCGCCTTGCACCTCCAGTGTCCGAGATCGATTCCCGGTCAGGTTCGATTCCCGCCTCTGTGTGTATGGAGCTTGGATGTTCTCCCTGTGCTGGGTGGGATTCCTCCGGTTATTTCCCCCCACAGTCCAAAGACATGCAGATTTGCCCATAGTGTGTGAATGAGCAAATGAGTGTGTGCCCTGCGATTGAATGACAGGGGTACCTGGGATAGGCTCCAGGCCCCCCAGTGTACTCTAGCACTCTAGCGTGTGAGCTTACACAATTGGTAATAGTAGCCTTGATGGGGAGTGTCCTAATGATGGATGTGAGGGAACAAATTATGAAAAATTATTATAAAAAAATAAAAGAATAATAATGATAATAATAAAAGAAAAGGTTTTGATTTATGCCAACCAAATACATCCCAGGTTGTAATTTATACCAGTTAAATGCACACATACTGTACACAGGGATAGATATGTATGTGTATATCGTGTATATGCCTACCTATTACTCACCAAAACTATTCTCCATATTGTGGAGCTACAGCGGTCCTTGCGTGATCCCAACAGAAAAGATGCGAAATCGTGTAAACAAATGAGGAAATCAACCAATTATGAAAAGGCCACTGAGTGAGGGTGTGAAGTCATTCTGACATTAGTGAAATGTCGTACAGCATCACGGTTAACACCACCATAATCGCACAAATATAGTGTGAAGCCCACATGGCTAAAAGAAAAAATCTAGTAAATAGACCGCTCACTGTGAAAGATGGAGCGAGAGAGAGAGACGAAGAAAGCGGGAGAGAGTTAGAAAGGTACTTAAAGGTCATTGTCCATTTTTACTCTGCTGCACAGTGTCAAAACATCTTCTTTCAAGTCCGCCTGGTGAGAACAGTTATTGAAATGTTAAATCCGTGGGAAATACAGCAAAATAAAGTACTCCTGGAGGTCAAGCTGTATTCCTGGAAGCTCTTGTGTCGTGATCGTTAAGCACAGTGATTATGATAAAGCGAAAGTCGGCTCACACAGGAGCGTTTCTCAAGCTTTTCACTCACCCATCTCACACAACAGATGTGCTTCCATTTTTGCCAGCATTTCCATCCACACCAGCTCCATAAGAAGCGCAACTAACATCTGTCAGTGTCAAGAACATGGGGAACCAGAATATGCTGCATGCTCTCTTCCTCGTGTCACATTTTGGTGTGAGATTTCAGATGTAATTACAGTTGGATCAAGTTTGCAACGTGTCCCTCTTAGTTCTATTAATACCGGCGTGCCTGGTCACCTCAAAGCATGATTTTGATCTATTTGTAATTGTAAAAATGTACTAATTTATTTAATGTATGGTGTATCCGGGAACTACTGTATGGGTGCGAGCCATGAATTAATCAATTCATTACAGTTATGCACGCATTCACACTTATGAGCATTTAAGAGCATTGGTCAGTTCTAGAAGCTTGTAGAATCTCTACCAATGCACATTAAAAATGTTCTGATGTCTTGTCGTGGACCAATACATTATTAACACACTTTGAATTGATTTTTCCTTTAAATTGGTCCTTGTTTGTAGTTATACAGTATATAGTAGTAATGGTGGCTGGTATGAATTGGCTAGGAGGGTTTTCATTCAACAATATGTTATACAGTATTTACGAGGGCTGTTCAAGTGAAACTGGGACTTGTGATGAAATTGGTGTAAAATCATTCACTCACTCACTCACTCACTCACACTCACTCACTCACTCACTGTACACCCTGGACAGGGTGCCAATCCATCGCAGAGCACACATACACACACTCACACAATCATTCACACACTACGGCCAATTTGGGAACGCCAATTACCCTAACCTACAAGTTCTTGGGACTGTGGGAGGAAACCTGAGTACCCGGAGGAAAACCCACCAAGCACGGGGAGAACATGCAAACTCCATGCACACAGAGACGGAAATTGAACCTGGCCGGGAATCGAACCCGGACCCTGGAGGTGCAAGGCGACAGTGCTAACCACTACGCTATGTTTTAAAGAAGACCAAACATCTGTGAATGACGACCATGGTCGAGGTGGCTCAGAGCCCACGGCAATGGTTCCCTTGAAAATTCTGTGAGTGGAACACCCGCATGATCCTTGAGAATCGATGGGAATACTTATTGCCAACTCATGGAAGAGATGCATCTGTCTGTAGAAACCATACACACAATCTTTCACAAACACCACTTGCACATTAAAAGAACTCGGTTGGTTATACTCCTGACCATGCTCTACTGTACCTTCGCCACCTGTTTGTTTCCCACATGTTAAAGGGGTGCCTGGGAGGCCAGCGTTTTAGATGTAAAGCAGGCAGTCTGCTCATGGTCTCGACATAATGAGAAAACGTTCTACCTTGATGGTATCCAAGCATTAGTGAAACGCTGGGATAAGTGCATTAGGATAAGGATTAGGGATAAGTGCTGTTTATCTGTTATGATCTGAGTCCTGGTTTGACCTGAACACTTCTCGTATTAAGGATTGTCATTTCTTTGGCAGCCACATCATTTTATTTGTTGTTACCATATGGCTTAATGTGCTTTTTTTAAACTATACACTGAACGGTATTAAGTAGAGGTAACGTAAATCAAAATGTAAATCTCTGACAGTAATGTGAATGCACTTGAATCACCCATGTGATCTTGGGCTTATTTATTTAAACCAGCTTCGCTGACAAATCCGCTATGCAGGATGGAGCATATTATCCGGTACAACTTACACGAAGAAAGAAATGACAGAATTGTAAGCTTACAGTAAGTGTGTTTTGAAATGAAAGAAAGTGCCAATGGCAAGGACAGATACATTTTTTTTCATTATGCTTACTTTTTAACTCTCCATGTCATCACATTAATAAGTGTACTATACAGTATGTACAGTACAGAAGAGAGCTCATCCAATGGTTAACAACACAGAATTGACTTGGCCATGTGAAGAAATATGACTTTTTAATCCTAAACATCGACAGAACAGAATTTTCAGCGTTAAATTGCTGGAACAAACACCTGTAGACATGGAAGGTGTTCACGGATTCAGATGAGTAACCAGTGTTTAAGTGCTGCCTGATAAACTGATCAGGGAGCTGAAGCCTGCAGGCGTAGATCAGAGCAGGAATTCCCCGTGAGCCTTTCAGGACTATTATCTCTCGCTGTCCTCTGCCTCTGCTAAGAGAAAAAGCAGAGGATGGCGGGAGCGTTCAAGGATTTTTTTTTCTTTAAGCAACGAAGGTGATGAAAAGAGAAAAGGAAAAAAAAGAAGAGTTTTTCATCCAGTGCTGCTACAGTTTCGCAGTTAACCTTTTTAACCTTCTCATGTATCATTCATTTGGCAGAGAGGATGCTCACTGTACTGTATGTCGTACATGTCATCAATCATGCACACCCTCGTTCATGGACGGGAACTAGCTTGATTGGATAACTGCATAAAGAATAATAAAGTGACTGCTGAATGAGTATACATACATGGCGCTATCAACGAGTCAAGTGCGTTTTTACAGTATGTTTATGACCTCCATATGTTGTTTAATGGCAGCCATGTAAACAAGATAAGTTGCTTGAATAGCCGGATTGACCCCAGGCTCCTGACATTATCAGCTCCGCTGTTCCACAGCAGTAGGTCTCTTGGAGCAGAACCAATTTTGCCGGCCAAGAACCATTTTTATTTCGCAAAATAAAAGCACAGAAAGTTTCACAGAAAGATCTTGGCACTCACTGCAGTACCCACCTCAGCACCTCGCCGGAGAGAAAGTGCTTTAACTGTGCATGTTCAGGTACCGGTTCCGCCTGAACTGGTAGAACATGGTTTGAATTAATATGAGGAAAGCTCAGGGCCTTTATCAACACCCTTCGATGAACACACACTCACTCACACCCTCACACACACACACACACACACACACACACACACAACAGAGGTATTCAGATGCTCTGTCTTCGTTAATGTCTTTGATGGATTAATCACCTAACAGCCGATCAATTACAGGATAATGGGTGAACGGAGGTCTGTTAGACATTAATCCTCCCTCCCAGACAGCTCTCGGCGGTTTAAAAGTAGCTGAAACTCAACACTGTGTGGCACAAATGCATGCACACATACGCACAGAGTGCCACACGCAGCCCGGCATTGCTCCCATGAGGCCTGACATCTCACCTTTAGCCATCAGCAGTTCCCACAAATAACCACACAGTAATAATACTCCACCTGCACAGGCACACACACACACACACACACACACACACACACACACACACACACACACACACACACACACACACACACACATACGTATAATCTCATGTGGGGAGGGGGGGGTCTACTCTAATTAATCAGACAGGAATAGGATCAGAAGAGCAATAGGAGCCAGAAGCTTTTTAGTGCCGGAGCCAATGACAAAAACGCTCCGAACTACCCAGTAACTCAGTAATAGAACCTATTGTGAAAAACAGTTGACTTGTCATGACACGTTCGATAAAAGAGAGAGGGAGAAAAGACAACAAGGAGATAAACTGCGAAAGCGACAGAAAGAGATAAAGAGAGAGACATACGGAGAGAGGAAAGCGGCACTGTCAGGCAATTAGACAGATAAGGGCTAAGCAGAGGACGTGAGGACATGAGATAAATAGGTTTTAATCAGAGTTTTTTTTTTTTTTTTTGAAAAAGGAAAAAAAAAAAAAAGGAAAGTGCACTCCGATACTCAAAGGCCTGAAATTAGTTCACTTCACCACAAGCTCTTTTGTGCAAGTTACCAAACATAATTAGCTGTCTAATTCTCTTTCTCTTTCTCTCCAGCGTTGTTTTCCTGCCTCTCTCTCTCATTCCCGCGCCGGCTTCCTGCTGGTAGAGTGATTAGTAAATCACCATCATGAGCTCGTTGTAAACTCGGTCTAATTACACTACACCGTTCTTGAGCGCTGACAGCAGACCCCGGCTGCAGACTGCAGCGTAACACTCCCAGCCATGTGCAACCTGCCCCGATGTATGCACAGTATACGGCCCAGAAATATTCAAACCAATTGATGGAAGGGATTTTCACACCTCGGATGCACAATACATCTACAAAATAAGTGACATGGTGGCACAGTGGTTAGCACTGTCACCTTGCACCTCAAGGGTCCGGGGTCGATCCCCACCTTCAGTCTGTATGCGTGGCGTTCGTATGTTCTTCCTGTGCTTGGTGGGTTTCCTCCGGGTACTCCAGTTTCCTCCCACAGTCCAAAGACATGCAGACACGCCCATAGTGCGTGAATAAGCAAGTGAGATGGTGTATGAGTGTGTGCCCTGCGATTGATTGACAGCCCATTCAGGGGTACCTGGGATAGGCTCCAGGCCCCGCCGCAACCCTCTATACAGGATAAAGTGGTATCGACGATGAGTGAGCGAGTGCCTACAGTATATCAGAGCTCTGATTATCTTCAGATCTTCAGATACAGGATCCTAATCTTATAAAGACATCCTCACAGGAAGAGAACTGACTCATAGTTATGCAAAACAAAAGAAAAAAGGTCAATATTGTATACGTTCACAGCTTATATGATGTCCATGGCTTGGATCAGAAAATACAGTACATCAAGTCTGACATTCAGGTCAGTATCCTATCTAAGCCGCATTTACACCAGCAAGAGACAAGTTGCTCGTCTGGCTTGGAGTTTGTCTCTTGTGGTCTTGGAGAAAGCGTTAGCGTTGTGACTTGTGGGCGTGTATCGTCTGTCCATGAACATTGGTAGCAAAGAAGAGGAGTGTTAGCGGCCAAAATATAGCCTACAGCACATATGTGGCTATATTACATGATTCATTAGTCTTGGAGACGACTTTTAAAAGAATTTAACTTTTTTAATAAAGTGAATAAAGTTTTTGTTCGATCTAAGATATGTGCCAGGTTTCCTGTTCGATTTGTTCGCAGATTAGCTGTATAACTGTAGTACTTCCATACAGTACACTAACTAAAATCACCAATATCCATGAAGCGTCTTTCAAACCAGCTCAACGCAAATTAAATAATGCGCAATCAGTGTGAGAATTGGTTGTTTTTGTTTCATCCCACGTTCCATTTTAGCCATTAGCAAGGTATCAACGCAAGCTAATTATATTGGAACAAACTCCCACCAGAAAAATGAATGGCTTTTGTTATTTCCTTCCGAGATTCATTTTTATTTGTAACTGAGTTATTAGTTTTTCGTCCAATTGTTTGACTTGAGTTGTACCAGAGGCGATTAAAAAATTTACGACATCCGATATATAATCGGCTTGAGGAAGCATCCATGCCAGTTGTTTGGATTTTTCTTTAGACAAAGCTGATAAAATATGAGCTCACGCATGCATAGGCACACTGTTACTTTGGCATGCTGCTATCACTGAAACGTAAAAGAAAAAAATAAAAGAGAGTAGTCGTCTGGTGCTTCGTCACTCGCTAGTGTGAACACAGGGCCAGCTGTAAATATAAGCAAACCGCGAGCGAGTTCTGGCAGCGTCACCTTCCAGCACGTTGGCGAGTTGTACATAGTTTGTTTATGCACTTTTAAAACTAAGTGACGTAGAGGTAACATTTCTCGCAGAGATTTCATGCTGAAAAAAAAAAGTGATAGATGCATGAGCCGTTCTGAGAGGAATTAAATTGAAGATATTCATAGATTTACACAGTAAAATATCACTGATTTTATGTTGTATTTTGGGGTCTCGTGCAAAGGCACAGCTGTGTGCAAGTTTATTTTTTAATTGCTGTATAAATTCTGTCACTGTATTAGCACCTTATATGGTCACTGGGCTTAATAATTCTTTATACTTGCTCTTTATATGTTCTTTATTTGTAAAATGCTTTATTTGTGAAAAATGCTTGAATAACAGCTGAAAATTTTGAAACATCAAAGTTATGGTTATTATTTACTGGCAAGTTAATAAAACAATTAATCGTCTAACCAAAAATAAAAAAATAAAAATCACAGCACAGTTGACAAAAAAAAAAAAAATCAATAGTTAATCGATTAATAAAAAATAATCATTATGCTCTGCCCAGAATAATGAGATAATTAAGATGCAATAAATAAGATACAATTATAAGGCTATTATAAAGCCTTTATTAATAGGGTAAACTTGTTTCGGTGGTATACAAGGGACCACTGCAGCTTCCTCCTTTATATGGAAGCTCGCTCTAATAAACTTTACATAAGATTTGTACAGAATCTGTAACAAACGCCTAGGGTAACACGGGATGGCAACATTTCCAACCAGAGTTTCTTTTTTAAGAGACTGTTTATTACCCAATGAATCACTCATTAAATAGCAAAGGCAAACTTATACAATTCATCCTTTACTATTATAATTAGTCTGAACAGTAGGCCTGGGGTTAATTAGCACCGTGGGAGTTCTGCCAACTTCTGCCAGTCTGCTAGTCTATGTTTTCACTCACATAAATGTATTTCCATTACATTATTAAAAACTGCTTATCAGAGCCTACAGTGTTTCATGTCAGTATTTTAAACATAACTAGATATAAAGACTTCTTCAGAATACTTGTACCTTGTACTCATAAATTGGAAAGTAGCGAAAGTCGGGGTAATTTTGGTCAACCCTCTTTTTTTTCTTTCTTTTTTTTACACATTATTTATGTAATTAAAAAGACTTATTTTTATGGCTTATGTTGACTTTATTGTTTTTCTATTACCTATTATCATTTTCAAAAAGAGGGTATGATTGGATAATTTTGGCCAATTTTGGATGAATTTACACAACAGATGTGTTTTGCTGTACTATGGTTAAATTACATATCAGCATCATTATCAGTTTTTTGTACGCACATTATTATTTTGATTTTATAATATTTTATTCCATCTATTTTTGTGTAATAAGATGAGTTAATTGTTTACATGAATTTTCCATGTTGTTAGGAAAATTGGGCTCAAACTATTGCTGAATTAATAAAGGTTTCATGAAGAAGTTTAATCTAATACTTTAACTGTCATAGTAAACACAGTTCTATAACTAATATAAACTAATATAAATTTCCTTAATCTGACTGTTACCAATGCTGAATAAATTTTAATTGCAAAAAAACCATTCGAAATTACCCCGACTTCCCCTATGTAGAATTCCCTTATTGTATAATTGTAATGTTTGTGTATATATATTTTTATTATTATTATTATTATTATTATTATTATGAAAAATTATAAATTAAAAATAACATCTGTGTGTGGAGTCAATGTAAGATCCAGCTTATTGTTTAAGTATATAGAATATAATGGCGATAAACTTTAGTATTACCATAACTAATAATTATTTTGTGTTTTGGCTTTATTAGGTAAGTAACTATTCATGAATATATTTTTTTTTGTAATAAAACTTATATGTAGACAAATGAACATATTAAGTAATCAGTTCTAAAAGAGTACCAAACAAAACTAGCACTTATTTTAAAATAAAGTTTACCACAAACCTTAAAACAGAGCATTTGGTTGACAACAGAGTTGTGCATGATTACGCAATAAGTAAAAAAAAAATCCAGATAAGAAGGAAGATTTTTGCTTTCATGTGGGCACTGGTGAGGGACTATATTCACGTGATAAAGTGATGCCTAAGGCATTCACAGCATCATTAGTGTGATTTTGTTTAGGCTACTAATTTGTTCAGGTTTTGAGAAATAGCTGAACCTAAAATTAAAATGCTTTACAAAAAACGTACAGGCAAATGGAAACAAAAATAACTATGTGAGCTGTTAACAAAATATCCCAGCACACATCTCAGTTTAAGACCAAGTAATGTAACTGTGTTTGAGGAACGATCACGCACCATACTGACAATGCATGCATTTCTAACTCTGTTTTTTGTCCCGTCCCCCCCCCCCCCCCCCCCCCCCCCCCCCTCCGCCCATATATTTACTGTGTTACACTTGGTCTCATTACAAAACTCATGTGACTGGGGTAAAGACTAATTTGTACTGTATGTTAATTTCATCATGTTGAATCATGTGGATGCAAGAACTCAAATCAAAACCCCATACAGAAACACATAATCATAACACAAATCATAATCCCAGCTGAGACTAGTCGACGTGATGACACGCTGAAAGATTTTATGATGAGTGAGATGACTCACTTACTTATGGTAACCTTTGGTGAGATCAATGTAGCAAAAGTCATTATCGTGAAGTGTTTAACAACCTGCAGTATATACTGTGCCTGCCTAGCACACTGAAAATCTGTATAAAAGGTTAGGACGGGTTTAATACTTTGATTAGCATTAATAATGTACAAGCTTTTCAGTGAACACCTACTGCATTTAAGCACAGCTCACATTCAATATGTCCCATCTGGTTGAGCATTTCACTTCACCGGCTTCAAAACGCGCAGTGACACTTTCATTCAGTCAATATGTGCAATGAGTGCACGGAGAGCGTGTGCATGTGTGGCGCTGTAATTATTTGGTCTGTCCATCTGTTATTCGGCAGAATTTAGTTGCACACTCATAAAAAAAGCAGTCTTACCACATATGCGCATAGCCTGACATACGGACTTAGGTCATTGCTACTGGTAGTAACATTTTGCTGTGCAAACTAGTATGAACTAGCGCCTGTCACAAAAATGACCCAAAAACTAGCATCTGCTCCTGTGGCATTTAATATCTTCTATAACTGGTGTTCTATCTCAAGCCGTCTCTTGAGACGTAATTTTCCCCATCTTTGAAAAAGTTATTAGTGTAGTAGCCTATATCTGTCAAAAACCTCACTCTGTAAATTAGAAGTCTAGTCACATGTCTCATGACGCTCTATAGTTTTTAAGAGCAGTACGAGACAAGTGATGCCTGATGACAGAGACGAGGGATTTCGGGAGGATGAGAGGAACTGCAGCATTCAAGAACACAGCAAACGCCCCGGCACAAAGTTAAAATTACTGTACCAGTGCTAAATTAACACCTACTGTACACCTAATTAATGTGATGCATTAACTTGTATAGTTGGACGTATACGCATAAACAGTTATGATGCACATAAGCACTGTTAGCATTAACCTGAACACTGTAGCTTTTAACTCAACGCAGTAAGAGGTCATTTCATAGGTGGTTTAGATATTAATTAGCCGTTAATTAATTAGCCTGAAAGCCTTAATCAGGTTATTATTTTGTTCGGCATGGTAAGCCGTGTTAGGATGCAAGTGTCATGTGTTAACTCTTCACTACAGATGTTAAGCAAGCAAAGGTTTTATTACACTCACCATACTGTGAGGGGGAATTTCCCTCCGGGAGGAACAAATACACATACATATGATTCAAGAATTAGAACAAAGAATGTTACAGTGTGGTTATTTCAGAGCTTGAACACTAAAGAAGTTTTAACTGCATGCATGTTAACTCAGTATTTGACGAATTCAAGATTGTGGAGGTTCTTTTCCAAGGGTGTTAATTCTGGGTTGAGAGAGATCATTCTTTCAACGCTTTTAGGTGTTAATGGGGTCATGTAGAGATCTTAGTGCTATGGTGAATACAACACACTCCATCATATTACGGTACATGTGGTGGTCTTGATTTATAAGCCTGTTTTATGAGGGGATATGTTTTATCTGCAGGAAGTTTTATTGATGCACAACATTAGATGCAAGGTCTTAAAATCTTTCATTTTTTATTTTTTATTTATTTACATCAAAGTGATGTTTCATATCATATCATATTTAATTCTTTACCACATTTTATGATCACATGGAATTTTCTTGCAACACGTCATCACATGAAATAATTGCACGTTACAAAAAAAAAAAAAAAAAAAAAAGGAAGGAAGGAAGAAGAAGAAAAAAAGGTTGTTACCTGTTGGCCCAGTGCTTGCGTTTATTCCAGGGAAAAGTCCGCTCTCATTGCTGTTCCATTACCGGACATGCACAACGCGCGCGCTCGTATCCTCTGTCACGGGCCATCCACTCCGGCGCGCGCTTCACGATCTCCAGTCCCTGTGAAATTCACCCAGCAGCGCTACGATTACAATGCAGCAGCCAAATCAGGACGAAATGGAATACTGTCCTGGCAGAAACATCCAAAAAAAAAAAAAAAAAAAAACTGGATGTAAAAGTTGCGTGTCAGCGCCGCGTCCTGCTCTACCTCTCCATGTCACCGCGCGCGCGACGCGCCAAACTTCGCTCCAGCGCTTTTTTTCCCCCTTTCTTTTCTTCTTTAAAATTTTTTACAATTTTTTTTTTTTCCAATCCAGAACGCGAGCCCTCTCAGACACAAGTCCTACATGTGCGTCCTCTTCGTCTCTGGATTTGCTGGGAGAGGAAATCTAAGGCGGCGATGGTGTAACGGTATCGCGTCTGGCGCGTTCGGACCGGAGGAGAAGGTGGAAGGTCTGAAGTGTAGCGCTCCGCCGTGCCACTGTATTCGCTCGATGCCGCGCTGAGCCTGAGAGCACGGTGTTCTAGCGCCACCCAGAGGCAGCAGCTCCACTCCTGATGCGCGGGCTGACTCATACCTACAGTACAGTCACTCACAAGCCGGGATGCGAGGTAATAAGCTGTATGTAAGGTATATACCCAGGATCACACATTTCACTCTTGAGATACTGCAGGAATGTGTCATTGCTGATATATCACAATGCTGAATGCACACTACGCCCTTAAAGTTCATAAATGCAGTATTTTTCACGAGCTGTGATTTGATTTCTCGTGTTATCCGCTCTCGCTTACTCATTTCAGAAACCCGATTTATCTTGCTCAGGGTTGTGGTGGATCCGGAGCGCTGAGTGTGATGCGTTAATACGCCGTCGAAGGGATGCAACACACTATGCATAAACTTGCTTAATCACTTACTCACTCACTCGTCGTCTATACTGCTTTATCCTATGCAGGGTCGCTGGGGCCTGGAGCCTATCCCAAGTTACACCCTGGACGGGGTACCAATCCATTGCAGGGTATACACACACACTAACTCCATGCACACACAGAAGGTGGGAATCAACCCCAAACCATGAAGGTGCAAGACGTCGATGCTATGACACCTTGCCGCCACACTTGAAGGTAATGGAGGCAATTTATCTTAGCCAAGCCCACACACTGGTATGTTTTTGGGATGGTCTGAGGAAACCAGACAACCCAGAGCAAACCCATGTGGACATGCAATGTGGAAAGACAAATTATACCTCCAAAAATAAGGTTAAGGCTTCCAGATCAATATATGCAAAAATATTTTTTGAATGTGCACTAAAAAATGCTTCATTAACAGCATACAGACACTACTTTACAATATATTAGATCATTTTCTGACATTTGCCTTCCAATACCTCATCTTAAAGATTATACTGACTTCATATTAAAGGAGGACATAAAAGTCCCTTGCAAGACTGTGCCATAAATTTGTAGCATTTAATCAGCTTCAAAAAGGAAGAATTGTCACAACTTCTTATAGAAAATTTGCTTCATTTTTTCTTTCTAGTATTGTCACGGTGAACTGATTTCATATTAAAGAAAAGTAGATGTAGGAAGACACCAATCAGCCAATTCATTATGAACACTGACAGGTGAACTGAACAATATTGATCACCAACTACAGGGTGGGTGAGAATTGGTAATAAATCCCATACCTCTAATACAAATGTATTGAAACAAATTGTACATGTACTTTATTACATAGAACAATTAAAGCAAATCTGGTGTCAGAGCCTGTGGTCATTAGCTTTGCATTACAATTTTTTATTGTCTCTGGATGTACAGTAGTGTTGCATTCCTCCCTTTCATTGTATGCCACCATCTCTGCACAAGAACAATGGGATACCACTTTTCTCAGCTCGCTCCTGAACAGTCAAGCACTCGGCGGTCTTCGTTGCATGTGCTGCCTCTCCGCACTATCTACACTGGAAATATGCAATCATTATCCTCTATTCATCCTGACTCCAGTGATACTACGTTCTATGGCCATTAAATATTGCCTAGTTAATTTTCACCCACTCTGTATATACAAGCATATACCTAATGGCTACCCAAGGCTCACCCTTGCCCATTGGGACTAAAGGCCAGCCCATCATCTCTGACCTAACAGAAAAGCCAATGCAGTGTAAAGTCAGTGCTGGCCACGAAAGAAAGGCTTCAGAACAGCCAATGCACCACAATCCGCCACACATGTGGCCCAGCAGGCAAATAGCCCAAGTCCACTGACTCACCCTCCAAATTCCCAAGATCCCAAACTGTTTGAGCACCTTTGGAATGGTGAACATGACTGCACTTACTGATTCTGCAGATCAATGCCTTGAGGGACTAGAGCCCTCTCAGGGGAACTCAAAACCTAGGTAATTTTAATATGATTTTTTTTTTTTTTTTTTTAACATTATGGCTGATTGGTGTACACACTGGATGTGACAGCAGTCTATCATAACTTTCCCATTCTTTCATATAGCCTTCATATGTTGTTAGAAACATTTTTTTAATGAATTTTCAGGTGCAGCACCATGTTGTGTTTTTTCACATGGGGAAAAGAAATCACATTATGGCAGAAAAATGTGTTATGATTTCACACTGCCTATAAATAGTGTAATTGTGTCAAGAGCCACCAATCTGCTGTTGTGTTTTGTTTAAACATTGATGCACCCTACTATACACCTATTGATATATTTGCTGTTTATGCCTCAATGGAATTAGGGAAAAGAAATAATTATATGGTGTAAAAAATTCTTATAAAATACATATATAAAATATATAAAATACATACATACTGGAGCAAGTGTCCACTCATATAGGGGAAACTAAGAATTATTTAAATAGCTTTAAAAAAAAACATTTAAAAAGGTAAATGCAATTTAATTTTAAAACAGATAATTCATTAAATATTTCAGTTATATTTCATTTAAATATTCAATAAAATAAAAACAAATTAATCCTAATTGCATTCTAGGCAGCAATTAAGACATACATTCAATCCCAAGCTCAGGTTACTACTTGTGTGGAGTTGAATTGAAATCCACTTAGTTAGAACAGAAGAATGTACTTTTACAAGTAGAAAGATCAGACAGAAAGATCCCTAGTTGTTTATTTTTCTTTACTACAAATCAAGGTGCAAGACTGTCTATTTTTCTACATTTCATCCCAAATTATTTGGATACATTCCCACCTGATGCCTCTAAAGCAGACAATAACAGAAACTGTAGATGCCTAGCTTTTTAAAACGATGGTTCTGTTAAACTGAGAAACTATTCAGCTGTAGTGAAAGTCTTTCTCTTCTAAGGGTTTTAAGGTTGGGAAATGCATTGTCCGTTTCTTCCAGTGCAGTGAAGATGGGCGAAGTGATAAACCAGTGTCCTGCAACTGCACCGCCTCATCATCCCTGCGTACGTAGTCCGGACATGTTGCCTTTGCTGTGAGTGAGTGAATGAATGAGTGAGTGAGTGTAGCACAGGGAAAACGAGATGTAAGAAAGATTGGATAATTTGGCTTTGGAAGGTTTTGCTAAAAGCCTTTCAGAAGGCATTTGTCGGTGTTGATACATCTGGCTGAAGTTTATTACACCTGATGGTAAGTAATGTCCTCCATTACACTTAAGAGAGACATTTTACCGGCCCCTCTCTCTCTCTCTCTCTCTCTCTCTCTCTCTCTCTCTCTCTCTCTCTTTCACTCGCTCTCTTTCACTCTCTCTTTCACTCCCATTGTGTATCTCTCTCTCTCTCTCTCTCTGTCTCTCTTTCTCTCAGCTTTGCATTTTAAAGGAAGGTGTTGTCCTGGCTAATGGGGCAGCACAGGTCCACGTGCTGTTCTGAGATCAGAGTTGTAATGTACCTGTACTGATTGATGACTAGAAGTTGCAAGAAAGTGCTCATGCATCGGCGCCTATAACAGGGGGGGGGTACAGGATAAAGTTTTTGAGGCCAGGACCAGGAGGCTTTCAGATTTATAGCGTTGTCATTGAATAAAGCACTTTCGAGGACATATGGAGTGTCAGCTATTGTTTAGAGAGAATAAATCTCCTGAATGTCCAATGTGTGTACGTGTATAAGAAAGAGAATCTTATATGAGGCAACTGACTCAGCCTACTCCTGGGTCCTGTTCTGAATGTTGCTGCGTCCTAAAATGGCCTTGTTGTTGAGTGCGTGTTGTGCAAAATGGCTCTCCTGTGCAGTTATTCACACAGCGCAGTTTTGTTGTGACTGGTTTTGTTTGCCTTGTACTTGCTCTTACATCCGTGAATGCAACTGTGGGAAATGTTATAGGCACGATTCATTTAGACCGACAACACTTCACAAGTATGTGTTATTTAGTTGTAGGCTTCAATACTACACTTCACACAAACATGAAACCAATGCTAGTAATGAGTGAGAGAATTTTGTAAATGAGATATCAACACTGTAACGATGCTCCTTGAGATTTTATTAATTCTCCAAGTAACCACTTAGCAAATAAATCCATGGATAGCTCTTAGTCTGCCTCATGAAATTGATGGACCCAAATGTCCTCATGTGAGGTCATAACATTTTTTAACATAACTACATTTACTTGTGAGATCTTCATATGAGGACCGTTAGGTACAGTATAATTCTTTTTCCAAACTTCTTTCTGTTTGAAGATGTTGATTACGTTCATAATTATCAGTAAACAGTGAGGATAAAATGCAAAATACACAACAGTAAAGTCCGGGTCTCCAGAGTTTAATTATAAAATGAACTTCAAATTTATCAGCAATAAATTACAAGAGGAACCCACTTTGTTTATCATGTAATTAACGAAAATATCACATTCAGGATCCTTTCTGCATTCTGGTCATAGCAAATATATTCGAAAGTTATAATCATACACTGTATGGCCAAAGGTTTCCTCTGTGTACTCCGGTTTCCTCCCACAGTCCAATGACCTGCAGATTAGGCTAATTGGCGTTCCCAAATTGCCCGTAGTGTGCGAATGAGTGTGTGAGTGTGTGTATGTGTGTGTGCCCTGTGATAGATTGGCACCCTGTCCCCTAAGCCTCCTGGGATAGGCTCCAGGCAACCCTGAACAAAGGATAAAGCAGTATGGAAGATGAGTGAATGAGTGAGTGAATGAGTGAGTGAGTGAGTGAGTGAGTGAGTGAGTGAGTGAGTGAGTGAGTGAGTGAGTGAGTGAGTGAGTGAGTGAGTGAATGGCCAAAAGTTTGTCCACATCTGACCAGAGGGAAATAGGAAATTAGTCCACAATGTTAAAGGCATACAATTGTCTCGAATATCCATAAAATATTTTTAGTATTACCAAAAGGCAGAAATTTTCTCCCCCTACCCACTCCACCGCTGGACAGCGTTCACTTTGTTTTTTTGTTTTCCGTTCTCAGACACACTTGTATATTTAAAAGCTCAGTGTGGCAGTATGTACCTGCTTGGTTTGTGAGCCACCATTAAACACAGGAGAAGAGAAAAAGGAAATTAACTTTTGTGCTATGTCTAATATTGATATTTTGTGAAACAATTGTCAAGAGAAATGCTCTCGCATGCCAGCTATGGCTATGTACAGTACGTCAAAGGATGAGATTGGCGCATGCTAAGATTGACGCGGAGATTTCGCAGGAGTGAACAGCAATCTACTTTCATGTTCAGGTATACTTAGCCTTCACTGAGACCATCCCTTCAAGCAGACTAGATCATGGTTCCCGAGCCTGGAACGATTGTGTTCTCACTGATCAAAATGAACCAGACTTTCTCACAAATGATCCCGGGGCCCTAATATGAAAATGTCCTTAACCTGTTCCTACATAACAATGCCCCTGTACACAAAGCAAGTACACGAAAACATTGTTTGCCAAGTTTAGAAGAACACATAGTTTGGAAGAACACATGTGGCGTGCACAGAATCTTGACCTCAAGCCCACTAAACATAGCGTTCTTGTCTGACATCAGTACCTCAGTAATGTTAGCTTGGCTAAATGCACTACAACATACTCCAAAATCTAGTGGAAAGCCTTCTCAGAAGAGTGGAGGTTATTATAACAACAAAGACTGGAATGGTATGTTTAAAAACTACATATGGGTGTATTTGTCAGGTGTCCATAAATCTTTGGGCATAATAGGTATGTAGTCTGAATCTTGGCCTACTTCTTATTTATATCGTGTATTACAGTAGTTAACATTACTCATTTGTGTTTGTGGTACAATTTATTGCAAGTGACAGCAGGGGGGGGGGAAGGTAATCTCCTTTGTCAGTCCTCATTTTCTACCCCCTAAGTTTTTTTTCTTGCTTAAAAGCAAATGCTTAGCAGTGCAAATCATTAAGGAACCAGGAGATCAGCCAAGAGCCAGGCTTAGGGGTACAGTATAGGAAATTTATTATGTGCACACTTTTGTTGAAATAATCAGCAGGAAGTGATACATACGGTCTAATAATCACTTGATTGTAGGTCTCCAACCTCTTCCTATGATCTGGTCTGATGTGTCTCTGAAAAAAAGGAGTTTAAATGCAAATGTTTCCTGGTGCAATTTCACAAAAAGATCAGAGAGCAAATAAGATAAGAAGGTGTCTTCTTAGTGCTTCTTCACAAACCTAATAATAACCAGATCAGCTGCAGACCTTTTCCAGAAGGGTTTAATCACCGTTATCACTCTTCTACAAAGAGAACTTGGTAAGCAGGTACACACATCTGCTTATACATTACATGGAAGTGCTACAGCAAATCTTATTACATCCCTGTCAATTCTGAGGCTAGTATTAGGAAACGTGTTTATACAGTATACATAACATATTTCTTGACTTTAAGAGGTGCATCAGATGCTGAGAGTAGCATTAAAATAGAAATGGGATTAAAATCTTTTTCTGATCTCTGGTAGCATTTTAACCTCAATGTCAACCTCTGTTATGGTAAGTAGGTGTCACAGAAATAAATTGAGCTCGGTGATGTTAGAACAGAGGGTAAAAAGCATGTTTGACATTGCTGAATTTGGGATATGCAAAGGACCCTGTGTCATTATTGTATCAATGAATGTGTGATATCATCTAACTCCGGGGCCACCTGTGCCCTCTGCATGCTCAGTGTTACTCTCACTAGCTTTGGCTGAGACTGGCATACGTAAGTGGATGCTTTATGTACAGCTTGCAAGATGAGAGCCCTCTTAAATTGAAGCATGGAGAAAGCATAGACAATTTCCTTTTTCCACTGCGTCTTCAAAACACTTAAGTGTATAATTCTAAATGTGTGTGTGTGTGTGTGTGTGTGTGCGTGTTTGTATGAGATTAGCTCATGATGTGTGGCATGCTGCAGCACGCTCATAAGTGTGAGGCACAAGTAAAAAAGCTTGTGCTTATGTAGTGAATAAAAATGGTTTGTATTTACACATTATCATCATGCTGCTTTTACGCGTGATGGCACTGGAGAAAAGGGCCTGTTAACGGTTCATGATCTGTGTGTGTGCGCGTGTGTGTAAGACAGTGTGACAGTGAGCAGTGTGGCAACACTTGTTTGTTTGTTCTGCACTGGCAACCTCTAAGGCAGCTGCTCTGACACACGGACACCAGTGTAAGAGAAAGAGAAAGAGAGACAGAGAGACAAAGACCATAGCCTACCTCAGCTAACCAACTACAAACTACATACAGTATATGTAAACTGGAGGAGATCTTGAAAATAGTTCTTGCTCACACAGACAGAGGCGATTCTAGAGGTGGGGGAGGGGGGAAATATGATTGCCCCCCACCCCCCCACCTCCCATGGTGTGTCCCCCAATGCCATTTGGCAAATGTACTGTCAACCTGACATTGGGTCAGAGAGCCGTCAATCACTCACTGACTGATCAAGACCATGATCAGCCATGCTCACCACCACATAAATAGTAAATACATAAATGTGACTTTATCAGTTGTTTTTATGAATAAATGTACAAAAATAATTTCCCAAAAATACTAAATGATTTTCAGGATCGTGTTCAATGTTAAAAGACATTATATATTGCTAATTTAATCTGATTTGCCATGCCCCCCCCCCCCCCCCCCCCCACACACACACACACACTCCCGTGCTGCCACCACAATCCTAGAATCGCCCCTGCACACAGATGCTCAACTTAATTGAGAAACAGAAAAATAAATTTTCTACCGTAAATTGGTCTTTTTAAATGATAAAACCTGGATAACATTACCTAGAAAGCTCAAACTAGATTCTTTAAAAAACACACACACACAAAAGAACATTGAGAACATTGTAATCAAAACATGAACACAGTATATAGACAAGTGCAATCTCCAGTGTGTTTTAGCAAATTAACTGATTACTCATCTGAAAAAAAAAAAATCAATATAATATTAAAGCTACTTAACATGGAGAAATATTTGAATTCAAATTTTTATAATTACTTCAGGAAAAGTTGCTCTATGGTGGCTTGTGTTCTGGGATCTGCATCAGCTGGCCACATTCTCCACCAGGGATTGGAAGCAAGTGTTCTTTTATTTAAAAGACAAAAAGGAGCAATTTGCAGGTCTGGGGTAGTCATTAACTGAGGAATGGTTAAAAAGGTAGCTTTGAGGCCTCCCCATTCTCGGCAACTTGTTCCTGGTTGAAGAACCCCTTTGTTCTACAAAATATCGTTGTTTTGGTGCTGACACCAGGATGGTACTGTAGGTGCTGTTCTGCTTCTGCTACAGTGAGTTGAGCAGTCCCGCCCCTTCTGTGCAAGAGGTGGAGCTGACCATGGTGCTGAATACAAGCTGTGTTTTCCTCTGCTTGGTTGAGTGTGAGGGTGGCAGATAGTAAGAGATGCTGGCTCTTGGCCCACCATCACAGGCAGTAACAGAGTTAAAAGTCTTTTTTGGCTTCAACATTATATAAAAAACTAATGAATGCATTTGATTAACTCTTGGACGCTGTTGTTTTGTCCAGCCGTAGATTAGTTTTCTGATCATTTGACAGAAAGAAGTGATGTGATTGGCTTTACTGGATGTGTGATGTTTTGCTGTGTAATGTGCCCTCTTCATTTGATGGTCCATCTAAAAGAAGATTAAATCTTCTAAACTTTCAAATGTAGACGTTCAAATCTTGTCAATTAAAATTTTGTAGAAGTTTTCGATTAACTTGCGTCATAAAGGAAAATAATTTGGCAGAATGAGTAGTAGGTCTCAGACTGGAGTACACTTGACCGCAAAGTTTGTTAAATTGTGCAGTGTGAACAAATCCACTTGAAAAGGTGTTCTGAAATAAAGTAAGGTTTGAATCAAATATGCAAACCAGCCATGTTTAGATCATGATGACACCATCTGTCTGCTCAGACATCAGTGTGCAACATGCACCAATCTCATCTTCTGATCTACATGGCCAAAGTATTTTTTTTTCTGGAAATATCAATAATATTAGGCATAACATGAAGGGTCACATGATTGTCCTCTTCTTCTCTTTGTGCTACTACTGGCAGAAGCAAATGTTCCTGGGGAAATTACTAATCAGTCACGACTAGTGTGAAAGTAGACAAAAAGTTGTAGGTGTGTGTATGCTTCTCTTTAAACACTGCTTGTCCTTAACATTTCGCTACTCTAGTGAGGTCACCTCAGGCTGAGTATTTGCATAACATTGCCCAAGAGTTGGAGTTACACCAACACTTCCTTGACCTCTGTTTGTGTGTGACTGAGCATTCAAACAGCAGCTGGTGTGGCAGATGTGGCCCTGGGAGGTGGAACAAGCCATCGGTTTGTGTGTTTCTGTGTTTCTTTATGTGTGTGTGTGTGTGTGTGTGTGTGTGTGTGTGTGTGTGTGTGTGTGTGTGTGTGTGTGTGTGTGTGTGTGTGTGTGTGTGTGTGTGTGTGTGTTTCTTTATGTGTGTGTGTGCGTGTGCGTGTGCGTGTGTGTGTGTGTGTGTGTGTGTGTGTGTGTGTGCGTGTGTGAGACAAACACAACCTGACAGCCCTCATCTGTCAAAACCTTGTCAAAGTGGTTTGGCGCCTTCTAGACAATTCTTCTCAGCCCAATACATGGTTTAGACATACAGGGATATATACAATTAGAAAAAGAAAGACTTTTTGGAATCTTCCATAATAATATTGTAGATTTGTGTTAAACACACGCAGTTCTGTGCTGTTGAGCCAACAACAAATGGAAAATAAAAGGAATGTTTACCTTCAGTGAGTCCCTAAGAGCTCCTGCCACCAAATTATACTTAATGAATGTGTGACTGCCACAACTGTAGAGTATTCAGGTGCATACAATGCAAATGTGTGCATAGGTGTGGGTGTGTATATGTAGGGAAATGCAGGGGCAAAGATACAGGCATTAATCTGTGCCTGTGATTTAAAACTCATCATAGTTAAGGTAATTTGTAGAATTTTTTCCTCATTCCTCATTTTCATATTACAAAGTGAGACAAAATGCAAGGATTATTCAAAGTGGAAGCCAAATTTGATTTCACTATCAGTGCTTGAAATCTTAGCAAAATGAAAACTGAGTGCAGACATGTGGAATGGAGATGAATAAACAAATGACAAAGATAAACAACGAGATCAAAGAGAATGCCAACGAGTGCAAAAATGCAACCCATGCCCAATGAGCTTATTCTGGGAAACAGCTCTAATGCACAATAAAGCCCCAGCACAGTGATGAATTGTTATACAGGGTGATAACTGTACAACAATCAAGACATCCAGTAGCATTCTTTACTAAAGTGGAGCAGAATGAGTCTGTTATTGAAGGTGCTGTGCTGTTTGTTGGATATGATTCACTTCAGGACCTACTGTTCATAAAGCGGATCTGGTACTGTTCATAAAGGGGCTGTTATTCTCTTTTGAGTATGGATGTGTTTAATGTCCTTCTTTCCACAGGGGGCATCCCAGGACAGAACCAGTCTTCTTTATCAGTTTTCTTAGCTTGCTTGCTTCTCTGACTTTAATGCTACCTTGCCCGGTACAGTACCTTGCAAAATTATTTATACTGTACCCCTTGAACTTTTCCACAATTTGTCACATTAAAACCACAAACATAAATGTACTTCGTTGGGATTTTATGATAGACCAACACAAAGTGGCACATCCAGTACATTTACATTTAGGCATTTGGCAGGCACTCTTATCCAGAGCGACTTACAAAAAGTGCTTTGAAGTCATTGGATAGATACTAACACTGGGGTACTGGGTTACTAACAAAGTGCAGTCAAACACAGTTGGGAAGGTTTTTTTTTTTTCATACTGTAATTGTGAAGTAGAAGAAATATGAAAGATGTTTTTTACATGGTTTAAAGACAACTGTGACTCAAGATATACAGGAAGTACAGTACAGTACTGCAGTACTGACATTCAAATGCCATGAGGCTGCAATACTTCCTGTATATTTTGATTGACAAATGTCTTGTCCAGTCAGCGATAAGAATTTCATTCGCAAATTGTTGTTGTGTTTTCTGATTTGGTATTTTCTTTATGAATTTATTATTTTGTTTCTTGTTTTGTTATTTTGTTTTTGGATTTATTTTGTTTTTGAATTTATTTTGATTTTGGTTTTGTTATTTTGTTTTGCACTTCTTGGCCATTGTAAAAATCCAAATATAAGCATTTACGTTTCTGATTATAACATGAAACAATGTGAAAAATTTAAAGGAGTATGAACAGTTTTGCAAGCCACTGTATTACATAGTGTAAAAACAGACAGCATCTAACAAACGCCTGGATTTTCTCAGAATGTACAGTAGGTTCTGCTCATCCTCTTCTTGGACACAGCCACTGCATCAAAGTGAATCATGTTTCAACCAAAAGCACTTAAATCAGAATAATTATAAATAGTAGCAGGATGGTTTTGTCTTTTTCACATACAGTATAATCCTGCATGGCTAAGGGACTTCCCTTGGCTTGGTTTAATAACTACGTCTTTCTTTTTATTTGTCTTTGAAGGCTAGAAATGATCAGAGTAGTGAGTAAAAAAAAAAAAAAAATACTAATTGATTATTAATCTGGCCACCATATTTTAACCCAATAGAACAAAAGCATTAAATGGTGCTCTAGACCACAATGATCAGTAGATAAGTTCGTGATTTGTATTTTTGGAAGTATGGTGTTCATCCCTCCAGTAGTTTTAAAGAATTTTCTTTTAAATTTGCAATCCAGTGCTGTGGTCAAATCCTTAAACAACCATCTGCTGTAGCCACCTTTGCAACCTCATTTCATATCAAATGTATGCTTTTTTTTTTTCTTCCAAAAAACACTTCATGCATTACACCTCTTTACAGAATTGCATGTAAAAGTTAGCTACTTTGTCCAGCTTTATTGAAAATAGGCCCCTTGATTCACTAACTTGAATCTAGTGATTGATGTGTGGGAGACTACAAATCACTAAAATAAAATGTAATGATGTAACCCCATCCATCCATCTTGGATACCTCTGTAGTCCAATTAGGGACCATGAAGGCCAAAGGTGACCATTGCATTTATTCACATTTATATGACCATAGTAGGACAGTTACTTCAGCAGTGTGGTCAACACTCACATACTATGAGCAATTTGGAAACACCAATTAGTCTAATCTGCATGTCTTTGGACTGTGGGAGGAAACCCATCAAGCACTGGGAGAACATGCAAACGCCATGCACAGGTCCAATGCGGAAATTGAACCCGGGACATGGAGGTGACCAAGGCGACAGTGCTAACCTCTAAGCCACCGTGCCGCTGATATAACCCCAGTTCAAAGAAAATAATTTGTTTTTAAAAAAAGTGCTAGCTTTTAGAAGTAGAAATTTCTTTATTATAGAAAGGTTTTTATTTCCACCACAGTTAGTATAGAAGCAACTTACTGTACAAGAGGTTTGAATAAGATAGCCTTGTCTAGGTTTTCAGTACAAGCAAGCAAGTATTTTTGTATAAGTTAATCTGACTTTTGAACTCTAATTCAGTGTACTCTGAATAGAGAAGCAGAAAGGTTCTTGTTAAACTTCCCTCACACTGAGCCATGTTCACAATACAGTACATCCTCAAAAAATTGGTGACTGCAGTAAATAACTGGGCAGAAACACATAAGCAGAATAAGCCTAATAAGTGAGGACATGGTCAAAGGAAGATGCAGGAAGAACTGAATCAGTAAATAGTAGTGATGGCATTGACCAGTTAACAACGTAACTACCACCTCTTAGAGACTTTATTTAAGTACTTAAAATGCTGCAGATTGGAAAGGTTGGACATGGTCCTGACTGCAGATGCAACTGTGTAGCGCAGCCACATAATGGGGTTGTTGATATAGGCCACATGTAGATGGTAAATAAATATAAAACCACCGGGCCTTATCAACAACCCCGATATGGTTATAGTGTCCCAACAGACGGTGTTTTGGTATCAGGTTTAAGCTCTCGCGAGCATGCGCGATCGCTGCGCGAGGGAACCCGGAAGTCGAACGGCATAAAAGCGGAACCAGCGAACATGTCGGGGTGGAGAGATGAGGAGTAACTGCGTAGTCGTTAAGAGAGGTAGGTTGTTTGTCGCCGCCATTTGGATTATTTTCCCGGAGTGGATTAATCTGACAGGACACTTACAATACCCTCTCATTCCGTTTTCTCGTGCTCCCGGATTAGCCATCTTATACCGGTGAGGCCGAGCCATCTCTCCCCGCCACCATTCCACACACACATCAATAACACGGACGCTGGACCTTCATACATACACACACATTTTCACATTCTTTCTTTTTGTGTATATTTTGTATATATTTTGTATATATTGGTTTCATCGGTGCACTTTGGTTTATATTTTTCACTAAATACACTTTGGGTTTGTTTAGTATTTGTTGTTGTGTCGCGTCTTTACTTGGTCTGCAAAGTTCCTACTACACCGGAAGTAAATATAGCCAACCTTTATTTAGATTCTCGACCCCGTATTAGTGTAATTAGCTTAGTTTTAATATCTGAGCGTTACAACTGTGTTGATGCTACATCAATGGCTTCTCAGAACAATCTCTTCAGGCTTGTACTATGACCATTGTCAAGTCTATTCCATGTTGTAGAAGACCTCTTTAAGTTCCTATTACATTCTTCATGTGGTTATTACGTTTCAGCAGGTCACATAGAGAAAAAAAATACTGAATCCGACTCCTCACACCATCACTTTGTTATGAAAAACAATAGAGAATACATGACTATAGATGCAGCGACAAACAAAATAAGGGCCATATAGAAATAATATGAACAGTTTCAGAGCAAAGTATGATAACCCCAGGTAGATTATTATTCTCTGACACACAAGGTACAGTAAGGTTATACAGTACAGACCAAAAGTTTGGACACACTTTCTCATTCAAAGAGTTTTCTTTATTGTGTTCTTTATTGTGTTCTTTAGCCCAAACAAGTCTCTTCTGCTTGTTGCCTGTCCTTAGCAGTGGTTCCTAGCAGATATTCTACCATGAAGGCCTGATTCACACAGTCTCCTCTTAACAGTTGTTCTAGAGATGTGTCTGCTGCTAGAACTCTGTGTGGCATTGACCTGCTCTCTGATCTGAGCTGCTGTTAACCTGCGATTTCTTAGGCTGGTGACTCGGATGAACTTATCCTCCGCAGCAGAAGTGACTCTTGGTCTTCCTTTCCTGGGGCGGTCCGCATGTGAGCCAGTTTCTTTGTAGCGCTTGATGGTTTTTGTGACTGCACTTGGGGACACTTTCAAAGTTTTCCCAATTTTTCGGACTGACTGACCTTCATTTCTTAAAGTAATGATGGTCACTCGTTTTTCATCACTTAGCTGCTTTTTTCTTGCCATAATACAAATTCAACCTCTTTGAATGAGAAGGTGTGTCCAAACATTTGCTCTGTACTGTATATAACAAAACATTTCATTTAAAAGCTGCCATATGACCTTATTTTTGAAGCTTTAAACTTCCACATTTTGAGCAAAGTGACATGTACTAAAGCTACATCACTTTTTTCTTTTTGCAATCAGTGAAGTGAAGTGAAGATCGTTCCTGTGTAATATAGCAGCTGCTGTACATGGTTTAAATGTGTTCATAAGGTTTTTGGAGAATGTTGAAGCCAACATGAGGGCTTTTACACTCTAATTCTGCCATGCCAGTCACTTCAGCAGTAACACATGTTAGTCATGCATTGCTTAATGTCCACAATACTGTACATTCTGCGATACTATGAGATTTGAATGTTTTTTAAGCACCATGCTATACACTAACCAAACTAACCACCAAATGTGGGATACTGTAGTGTAAGCACTGTTGTGACGCCAAAACGTTACCAAACATAGAATATCTGCAAGTGATTTGTATAGACATACAATATATACAATATTCATGCTTACATAACAGAAACAATTTTGACTTTTTTTGCCATTTGCTTTTTAACTGCTTTTCAACTGGCCCACGACGATCAATCCACTTTTCAGGAAACTCTTCATCTAGGAATGCTCTGACCTGACACCCATAATGTGGTGGTGCACCATCTTGCTGGAAAAACTCGGGGAACGTGCCAGCTTCAGTGCATAAAGAGGGAAACACATCATCATGTAGCAATTTCAAATATCCAGTGGCCTTGAGGTTTCCATTGATGAAGAATGGCCCCACTATCTTTGTACCCCATATACTGTACCACACCATACCATCACATTTTTTGTTCCAACAGTCTTGGAGGGATCTATCCAATGTGGGTTAGTGTCAGACCAGTTGAATGGCCCCCAAGGTCTCCCGATCTGACCCCCTTAGACTTTTATCTTTGGGGACATCTGAAGGCAATTGTCTATGGTGTGAAGATACGAGATGTGGAGCACCTGAAACTACGGATACTGGAAGCCTGTGCTGGCATTTCTCCTGTGGTGTTGCTATCAGTGTGTGAAGAGTGGGAGAAGAGGGTTGCATTGACAATCCATCACAATGGGCAGCACATTGAACACATTTTATAAGTGGTCAGAAACTTGTAAATAACTCATGAAAGAATAAAGTTACGTTAAAGCACACCATTGTTTTTCTTGTGAAATTCCCAATAAGTTTGATGTGTCACATGACCCTCTTCCTATTGAAAAAACAAAAGTTGGCCACAATGTGGTGGTGACAATGGCCACCTCACATATTCTAATGTGCCACAAACAGGACGTTAATATCACCAACCATTCCCATTTTATTAAGGTGTATCCATATAAATGGCCCACCCTGCTTTGATTTTCATATGTGAACAATTTGATAGCGAAATGCAATATATATATATATATATATATATATATATATATATATATATATATATATATATATATATATAGCATTTCGCTATCAAATTGTTCACATGTGAAAATCAAAGCAAGGCTTTAAAATCAGACAATTTGATGTTTACTTGTGAACATCCAATAATCCACCTTAGTAGAGCCATTTGAATATTTTTAGCCCAAACCAGCAAATTAGATTACTCATTAAAATCATCATCCTGATCATCAAACAACCATTAAAAAATAAACTGCCATTTTAATTACACGCAAAAATTAGAATTAGAAAATCCAACCTTAGAATGTTTAGTCTACAGCCAGTTCAATAGCCACATTACTAGTAATCTAGCTCTATTGATAGTCTATTAATAAAACTACATTAAGCCTTAAATGGTTTCCTTGAAGCATGAGTGTACAGTTATATTCAGGTTTTTATTACTTGAAGTCTGAAATACAGCATGTAGAACAGAACTTGGCTCCCGTTAATTAAAATTTATGACTGAATTACTGAGGACAATCAAATTAATTAAATGAAAATAATTAAAATCTAGACACAACAAAATTTTATTTGTTGAAATAAAACTGTGGTGTGCTGCAGCATACCAATTGTATTTATTGCTGTTCTTTTGTTGCGGTACTTGCTTTTATCTATGTCTATATGCATATGATGGCTTTGTGTACCCTGCATTTCTTGGGTAGCTTCATCCTCAGGAATTAATGCAAAGTGTGCATGAAATGCTATATGCATGTAAACAGTAGAGGCAGTGTAGTCAGCAGCTAGATAAAAAATGGTGGGACGTTTTGAGGGTCAGTTGTGCGACTAGGTCCAAAATGCACAGTGATGAATACATATGACAAAACAGTTGGTGGACGATAAGAACTACCTTAAACGTTGACATCGACACATGGAAGCAGTTTTTTTTACTTCATGCAAAACTGTGTGGTTGGATCCTCCACTGTGCCCCCTACTAAAATCCTCCTTAACCTGTGTCACCACATGAATGTACACCTAATTGCCAGATAAATAAAACATTTAATTAATACAAAAGTAAAACAAATCACACAAATTATACTTACCAAAAAAGTTATATGCCACCCTGCGATGGATGGGCCCCATCCAGGATATAAACCTCTTCATGCCCCATGTCTGCAGGGATAGTCTCCAGGCCGCTCATGGCCCTGCACAGGATAAGCAGTATAGGCTATGGGTCTGTAATGAATGAGTGAGAATAATATGCCACATAACTGCATTGCATGCTAAACGGTGGGTGAAGTGCATTTCTTGCATTTAATAAGGTTATTCTTTTGAATATTGAATATAGACTTACAGTATGATTATGTGTATGTGTATATGTGTGCGAGTTCTAATACCTCTGATATACTGTAGCTGTCCTTTCTGGCTTTAAAGGAACAACTATTTCAAGAATGCTACAAATAGGCAAAATTACAGGGCACAAAATAGAATAGGGAGAAATACTCCAGTAACTGGCGACAACCATACAAACAGGCAAATCATGTTCAGATTCAAGATTGATAGAATGGTATAATGCTTTCCTATAATGCACCCATTTATTTTGAATGGGCTAAAAGTCAAAACATTAAATTAGCTTTTTTATTGGACAGTTGCATTAAAACTGATTACTTCTTCACTTCGTGGAACCAGAAACAGCGGCACATGGCATGAGTCACACACTTCACACTTGGGGCTGTTGCAGGCGGTTTTTATGTGATGGCTTGTGACTGCAGTCGCTCGATAGTTCAGGGCTGCATTTAACACGAACAGTTGTTGTACCCAAGTCTCCAGCAACAAAAGTGTACTTTATATTAACTTAAACACTTTTCCCGTTATACTGAACGTTCCTCCTCATAGCACACAATTCGTGCTGTATCTATTCTGCTACTGTATCATCCAAATGTGAATGCGTTCCCTGTTGATTCTGGTTCCTCTTATCTTATCTTCCTATTATCATATCAGGATGGTTTTCTTACCAAGAGCTTGCTCATCGAGGACAAACTAAGAAATCTAATTTGTTCTTATATTTTTTTAATTAATTTCCATTTTTTACAAAAGTCATTTGAATTTAAAGTTTTTTTAAAAAAGGAAAAAAGAAAAACATGCAGACTCACAGATGCAAGCAGATAAATCAAGTGACACATAAATAAGTCATCTGAGTGATGTGATGATTCAAACACAGTCAACGGAAAAAAAGAGTGAATCTCACTCATGATTCAAACGCTGATCCTCTTAATCCAAGTCATGACTGAAAGGATTCATTGCCTCAAGGAGCACAAAACTGACTTAACCCATTCTTAGATGTTTCTAAAACCCTGACAAAAAAAATCATACAGTATAACATCAACACGAAATTGTCTATTTATTATACATAAATACATATATAAAAAAATGGGTTTTGTCTTGCACAGTTCCATTTTTTTTGGATTGCAACAGCAAAGCGTATCGGAACCAGCTGAACAAAAGGAATAATTCAGTGCATCACAGTTTGATTGATTCATTCATCATAGTGACTTGAAAAAAGTGGGAATAATCACACATTTTAAAAGGAAATCTATTCTGAAGGCCAGTGAAGACACAATACTGTACCTGGATATACCTAATAAAATGGCAATGTCATGCATGTCATAAATGATTGGGCTTGTGTAGGCAATCTGTTACTAAACAGGCAGTGTATGTGTCTGTAATGTAGTGTGAGAGTGTTTTTCTTTGTCTGTCAGTGTGATGGATCCTGTAGCTGTGATGGATGTCAGATCTGTCATACATTAAATGGGACTCAAGCAGCGTTGCCTACAGATCTGTTACTGGAAGAGGCCTCATCTCTGTCACTGTTTCCTTTCTCTCTCACAAAGTTCAGTGCTTCACACTGAAAACTCTTCTGATGACAGGCTTTCCTCTGCTCTGCTCTCCTCTGTGTGTGCATATAAACTCTTACACTTCAAAATCCTCCTTCTAACCTCTTCTAATGCTTCTAACCACGCCCTCTAAAAACTTTACACAAAAACCTTTCTTTTGGTTTGTTTGGAGATGTGCTGAAGAGCCATAACCTTGCCACGGAATTAATGCTCTCGCAGTTGGAAGGTGTTGGTTTCCATTCCAGATGTAACAACAGTAAGAGAATGAATTGTGAGATTTGTCATTGCATGCTGTTTTGTATGCAACAACCTGTTCACATATAATGTGACATAATGTCACTCCTACATGAGTATTCAGTCTAACTGCGATGAGAGAGAGAGAGAGAGATTTTGGCACAGTAAAATGCTAGAATTAGCATATGAACGCAGCAGCTGTCTATGTGTGTGTGTGTGTGTGTGTGTGTGTGTGTGTGTGTGTGTGTGTGTGTGTGTGTGTGTGTGTGTGTGTGTGTGTGTGTGTTCCCTGAGTGTAACACTTTTGAGATTTTTAGCACGTGTACATCTAAAAGTTAATAAAATGTTTAAAACATTTAGTGCTACTTAAAAAAAGCCTGAGCCATAGCACATATCGTTTTCTTTCTTTCTTTCTTTCTTTCTTTCTTTTCTGTCTTTCTTTGCACAGATCATCCATTTTGTATTACACTTAGGAGTTTCCACATATTTCTTTTAACTTATTTATTACAATTACATTCTCTCTCTCTCTCTCTCTCTCTCTCTCTCTCTCTCTCTCTCTCTCTCTCTCTCTCTCTCTCTCTCTTCTTTTTCATGTAAAGATAAAGCAAACAATAGCATCAGCTCAAGCTGCATCACTTGGAAAAAAGTATCTGCCCTCTTCTGCATACCTAGTTTTTGCATACTGTATCTGAACTCATGCACACTGGTCCTATGGTCTGGGGATGTACTGTATGTGCATGTGTTCAGGTATGCATGAACCATGGAATGAAGAACTATCTACCCTCTTCTGTATACCTAAACTCATGCACATACATCCCCAGATAATACGACCAGTGTTTTCTCTGATGCCACTCTAGAACCAAACATAATATTGGTATGGTTCTAATGTTGGAAACTCCTAGAGCATTGGTGGCTCAGAGGTGGGTGTCTTCCCTGCCATTGGCAAGGCTAGACTCAATTCACAGCCAATGCCCAAACCTCTGCCACTGGATTTAGAGCTGGTCCCAAGCCCAGATATATATATTTTTAAAAAAGCAGGGTTGCATCAGGAAGGGCATCCAAGTTGTGTGCAGATCAGACGGTCCTCTGTGGCAACCCCTTTGATGGGAGCAGACGAAAGAACAATAACTACATATTAGAAACTCCTAGTTTTATTAGTGAAAGGTTTATTCTTTTAGGAAGGTTTTAGAAATTTATTCTATGATATTTCAAGCGTCCATAAGATGCAGATGTCTTTCTACAGTATGTAACCTTTTTAAACAATATATATTCTGTATTCTAAAACAAATTGTGCATACAGCCTTTTCCTGTTCCTGAAACACAGCAAGGAAGAAGGGAGCTGTCCAGTATTAGTGGTGCTGAAATCCATACAAGATTTTCAACATGTTTCAATCTGGGATTCAATGAATATATTTATTTTCTTGTGACAGACATCTACGGTAGAACAAAAAAAAAAAAAATCAAACAACGGAAATCCATTTTGCAAAACTCAAAACAGAATCTTTTCACAAACTCAAAATCTCTCTCTCACTTCTCTTCACTGACTGGAACTACATCATCCACAATCCCATTTTCTACACCAGCCTTTTCATTTCACCCATGCACAGAGAGCTCTTTTTGTTCATTCATCTAGCATTCTTTCACCCACCCCCTCTCTCGTTTCTCACACCCACACATGAACATGCTGAGGATAGATCATTGGGGTGCTATAGATGAAAAGGGAAAGAAAAAAAATAATAAAATAGGACTGGGTGTTAGCAAAATAACATATTCAGAGGTTTTCTCTGTGTATAGGTAAATTTTTTTCATATTACTATAGGCACTGAAGCTGTTATGGCAACATGAGACAGGGGGAAAATAACAGTACAAAATTTAATAGTTCCCTATTCTCTAAGCTTTCTCTCTTCGTGTCTGCACCAGTAGAGCTGATCCTCACATAGACAGCAGAAGTGAGGGTTGAGGGTTGGGCATGGCGTCTCCACAAAGAAACAAGCAAAATCACACACACACACACACACACACACACACACACACACACACACACACACACACACACACACACACACACACACACACACACACACATAGAAGCACAAGAAGAAAGGCTCTCTAACTGTGAGTGGAAAGCTTTGAAAAATTCACTATACTGCAAGAGTTTTCATAAGCCCCTATCTCAGGTTTTGGCATTACAGCTTCTGAAGTGAAATTTATATTGCCCCATGATACCTACACAAGTCTTTAAGTGGAAACAACCAGCATCAATAAATAATGATTATTTAGTTTCTGTAATTAAGCCTTGTTTTTAAGTTTTAATATATAAATTATAATATAAATTCCTAAAAAGGTAACTTTATAATAAGTGACAGCACATACAGTATGAGCGCTATCAATGTATGGATGTGGAGGCTATGGATATGAAAATATCATAATTACATATTAAGGAGGTTGTTTTGTGAAACCTACAGTAGCTATTAAAATTTTGTTTGTCAATATTATCGTGCTAGCTAGCTAGCTAACTCACTCACTCAGTGTCTATACCACTTAATCCTGTTTGCGGAGCGAGGGGGGGTGCAGGGGGGGAGGGGGGGGGCGTTGCTGGAGCCTATCCCAGGAGTCTTGAGCACGAGGCGGGGTACACCCTGGACAGGATACCAATCAATCATACATATGTTCATTCAAACACACAACAGGCAATTTGGGAACAGCAATTAGCAAAAGCACAGGGAGAACATACAAACTCCAAGCACACAGAGGCGAGAATCGAACCTGGCCTGAGAATCAAACCCAGACAGGAATCGAACCCGGACCCTTGGGGTTCAAGGCAACAGTGTTAATCTAAGCCACCATGCCACCTTCATGCTAGCAAACTTTTGAGGAACTAATAACTGTTGTTTATAGTTAATGCTTTCCTACATTTATTAGTTCCTTGGAGAAAGGGCCTCTAAATTATCATCAGTTAATTAAATCATTGTGTGGTTTGAAGCTTTGATCGATTTTGGTCATCAAGGTGACATGACACCTCAGTCAAATTAACAGATGTTTGTGGGCATAAATAATTTAAAAAAAAAACTAATATTGTTTTTTTTTTTTTTTAAACAAACATTTAGGAAAAACACCTAGATAAGTGAGCGCAACAAATACCTCATTTATCAACCTAACCCATGCCATTTCTAAGAGGTTGTCATGCATATTGTCTTTATTTGGGTTTAAACAGAACTGTCAAAATGCACACCTAAAATTCAGAATATAATGTTCAATGTTCTAACTCATCATATTCAGGCCTGCTATTACCACTTGATTGCAATCAGTAATTAGTAATCATACTCAAAGTGTTTTATTCATTTTACACAACATCAATCTAGATGAGCATGATTACATTTTTATCTACAGTATATAAATAAAAGAAAGGTTTTTTGATGTCTGTATATCTGTATGTCTGTGGAGCCGATTTTGTCACACCATCACACAAACTGGCTTGACAGGATTGAATTCAACTGAACTGAAATCAAAATGTGGAGTAGAAGTAGTAGTTCATTTTATATTATAGATTATAATATATTATTCCCCTACAAATCTTCAACAAATATGAGCAAACACGCGACACTTACGTGGCTTATGTAACTTTTAATAACTGAATCTTTAATAATGTATGGGGAGATCATTGTATGTTTATTCTACCTCCAGGAAGTTTAAACCAGTTTGTTTCTTATTGTATGTTGTGAAACCTTGGTGCTAAATTAAAGAAGTAATGTGCAGCGCCACTATGAGATAAAACACGGATCGTTAGAGCATAGAACGTATCCGAGGTGAGGGTGTGTAAAATATCCCAACTGACAATGTTATGCACTGAATTAAGCTGATCAGCATATTTTTAGCTTTAGCCTTTTAACTATTTTTAAAAACTCTGTAACTGTCAATTATGGGTATCTACAATAGTTTGTCGTAATTGTTTCCTCTTTCCTTTTTTATGTTACTGAGAAAGAACAAAGAGCAAATTCCTCTGTTTAACTTTACTTCCCTTTAAAAGTGCTGGCACTGGAGACTGCTTCCAAAAATACAATTTGTTATAATAGTAATGAGAATGAGTGCATTTTGCAGCTGGAATTACTTATAGGAATCGATAATGATTATGGGTGTGATATCAAAAATGACAAAGGTGTCTTTTTGGGGAGCAGGAGCTTGTTGGATTAAACCATTATTTTAGAAGTATCGGTTTATATTGTCATAACAGTATTTCATAACACTCTCTGAGATGAGAAACAAAAAGAAGCCAATTAATACAAAGCTCTACATGAGAAAACAAAACAAGCTATTTGAGTAACCATATGTCAGTGGGTTTTAGTCTTCAGTCTCTATTCTTTCCATCTGAATTGGTTTGTTCTTGTATGCTTGTATTCTTTTGTACAGTTGCATCTACTATCTACTGTATTTGTCAAAGTTTTAAATTGGCACATACAGTACAGTATAGGGCGTGTTATTCTTACTGTATATCTGCTCATAATTGTCCTAATCATTTGTTGAATGCAAAATGAGGTAGACAGCAATACACAGCAATCAAGAGAAACACTTGAAACAGAAAACAGTAACATTAGTAAGATGATGGTCAGATGATCAGCAAACAACATAAACAGGACTAGACAAGAATCATCCAGTAGTCAGGAAAACCAGAAATGAGATTAGTAACCAGAAGATCAGGGACAGCGCTATTTGACAAGTCTTGGAACAAAAAGCATAACCTTTAGCAACATGAATATAGCACTGAGAATCCTTAAATTCTACAGTATGACTGTCTGTGTGTGTGTGTGTGTGTGTGTGTGTGTGTGTGTGTGTGTGTGTGTGTGTGTGTGTGTGTGTGTGTGTGTGTGTGTGTGTGTGTGTGTGTGTGTGTGTGTGTGTGTGTGTATACGTGTATGTGTGTATGTAATTCAGTACAGATTACCATTAGATATCACGTGAACTTAAATGGATGAGAGTCTGTGATGGTGGATTGTTGTTGTGCATATGAAGTTTGTAGACCATGCTGTCTTTAGGGGAATGTATTTCAATACAGATTTCGCCATAGACATGACAAACACATTTTAATTCACAGAAGGTTATTAATATTTTGCTAAATTTATCTATACAAAATGCATATATTAATTTACTGTGCGTACAGATATACAAGATATAAATAGATATCTGTAGTTGTGTAATAATAATTCTACACCCGACTTTGTCAGCAAGTAAAGTTTTATTTATTTATTATTTTTTTTAAGACTTTGTAGATTTTCCTTTTAGCAGGTTTAAAAGCAACATCTGTTCTAGACATGGAATTAAACAGTTGTTCTCAAAAGAGCTTCACACGTCAGGAAACATTTTTTTAGAATCTCCAGGTTGTCCATGATTGCATTAAAGGTTTGGCCATTTCTTCTAATTGAATTATAATTTGGTTAAGAGAAGAAAGGGGTATTTTAAGATTCTTCAAGGTTTTGGGGGGGAAATTTTTTTGGCACACCTTGAATTAACATGTCCCTTTGGTCACATTATTTTCAGTATTTTCTAGGGGTACCATCATTTTTGTCCAGGCCTGTTCCATGAGTTCATTTTTTTTATATAATTCCGTTGAAGCATGGTTGAAAAGCAATGTCTGACTTTCATTGGTTAACATTCATAGAATTCTTATTTATTATTACTTTTGTCAGATTAAAGTTTTTTCTGTGACCATTGTGAGTTTTTCTTTCATTGACCGAAGGGTACCAACAATTTTGTCCACGTGTGTAGCTCTGTATTACTGATCCGAAGGTTGTGGGTTAATTCCCCAACACCGCCAGTTTGCCACTATTGAGCCCTTGAATAAGGCACTTAACCTTAACTTAATCTGCTTCAGGGGGTGCTGTGACCTGACATCTTAACTGGGATATGTGAAAATGTAACTTCCCTGTGCAGTAAAGTACATGTGACACATTGTATATCTTAAATACACACCAATTGTTTTTAGCCCAGCTGCTGGATAAACACTGGACCAACTACATGCTGGGTTAATTTAACCCAGCAAAATGGGTTATTTGTTTAACCTAGCAAGATGAGCAAAATATTCAATACAAATGCTAAGTCATATTTAACTATAATGCTGGGTTAAATCTACCTCACAAATAGGTTATTATTATTTTTATGTTTTACATGTCTATGGGTAAAACAGTTTAAACAGTTAAATTACTTTGATATACTGGTCTATTACAAAAAATAAACCTCTAAGTTTTGCAAACCATACATATATGCAATAAACAACACCCAATTAATTGTACAAATCATAGAAAATATATTTATATTTATTTTTCAAAAGCACAAGATCAGATAATACAAAACAAGTTCAACAGCGACATCATTACGATACTATTACTGAGAAGCACTAATGCCTAAGAGCAGTGCTGGTCATTATCTCCCAACATCAGGATGTAGGGGTACGGCCTTGACACTTCAGCCTGCTGGAGATATTCCATGGTGTTGGATCCAACCTTAGAGAGAAAGAGATTAAAGAAAGTAAAAGTTTATGGAAAAATCGAGATGGTTGGCTAGTATGCATATTTGTAAAAAGATTAGTGTTTTGTAACACCTCAGCTTTTTATATGTGGTTGCTAATGCTAGCAACCTAGCTAGATGCTAGCGTCATGCTGGCACTACAGTTAACAGTTTAGCTTTCATTCATCATTTCACCATCTTCATACACCCTGCAAGCATTCTAAAAAGAAAGCTAAAAAGCTCAGACATTTTTGCAGTTTCTTTTACACACAGGTGGGGTTCTTTGGTTTGGCTAGCTAGCAGCCATTGTCAGATAAACTAGCATGCTATAGCACAGACCAGGCTGAAAGTTTGAGTGTAACATTAACACGGTAACAGTAATAAATGTTACATACAGTGAACAAATTCAGTCATAGGTGAGTGAAAGTGTGTATACAGACCATATATTTAACATTTACATTTCCTCTTAAATGCGGTTGGGTTAAACAAAAAGTACCCAATTCACTGTAAATAACCCAGAAAAATTACCCAACAGAGGCAACCCAGCGTTTGGGTAGTAAAAACAACCCAGCATTTTTTAGTGTGTACCAATTTCAAAAGAAAGAAATATTAGCTTTGGTGCATGTGTGCCAGTTTACTACTGGTGTGTCCTTGCATATAGTATATAAGCTGTTGTTCAGTATATATTTTGGGATACAGCAGAAACACATGTATTATGTATTGATATTAAATATCACATGAAGAATAGAAACACTCTCAGAAAAAAAAAGGTTGTGTTCCTATCTTAGGTACATACATAGAGCCCTTAAAACTGTTCCAAAGGGACAAACTGAAGAAACCTTTTTAAGCACTCCTTTTTTGAGTGTAGTGAAATTATTAATATTAATGAGATGCATACAGTATGTAGGCTGGTTTTTAATACGAATAAATTCCTCTGTAAAATTATTTGATCATTTTCATTTATCGAATGCAAGTAGAGTATATTCCTAAATTGTTACATTCCAGCGATGGGTATATTTGTATAATAGTAAGAGTAGGTTATATATTAGAACTATACGATTGAAGGGAAAATGGAACAAAATGTGTTTTTTTCCCCCAAAAAAACTCTTTCTGAACACATCGCCGCTAGGCTGAAATAAATTTCACACAAGCTCCCCAAATTGTAGAGAGGTGGTTATGTTATTCTGTCTACTTTTGTATTCTTTCACCATTTCACCTTCATTTACTGAGTAGCAATACGCCAGGGATAGTGTTTTCAAAACCTACTTTTGACTAATATTTACTAGCAACTTCAGCCTTTATTAGTCAAGTGTAGTTGTGTCAAGTGACTCATCTGCGTGTGCGGTTTACATTTCACTCTTGTACTGTAACTACAGTGCACTCCATAAGTATTCACTACACTTGAACTTTTCTACACTAAAACAAACTTAATTGCCATTTCTAGTGTTTGATTTTAACTATATGTCCTCACAGGTCGCTTCAGTAGGAACACTTATACACCTCCACGTTTGTGCAGTTAATCATATGGCAGCAGCACTACGGATAATGTCATACATCCGTGGAATGGATGTTGATTCCAGATGAAACGGTTTAAAATATTTTCTTGAGCAGCAGTTCAATGGGTAGAAATGCCTTGATACTAGGAGAGGGCAGATAGTACTGGCTAGAGTGCTTGACAGGAAGGCTTAACCTAAGTACTGAAATAACCACTATTTACAACCATGGTGAGCATAAAAGCATCTCAGAATGGAAATCGTTTTCACCACTTTCAGTACTTTTAAGAAGACTCAGTGAAACTGCACAGCTAACGATTGAGAAGAAAAAAAACATCCAAGGTTGCTTTTGCAGTATTCTTGGGCTCATTTTCCTGTTGAAAGATGAACCTTCGGTCCAGTCTCAAATACAAATTCTAATTTTATTTGTCACATACACAACCATACACGGTGTGATAAACGACTGCCTATGACCTAAAAAGAAAGAATTCACTACAATAAAATAAATTGCACTAGGGAGTACAATTAAATAAATTGTAAAAAAGTTTTTTTTTAAATAAAGCAATACTAGAATAGAATTTTAAAAATATATATAATATTAAAATATTTACAAAAATTACCAAAATAAAAGTATAATTAAAATAGAAGGGTATATATTATGCATGGTTTACAGATTGTACAGAAAGAAATTGTAAATTCCAAGGTATAAAAGTGTAAAAATATATAAAACTATGTTGTGTGTGTATGACAGCAGCAGTATGATTGAAACATGGAGAATGAAAAGGAATACTACTGATATGTGTGTTAGCTGTGGTGTAGTTGTCCATGTTCCAGATCCAGACTCAATTCTAATGTAAAGTTTAACATGTTATTTCAAGAACTGTCCTATACTTGGCTGCATCCATCACGTCCTAACCAGGACTAGTTTCCTGAAGACTGCTGATGAAAAGCATAATGTGATGCTTTACTGTAAAGATGGTGTTCTCAGTTTGATCTATCTCAAAGTTTTAATAATGGATTGAATTTGATGAAATTTTTGTATAATACTTAATAAATTCTATTAAAAAAAAATCTATACTTTGTTTTCATAGCTCATTGGTCCTCATTGTGCTGTTTAAGTACATAGGGTCCACTGAAAACAGGCATATTTATATTTAGGTCATGTGACACTTTAATTCAACTGATAATGCAACTTCTAACAACAGCTGAACACCCCAAACAACATTCTTATGGTTTCACATAAATGAGGTGAACTTGCTATGCAGTCAACTTTTACCTTAGTAACATTAAAATTACCGTAAATGGATCAAAAACCATCCAACACATAATGAAAACCTGGAAAATTTTGCCGAAATATTAGCCTTGCTGAACAAATGTGGTTAGAACATAAAACCATAAGTGCCCATAGTCAGAGATCACTTACATGCTTGGTGCAGGTGCATTGTTAAAAAAAAATATTAATTAATAATAAAAAACACAGTTGAAATCCCAGCTACACAATATGCCCACCTTCACATGCATATTCACTTGAGTAGCATCTCATTTTTAATCCATATGGTTAAATAAATAGGTCAGGACTATGTGCAGTCCAGTCAAGTTCTTCCACACCAAACTCGCTCATCCATGTCTTTATGGACTTTGCTTTGTACACTGGTGCGCAGTCATGTTGGAACAGGAAGGCGCCATCCCCAAACTGTTTGCACAAAGTTGGGAGCATGGAATTGTCCAAAATGTCTTGGGATGCTGAAGCAATGAGAGTTCCTTTCACTGGAAGTAAGGGGCTGAGCCCAATTCCTGAAAAACAACCCCACACTGATTCCAACATGACTGCGCACCAGTGCACAAAGCAAGGTCCATAAAGACGTTGATGAGCCAGTTGTGTGTGAAAGAACTTGACTGGCCTGAACAAGGTCCTGAACCTGATATACAGTAGAACATCTTTGGGATGAATTAGAGTGGAGGCTGTGAGCCAGGCCATCTCGTCTAACATCATTGTCTGACCTCACAAATGTGTTTGGTCAAAAACAAAGAATGGATAGAAATTCCCATAAACACACTCCAAAACCTTGTGGAAAGCCTTCCTAGAAGAGCTGAAGCTGTTATAACTGCAAAGGGTGGGCCAACATCATAATCAACCCTATGGATTAACAATTGGATGTCACTGAAGTTCATATTTATATGAAGGCAGGCGAGTTGAATACTTTTGGCAATACAGTGTATTTTAATAGTCAAAGAAAGATCATGTCCACATGCACAATGTGATGAGAATTCACAGGAATGGGTCGAAACAGCTTTCTGATCATAAGAAAACCACTACTTAGTGAAGCTGGTAAGAAATAAATGCTACCTGAATGTACTGAATGTCCAGGTTATGCCATCTATGGAGTTTTCCTTCCCTGATGCCACAGGCATATTCCAGGACTCAAATTATGAAACAGTGGTTCTGGGAGCCTGAGGAATAATTTTCACACATGAAGTGGCCACCAGATTGCGCACCATAATCAAAGATAAAAATGATGCAATTAGGCAACAAATGCAAATGACTCCACAAATTTCTTGGACCAGTCCTCTCACTGTCCCCTGAAACCTTTCATAACAATGAAAATTTTTACCCACTCAACTTCTATCACTTAATATGGGAGGAAAAGCCACATGACCATCATTTTCCAGGTTTAACAACACAAAATACAGTTTAATCAAACGATACATACTAATACAATAGAACATTCTGCAGTGTATATATATATACATTTCATATCCACACATACCACACTAACAAAAATATTTAGAGGTCAACACAAGGGACAAACTGCTATTGATATAAGCAACTTCTATATCAGAGCACTTTTCCTTCTCCCCATATAAGGCTTGACAAGGAAATGAATTTATTTAGTCATCCAGCTCTGTCAAGGACCATCTAGCCAAGCATCCTGTTCTTCCCGGCCTTCTTATCCTCTCATTGCAAAAGGTTTTTCCTCTAATCCTTCTGTTTTTTCTCCCCTCCAGTGCCACTGAGCTGCTCTTCTGCTGCCCTAGCTCCTTAATCCAGGAGAAAAAAAACAACAGGAATCTGGGATTAAGTTTCCTTGGCCTAGTGGAAGAGAGATGTATTGCACAAATCTCTCTCTCACTCTCTTTTTTTTTCTTTTCTGCCTGCTCTGTCTCTCTTACACAAAAGCTGCTTTGGTGCTTACCAGGATCAATCATGCAAAGACATTTTGCATTTTATATCTGGAGCTTAGTGGGGGCAGAACCTCTTTACTGTTGCATGAAGGAAGCTTTTAGTAAGTGAGTGTGTGCGTGTGGGGGGGATGGGATAAGTGAGAAAGAAGGTATTTCCCACGTTTTGCACTTTGTATGTTATCTAGAACATGCTCTTCCAACAAGCTTGAAGAAAAAAAGATAGGGAAGGGATAACGACTCAAAGAAATTCAATTATTAGGCTTGGACAATGCATTATATCATGAGCTCTCACTGATAGAAATAATAATTTTAGGAAAGCTTTCACACACACACATGAGAATGGATAAACAAGCACCTGAGACTTTGCACAATTAGCCTGAATGTTGGTTCTATGCAAACAACTTAAACATAAAACGTAACAGAAATATAGTTGTATAGAATTACTTAACCAATCTTTAGTGTAATATTATAAGGTTGTCATTCAATGCTCTAGTATGTTTAAGATGAATCTTAACTTACGTAAGTTGCATTGCCCATCATCCTAATTCAACTTATTATTTGTTTGCTCAGGAAAACACAGGTTTATATGCTTGTTTGCTAGATGATACCAAATTTCATAGCTCTAGTAGTATTATCATTGAAGTTTAATGGTGAAAGCTAAAATCAACAGTAACATGGGTAGGGTGGTCAGCTATGGATCAATAAGCACAAGGTTGAAGGTTCAAGCCCCTAAACTGTAGCTCTGAGATCACCTGATTGCACACGTAACCGTATTTCACATACGCTGTATAAGTCACTGTTGATGACGTGTACTATGACTGTGTCAGCCAAATGGGAAGGCACAATGCACGATAAATCAATCAGGTGATGCACGATAAATCTAGAGGGAGTTTCACTCTGTGTGGTCATTTCCCAGGACTGACACTGATAGGTTACATAAATCTACAGTCAGGGCTAGGAAGAAACCAGCCCAGCGCTGTTTACATGCATTTTTTTTTCTTATGACTATTGGTGGTTCTGATGTGCTTGGTTCCACAAACATCCAAAATAATCCCCCTTAAAACATTTTCATATGGCAAATGATCTGACCTGCTTAAAAATAAAACTGTACAGTATGTTGATGCATTTTCATGCCCTGCTCGCCAATTTAAAACCAGCCATCTCTGCCATCAGGTTAATGTCGAGAACACCTTGATTTGAATCTCAGTGGTATGAAAACACTTATCCTCACACACACAACCCTTTTCTATTAGAAATTTAAGGTCCAAATACAGATGACAATATCACCGTATATATACGGCCTGTAATGTCTAAGTGTAGGCAGAGTGTCCTTTGTCTCCCGGTCACGCTTCTCTCTCCATCACTCTGGCCATAGAGATCATTAAAACCACAACAGTGCAAACGCCCATCAGTGGTGCACTTGAAATGTTGGCACTCACGTTGTCGATGGTGCTTAGACGTCCAAAAATATCAGCCAGCAGCAGCAGCCAATCAACGGCAGCCTCTTCAGGCGCTCTGTTCTCTCTGCTCGCTCTTCCAGTCCCCACACCTGCGCTTATTAATCACAATTACCACAGTTACACTGTGGACTTTTTCAAACTGGCACATGAAAAGGCAAACATCTGTTCACAGCAGCTCCCTCATGCCCTCTTTCTTTTTTGGAACCGTTACCTAATGCGTCCCTTATGTTCCGAGGGACGATATTCGGCACAACACTGCTTATGGCTTGATGATCATCACTTAACAATGGCCAATTATCTTTGATATAGCTGGCTGGGATTTTCGAAGGACGTTGAGAAAAGTGAAAATGTCCGACAATGAAAGAAATGCTCAGTTACTCGGCATTGCATCTGTAGTTTAAAGACTTTTTTTTCATATATATTATTGATTAAGCTAAAACATATATTATTTAGTCAATATTTAAATATTGAGCTACATTCTTCTGGCTCAGAACTTGCATCATGAAAAGAATAATAAGCACCTTATGACCTAGATTTCACTTTGAAGTCGACTTGTGCTTCCTCTAATGGCATTAGGATTATTAGATACACAAGCATCTTCTAGTGCAATATTGAAATGTATTGGTTAAGCACCTGCTGTTGAGCAACCCAAAGTTCTGACCTGGTAATGAAAAAAGATACAGTTTTGAGATGAGACGTAGATGATTCATTTTTAATATACTAGCCAACCAATAATAAAAATAAAAAAAACTTAGCTCTGTAGTCATCTCTTCCGTAGTTAAAGCAAAAACTGCGCTATTCTGGGCTGTTTTATTAGTGCACTTAAATGAAGATAAAGAATGGGAAGATGGCATCGAACCACACTCGAGTTAACAATCACACTCGGGCTACGAATTGCATTTCCATCTTCAGCGCTTTTTAGGCAACACGGTTATCAAAGCTAATAAATAAATCAGCACATTTGGGAGAAAAGCTCAAAACAAGACCTCTGTGTATTGTATTGCACTATGCAAGCATACAAGTTCTTAAAATGCACTCGTGTGAATGACACTCACGGTAAGCTTTACACTTCACACAAAGTGATATCAAAGTTCTAACTTCCATTACAAAAAAAAAAGATAAATTTTAGAAAGGTTTTTCCCAGAGTGGTCTCATAAAATGTGCAGCTGGATGTAAAAAGACTAAGAAAGTACTTTTTTTTTATCCTGCTTCGAAGATGGGGCTTAGAACTTTTCGGCATGCTAAATGACATCTTCTCAATATTACATTCGTCACCTAGTAATGAATTAACCTAAAAGTCTGGCATCATGAAACTCAAATAAATTCTTTAAATGCACTCAGAGGAATGAATGTCTGAAACAAAAGGTGAGCCATAATGAGAATACATATGTACTTTCTACATTAAAGTAAGTTATGCCTATATATTATGCAAAATATATTGCAAAATGATGGGTACAAATGGAATCCTTGCAGTGGCAGTTAAAATATGCTTGAGTTACAATACATCATTTTTATTGGTAGATAACGGTGCTGTTGAATTCACAAATCAAAATTGATTAATTTTCTCAACGTTATGGCTATAAAGTACTGTAGTTATGGCTGTAATTACTCTCACTCACGCATTCTTTATACCGCTTATCCTGTACAGGGTCGTGGGAGGCCTGGAGCCTATCCAAGTGGACTCAGGGCACTAGATGGGGGTATACCCTACACGGGGTGCCAATCAATCAAAGGAAATTAGCATACACACTTAGACATACTATAGGCAATTTGGGAATGCCAATTCGCCAAATCTGCATGTCTTATAGATAGATAGATAGATAGATAGATAGATAGATAGATAGATAGATAGATAGATAGATAGATAGATAGATAGATAGATAGATAGATAGATAGATAGATGCTCACTCACTCACTCACTCACTCAAACTCCAAAGACATTCCTGACATTCAAACTCCATATGCACAGAGCCATAGGCAAGGCTCAACCCTCGACCCTCACCATGAAGGCCACCATGCCTGTCTGGCTATAATTAGGGTTATATTATTGACTTGTTTATTAAGTTTACATTACAGATGTGCTGCCAAATCTAGGACTAATAATAAACCATGTAAAAGCATGTTGATATTTAACAAAGACAAATCCTAACTGAAACGAATTCCTTCTACATGCTTATGCATGTACTGCCACCTTGTGGTGAACAGCACACACACACACACACACACACACACACACACACACACACACACACACACACACACATATATATATATATATATGCATGGCTCAGGGATAGGGCTTTGGGTTTTATGGTGTTTTATGTTATGCATAAATATTAATTTATTTTATAATGAATTATAAAACATACAGAACTATACAGTCATCTTGTTTTGCAATATATTACTTTAATATACTATATAATATTATGTCTTTCTGACAAGTTACATTAATCAGTTTTTTAAATATTCATTTAAAATGGCATGCAAATAAAAGGATATGCATATGTACAGTACATAAAGGCACAAACAAACTAATATACATTCAACTACACACTATAAATGCACAAAACACTTCCTCTATTTAATTTGCTCCAGTGCGTTTTTATTTTTTTCGTCTTTCATTATTCATCAGTACACACTTGCATGTGTTCTCCCAGGTAATATACACTCATGAATATTAATCTGCTGTAGCGTCTGGCTGAGAGTATGCTATTCATGACAGATGAAACGAAAGTCCCACAGCTTTGAGAAGATATGGAGAGAAAGCTACAGTGACAAATATCTGTTCACTTAAGTGTGACATTCTCACCGCTTTTACTGCATTAGTCTTTTATTAAACTGCATAATAAATGCCACTGTAGTTGTTCTTAATCCGCTTGACAAGATGTACAAATCCTGCGAGAGATTAAATGATTTTCTTGACAGTTAGTGGCAGGAGTGTTTTGCTGTTTAGATTATTTCATTAAATGTTTTTATATATAATTTAAAATTATTAAATTAAATGTTATATATATACAGTATATAACATTTAATTAAATAATTTTATATATATATATATATATATATATATATATATATATATATATATATATATATATATATACACACACACACGTGGACAAAATTGTTGGTACACTTTGGTCTATGAAAGAAAAACTCACAATGGTCACAGAAATAACTTTAATCTGGCAAAAGTAATAATTAAAAAAAATTCTATGAACGTTAACTAATGAAAGTCAGACATTGCTTTTCAACCATGCTTCAACGGAATTATTTAAAAAAATAAACTCATGGAACAGGCCTGGACAAAAATGATGGTAACCCTAGAAAATACTGAAAATAATGTGACCAAAGGGACATGTTAATTCAAGGTGTGTCCACTAATTAGCATCACAGGTGTCTACAATCTTGTAATCAGTCAGTGGGCCTATATATAGGGCTCCAGGTAGTCACTGTGTTGTTTGGTGACATGGTATGTACCACACTCAACATGGACCAGAGGAAGCAAAGGAAAGAGTTGTCTCAGGAGATTCGACAGAAAATTATAGACAAGCATGTTAAAGGTAAAGGCTATAAGACCATTTCCAAGCAGCTAGATGTTCCTGTGACTACAGTTGCACATATTATTCAGAAATTTACGATCCATGGGACTGTAGTCAACCTCCCTGGACGTGGCCGCAGGAGAAAAATTGATGACAAATCAAAGAGACGGATAATCCGAATGGTAACAAAAGAGCCCAGAAAGACTTCTAAAGAGATCCAAGGTGAACTTCACGCTCAAGGAACATCAGTGTCGGATCGCACCATCCGTCGTTGTTTGAGCCAAAGTGGACTACATGGGAGACGACCAAGGAGGACACCATTGTTGAAAACAAATCATAAAAAAGCCAGACTGGAATATGCCAAACTACATGTTGACAAGCCATAAAGCTTCTGGGAGAATGTCCTATGGACAGATGAGACAAAAATTGAACTTTTTGCCAAGGCACATCAGCTCTATGTTCACAGACGGAAAAATGAAGCATATCAAGAAAAGAACACGTCCCTACTGTGAAAGATGGAGGAGGCTCTGTTATGTTCTGGGGCTGCTTTGCTGCATCTGGCACAGGGTGTCTTGAATCTGTGCAGGGTACAATGAAATCTCAAGACTATCAAGGGATTCTAGAGAGAAATGTGCAGGCCAGTGTCAGAAAGCTGGGTCTCAGTCGCAGGTCATGGGTCTTGCAACAGGACAATGACGCAAAACACACAGCTAAAAACACCCAAGAATGGCTAAGAGGAAAACATTGGACTATTCTAAAGTGGCCTTCTATGAGCCCTGACCTCAATCCTATTGAGCATCTTTGGAAGGAGCTGAAACATGCTGTCTGGAAAAGGCACCCTTCAAACCTGAAACAACTGGAGCAGCTTGCTCATGAGGAGTGGGCCAAAATACCTGCAGAGAGGTGCAGAAGTCTCATTGACAGTTACAGGAATCGTTTGATTGGAGTGATTGCCTCAAAAGGTTGTGCAACAAAATATTAAGTTAGGGGTACCATCATTTTTGTCCAGGCCTGTTCCATGAGTTCATTTTTTTTTTATAATTCCGTTGAAGCATGGTTGAAAAGCAATGTCTGACTTTCACTGGTTAACATTCATAGAATTCTTATTTATTATTACTTTTGTCAGATTAAAGTTATTTATGTGACCATTGTGAGTTTTTCTTTCATTGACCGAAGGGTACCAACAATTTTGTCCACGTGTGTATATATATATATGTTTAGCAATTATTTAATGTCTCATTGTTAAGAGGTTTCTTTACTGACATTGACTGCATTTTCCTCTTGAATGAGTAACTGGTTTCGCCACAGAAGTAGTAATTAGACCCGACAAAATGTATTTAACTATATGCATGTTAAAAACATAAGGACAATCAAGTTCTAATAGTTACTGTCAAGGATGGCAGACAGAGCAGATAATAAAATCCCCTTCTGATGATGTAATTCCAATTAGCAAACACACATGAAAAGGAAGAGCTAAAATAAAAAAATCTGTTAATCTTATTTCTTTAATTAACCTTCCCCGTGTTTTGCACACAAATTGCAAAGCATTTAGATTTTTATTTATAATTAGATACCATTTATAATATTTTATAATGTTTATAATACCATGTAGAAACCCAAGTTTCAAGTATACACTGCCTACAGTTTCAAGGGTTCTGACCTGACCTCAGGTTACAATATACTGTAGCATATAGCTACAGTACAGACCAAAAGTTTGGACACACCTTCCCATTCAAAGAGTTTGAATTTGTATTATGGCAAGAAAAAAGCAGCTAAGTGAAGAAAAACGAGTGGCCATCATTACTTTAAGAAATGAAGGTCAGTCAGTCCGAAAAATTGGGAAAACTTTGAAAGTGTCCCCAAGTGCAGTCACAAAAACCATCAAGCGCTACAAAGAAACTGGCTCACATGTGGACCGCCCCAGGAAAGGAAGACCAAGAGTCACTTCTGCTGCGGAGGATAAGTTCATCCGAGTCACCAGCCTCAGAAATCGCAGGTTAACAGCAGCTCAGATCAGAGAGCAGGTCAATGCCACACAGAGTTCTAGCAGCAGACACATCTTTAGAACAACTGTTAAGAGGAGACTGTGTGAATCAGGCCTTCATGGTAGAATATCTGCTAGGAAACCACTGCTAAGGACAGGCAACAAGCAGAAGAGACTTGTTTGGGCTAAAGAACACAATAAAGAACACAATAAAGAAAACTCTTTGAATGAGAAGGTGTGTCCAAACTTTTGCTCTGTACTGTATGTTCACATGGGTGTCTTCTGGGTTCTCTGGTTTCCGGCCTAGCTCCCTAAAAAAAACTCAATGAACATTCCAGCATATGTACAATATAAATGAATGTGACACGACAGGTCCTCGAACCACCAGTGTCGACGGTTCGAGTCCTGCCTTGTGGTCTGTGAGCATGGAGTTTGCATGTGTTCTCCCCGTGCTTGGTGGGTTCCCTCTGGGCACTTCAGTTTCCTCCCACAGTCCAAAGACATGCAGATTAGGCTAATTGCCGCCAGTGTGTGTCTGTGTGTGTGTGTGTGATTATAAGTCTTTTTATTATAACTATTTGCTTGAAATATTAGCATATTATAATATTACACCAACACTCTGTATATTCTATGCTTATTTTAGCTTGAAAACTGCTATGATGACCATTTTTTTAATTAATACCATTATATTTAACAACAACTTTACCTATTTTAAATGTTTACATAATCATATTTTTACAATTGATTTTCACATTTAAATAATTGAAATGTATGCATTAATGTCTGCCAGAGTTCGGGGCAATAGAGCTCAGTTCTGTAACTCAAAAATGACTTGTCCCAGTGCCAACTCAAATGAATGTCATTTTATCTCTGTGGCATTTTAAACACACGGTGTTAAGTGTCTTATAATTTTTCAAATATTTTATCCATAGTGCCTCATTGTCATTAAGTCAATTACTTGACTGTCAACTATGTACGTGTATTGTTGTGATTTACACTCACTCGCTCACTCACTCATCGTCTATACACCTTTATCCTGTATACAGGGTCACAGGATCTCTATACTCAGGGCATGAGGTGGGTACACCCTGGACAGGGTGCCAATCCATCGCAGGGCACACACACGTGTGAATGTCTTTGGACTCTGGGAGGAATCCCACCAAGAGAACACGCACACAGATTTTTAAAATAATTTTTATGAATTTATTTAAAATAAATAATAAAAAAAAATTTTAATTTTCAAATATGATGGTTCATAAAAATGAGAAATTGTCAACAAGGCTCATTCTATCACTGAAGTTAAAGGTCAAAATGAGGAAATTGTCAATTATGTTACCCAGTAGTGTACATATCAATCAAAAAAAAATTATTGGAACTGTTCAAGCTTCACAACTACAGTATACAGTAACAGTTATGTTACACTAAAGGATCTTAATAACTTAAATTACAACTTGTTCTATTGAGAAAGATTTTTTTTTACTTGTACCCCAGATTATAGAATTACTCTTTTGTATGAAACATTCGCTCTTAATTCCTGCTTGGACTCGGAGGAAGCCCAGTACGGAGTATTGAATCTATTTTTAATCCTTGTATTGCAGACTTTCAATGCATCCATACTGTAATTTGTCAAATTTCTGACTTGATGATAATAGTTTAGTAAAAATTCTGTGCCAGGGATATAGAGTTACAATCTCAAGACACATTCTTCTGAATTAAAACGCCACATTATATAACTATGAATTCATACCAGCTGTTTGAGAAGGTTGTGTTTCATCTCGTTCATTTGTTTGAAAAGTGTCATGCAGCGTCTTTCATCAGCAAGTGAATGGAAGAAATTACAGTCATAATGACACCCGGCAGAAAGAACTGGGAAACTGCAACAGGCCTTCAAGCGCAATTCCGACACAAAATTTTAACAACTGAATACTCATTTGAGGTGCAGGATTTACAAAGGAAGCGTGACATGTTGTTAATGCCCTTTCCCGAACTCAAGAGACACAGCTTAACTTGGTGCTAATTTTAGCAACAAGATAATTTTTTTCCCAAAATCTGCAGACAAAAGACTGAAGTACATTCATATCAGACAGGAGTACATGAATCTAGTTATTTTATATCTAATCATTTATTTATATAACTAAATATATCTTTGTTTATAACTCTCAACCTAAAACACACCAAACATTAATACAGTTTTTAGATCTTGCATTTGATGTTATTCTGGATGATGCAATACTGATATGCCACTTTCATTCATTCAGATTCACCAGATACTATTTCAGGAACCCTGGAAGAACACCACAGATGCAACGCCAGTCCATCAACATGCACCTGCATCCACACGCACACACATAGGGTCAATAGCAACAATGTTTTGAGAAGGAAATCTGAGAACCCAGTGAGATGTACAATGATCAGCCACAACACAAACACCACCACAAGGTGATTTGAATAATCACTGCTTTTCAATCATCTACCAGTAAATCCTGGTTGCAGGATCATGGGCACCCAAGGCTCAACTATGCCTGTGGAGACCAAAGACTAGCCCATCTGTTCTGATCCCACAGAAAAGCTAACATACTGTACAACAAAATGCTGAAAAAGTCCATGCTGATTATGATAGAAAGGTATCAGAACACCCGGTGCATCAGAGACTGGTGTGTATGAAACAAAGAGCTAGAGCAGGGGTCTCAAACTCAGTTCCTGGAGGGCCGTAGCCCCACATAGTTTTGTTCCAACCATAATTAAAACCACCTGATCCAACTAAACAAGTCATTAAGGCTTATTTGAAAACTACATGGTATGTATGTTGGGGCAGGGTTGGAACAAAACTCTGTGGGGCTGCGGCCCTCCAGGAACTGAGTTTGAGACCCCTGAGCTAGAGGCAGGATGATCTTCCATCCAAGTTCCCCAGATCAGATTTAATCTCATCAAGCATTCATAGAATGTTCTGGATAAACAAGTCTGATTCATGGACTCATGTCTCGAGGGTTCAGAGCTGTTTTGGTGAAACCTAAAACTAAAAAAATTATAATAATAAAAAATAAAAGTGTTTTTAATGTTCATGGTTTTAATGTTATGGCTGATCAGTGTAGGTGTTCACATTATTTTGGTCATATGGTGTATACTGCTCCTTGCAGATTTATAGTCTTCACTGAATCTATGCTAATGATTAATTAATTAATTTAAATGTGTGTGTCAGGTAATACCACTAGAGGGCGCCAAAGCGCCCAGAGACTCCATTTTAGGTTCCTTTTGATTCTGTTGTATTTTCTGTTATTTTGAACTTCACTTCCCAGAATGCACCTCGGTCAGGTGATGGAGCGCTCACCTGAACCGAGGTAGGTACTCGGTTTTATTATAAAGGTTTCTGAGTTGAGTTAATCCCGGTCTTGCATCTGTTCATTTTGGTTTTCTGTGGTAAGTTAAGTGGTTTATTGTTTGTTTCATTGAATCTCCTAGTCAGTGTTATCTCCTAGTTCTGTGTATCTACTAGTTCTGTGTATCTCCTAGTCTATGTGTAGCTCCTCTTTAAGTTCATGTTCTGTTCCCATCGTTTCCCTGTTTTGTGTTTCCATTAAAAGACTTTCAAGCACCATTCACCTCTGCATATATGCCTCTCCTTCGACCCACGCACAGCTCACGTAGCAGTGTGTTTATTTAAGACATTATAATTGAATTAATTAAAGAGATTAATTAAGATATTTAGCTCACGATTATACTGTATATTGTAGCGCTTATTCTAGTTTTTCACTGTGGTGTGATTCTATAAAATATGAATTCATTGTTTGTTTTTATTTCCCTTAAAATGTTATTACGCATGTCCACTAAAAGTGATGCACAATCATAATAGATTTAAATTTGTAAAGATGATATTTGAAAACAGGAACATGAGATCGTCAATTTTTGTGATTTGTAAAATCCTATAGAGTACAGAGTTTGTAACTAGGTTGCTAAATGTTAATAACAGACTTTATGTAAAAACACGAAAAATCATGAAAATTTCTGATTTGTAAGGGCATGTGGGAAGCCCCCCATATAGACTGTCCGATTTAATCTATGCCAGGGCTGTTCAAATCCATTCTTGGAAGGCCAGTATCCACACTGGCCCTCAGCTCTGATGTTAGATTGTAGATTGTTAGACTGTAGATTTGACCAGCCCTGATCGACTTGTACTTTCCAGGATTGACCTCTAGATGATGCTGTCTCCCAAAATCTGTGTCAGAGTGAGTGTAGGGGAAAGGTTATGTGAAGATCGTGCCCTGAGCAAGAATCCAAAGAAAACATCCCATAGTGCATGACTGCCAATTTCGGCTTTATCACACAGCCAAATGATAAACCTATTTACTCAAACACTCAGTATCAACACATGAAATATTCATCACTGCAGCACTCCAGGCAAAAAAAACAAAATCAAAGACTATTTTTTCTCCACCATCCAAAGGACAGTTCTCACACCAAATGTTTAAGGTTCTTTAATGTGATAAGGATCTACAGTAATTCTGCTTAAATCCAGGATATAGTTTGCAAAGTGTCAAGTAAGTCTGCAATGTCCTTCAAATCTGTAATTAATTAAAATGATTACAAATGTGTAATTCTTTTACATTACATATATTATTATTTTTCCCCCTATATTTTTATATTTCATTTTTTTTTCTTCTATAGCTATATTTCCATAGTTAGAGTTTTTGTTATTAAATTTCTTACTTTAATTCATACTGACCGTTTATTCTAACACACACACACACACACACACATACATGCACATAAATATTTATATACACGCACAGTATAGACATTACAGTTTAGGTGCTGAGTCCCATTTGCCATCAGTGGACATTCTTATAATCTCTTTCATGAGACCCAAACTGTCACGTCTGTACTTTAGCCATTCCCCTTTAAGTGCACGTGCGCTCTTTGCCCACCGTCTCACTGGAGCGTGGGCCCGTCATCGTTGCTTGCAACTATATTTCTCTTTGTTATTTTGCTGGTGAAGCTGGTAACCGTCAGTTAGCGATCAACAGTTAGTGTAATTAACAGGGGTGAAAGTAGGTTTACATTCTTACTGGTGCTACGTAACCAAAAGGTGAGTAGAATGAACCATGGCGGAGGTTATAAACCACAGTCCTGTTTATCTTCTTGTTATATTTTCCCTTATTGCGCTTTGGAATTTGGAATTGACTCAGCTAACGTTGGCGTAGTGGTTAACACCTTGCTTAGTGGGTTTCCTCTGGGTACTCTGGTTTCCTCCCACAGTCCAAAGACATGCAGATTATGCTTTTGGGTGGTGTTCCCAACTTGCCCGTAATGTGTGTGTCTTACTATTGACTGGCACCCTGTCCACAGTGCACATCGTCTTATGCCCAAAGTATTCTAGGATAGACTCCAGGCCCCCCGCGATCCTGTACATTGGATAAAGATATTGAATATGAATGAAGGAGCTAACTGTACTACACAAAAAACCCCACAAAAACCAGTGCCCTTGATCAGGGATTTGTGATTCAGCCTTGTGTTAGAAGCTAGTTAGAAACTATAAGCTAGTAATGTAACTTGCATTAGCCTCGATCAAAGCAACAAAGGACAGTTCAGAGGCAAGTTGTAACAACTTACAAAGCCATTACTAAGGAAACAAATTGTTGTTTAAGATGACATAATGTTATCAGATATGTTTTCTTGCTGAAAGTGCTTCTGGGATTGGTTTTGAATGTGGGTTTTTGACAGTTAGCTGCTCTCCTCTGTACTCTCTCACCGTACTGACCTGCTTTCACCCATGCTGGTGACCGACACTTGAGACACAGAGTGATAGATATATTTCAATGTCCCAGTGCTGTTATGCTTTAATTTGTTAACTTTAAATTGTTTATAACAGAGATCATTTTATAACATTCAGTTCTAAATTTCTGGATGTCTCTCTCTCTCTCTCTCTCTCTTGTTCTCTCTCTCTCTCTTGCTCTTTTCCTCTTTGGATTCAGTGGATTTGGTAGATTCTGTCTGGAAAACAGTCTTGAAGATTTTTTTTTCTTTAGAAATTCATATAAGGACTTAAAAGCCTCTCATTGGCCAACAGTCATCATTTGAAATAAATGGGATGCTGTCATGAAAAGAAAGAAGACCCTGCCCTAAGACTAGTATAAAAAAAACATTACAAAGCCTTTTGTAAGAGTGATCTATTCAAACTGTTTGGCCATAATGAACAGCGCTGTTCATGTTTGGAAAAGTATGGATTTTACTCACTCACTCACTCACTCACTCATCGTCTATACCGCTTTATCGTGTATTCGGGGTTTCAGGGGCCTGGAGCCTATTCCAGGAGACCTAGGGCACAAGGCGGGGTACACCATGGACAGGGTGACAATCCATCACAGGGCAGGGGAAAATCATCCAGCTTTGTACCATGAGAGTAGAAGTTTCATGTTCGACAAGAAAAGGGACTGGTGTGATTCAGAAAACATGTGAATGACAACATGACAAAGAAAATGTGTTGTAGCAAAACCAGAAGACAGAAAGTTAAAAATATGTGACAAACTAGATCTCCCAGCAGGACAAAGATCTAAACATTCCCTTAAAGCTGAAACAAAATGGCTTAAAGGCAGCAAAGTGAAAGTATTGGAGTTGCTACAGTATAGCAAAGCCAGAATATGATTTGTATCAGGAGGAATAACAGGGACAATTCCAGTAAAGTACTGGAGTACTGGAATTCCAGTAAATTTTGATTTATCCTCCAGCGATGAAAAGGAACGAATAGGCAGTTAAGATGCTTGAATGTCTTTACCCTAAGTACTGTATATGTAACCTTTTGGCCTCAACTGAATGTAGTGTATTAGGGATATAAAACAGTCATCTGAAATCACCAGATTTTACTTTGAATATAATTGGCACAGACACAGCAGCTACAGTATAATAAAATAACATTAATGCAGGTATAGAACAGATACAGTGGCAATACACATCTTTATTAGAGTCACAGTGGCTTCACCGAGCATGAGAAGAGGACACACACTAGATGCCCATTCCATTACTTTTATGCAAAGTGATGTTACATTGGTAATCAAGATTAGGGTAAGAGGACATAAGTGGACAATTGTGGAAGGAAAATCAGCAGTGGACCATTTGGGAGTTGAAGGAGCTACCACTTATTGGTGATCTAAACTGATTGCTTTGCATGAAATTAGCCTTTCAATTTCTAAAAGCTAAACTGGCAGACAAACATATAATCGCTTCCTGGGCAGTGTGTCATCACACCTTGCACATGCCAGCATTCTCACCGATTGCACTTTGGCACAATTATAGTCATTGTGGTAATTACATTTTTTTTTGCGTAGAAACCTGATCAAAGGTGGCTTGTGTTGTTTGAGATTGGTGTAGGCTTGAATTTGATACCAGATGAAAATGTGTCATCAGATCAGTGAAAATAAAAACAACACTAATCGGTCTTCGGTTGAGTCAGGTATTAAGGCCCCTGTCAGCTCATTTTCATAAATACCGTACTGTTATCTATAGCTTCTGTGGCAGATTCATCAATTTGATACTGTTGGTGTTTTCAGTTATGAGAGAAATATATTTCTTTGCCTGCCATTGTTTGATCAGGGCTTGACATGGTGATATAAAGGCTTCCAGATTTAGCCAACTGCTTAGATCAGTTTGAATCCCAATCACAGAAACTTGGCTGAATTCCTCCCAACTTGCTTGGCCTCTTTGTGTCTGAGCATGAGCAAAACTGCATTAAGAAATATTTCTACCATCTTAAACAACAGTGAGTTCCACACAAACAATCTGATTGGACGGGAGGTGTTCCACAAGTTTTGATAATAGATGTTAACAACACTGGGACGTTTAACAATATCTACTCCATCAATCAATCAAGGGCACTATTTGGTGTGTTGGACAGGTGATTGTACTGTACACCCTAGCGACACTAGCTTTCCTTTAATGCTATTTGGGATTTAACCCTGGAACCCAAAAGTTATCATAGCTCATATTCTGAAGGGGAATGAATGGAAATATACTGCCTGGCCAAAACAAGGTCACACACTTGTAATATTTCATTGGACTGCGTTTGGCTTTGATTACGACTGTGTCATCGTCTTGATAAGATAATACTGCCCCTACAGGCTTGTAGGATAGGCACTAGGCATGATGGGGCATCATTCATCCACCTATCTTTTTACTTTGGTGCGCATCACTGTGAAACAGGGTAAATTTACATTTAGGAAATTTGGCAGATGCTCTTATCCGGAGCGACTTACTGTACATAAGAGGTTTGAAGTTTCCTGGTAAATCCACACTCAACAGACCCCATGACCTTTTTTCAATGCTCCACAGTTCATTATTTATGCTTCCTAGCTAATTGAAGCCTTTTGTCTGATTAACCTTACTCATAAGTGGTTTTCTTAAGGCTACGCAGCTGTTTAGTCCCAATCCCTAGAGTTCTCACTAGTTGTTACAATTGTTGTTTTTAATGAATTGATTTCACTAAGCCTTTAAGTAATCTACTATCACATTCATTCAGGATGTTTTCCCGACCACATTTCGTCCTTGAAAATGATGGTTCATTACTATCCTTCCAAGTTGTATTAATGTATTGGACAGTTCTTAAACCAATTTTAGTAGTTTCAGCAATCTTCTTAATTGTTTTTTTTTTTTCCTTGATGCAGGATAATACAGTAATTTGACCCTAATGAAAGAGAGTAACTATACCATGCCATACAGAATATGTCTTCTAACATGGTTGTTATTGGTAAATAACTTGTTGCCAGCTGAACCATATTAATCACTGCAGTAATTATCCAATGGAAGGCTCTTAAATATTAGTTAATTCTAGGTGGTGATTTAATTTAATCCAGCAGTGTATAAAGAGAAACGTCCAGATTTACAGGACTGTCCACCACCTCCCATACCAGTAATGCTGTTGTGCTGAATATCAGCATGGCTGTGCTGCTTTCAGCAGTCGGGGCTGCACCTTCGTACCCACAACTCCCCACAGCTATATTCAATAATCTCTTTAATGACATCTCATACAGTAAAAGTTTTATTATTATTATTATATTGTATTATAACAGCAAAGTGAGAATGAAGCACATTTGGGTGGTCCGGTGTCCAAATACTTTTGGCAATATAGTCTATACACAAAATTTACCATGCAGTGCCCAGGACTCCTGTGTATACGCGGCACTGTGGAAACACCATTCTGTCATTTCCACACACTTGTTTTTTTCCCTATCACTTCACAAGTTGATTATGTTGCCAAGGAGATGCTACTGTCAATTATTATGCAGTATGGCATAATCACAGAGCTCTGATCGGGCATAAAAAAAAGAATACACAGTGATTTATTTACAGCTTAAGAAAATCACATTTTAAAAAACAAGCCGGTTGAACACAAATAGTGACAACACTCATTTGAAAAATTATGTATAAGAACTCCATACGAGTGCCATACGTTTACAGATCCATACACAGTATATTAACCTTTTGGAGGATTGTCCTTGGCGATTAGTCCTGTAGTTTATATTTAATTCATTTTAGAGTTTTTGGCAAGTATGTTTATTCTCTAAAAAGGAATGTTCTCAGAAGTATAGTTTATGTTCGTGTGCTGTTTTTATTTCTAATCATACGACACAATGTTATCATTGAACAATTTCTGTTCTGTTCAGGTTCCTTATCATGCTACGCTAGTGTACCACCACACCCGTAATGTTAGTACACACTGTGCTGGCCTTGCTATGTCCTCGGCCACCAAATTTCCAACTATTTTCAATGCATCTGGGACGAAACGTGCGTGCAAAGCTGTATATTTAATCCCTGTAACATACAATGCAGCTGAAAACACAAAACACATATTTAAATGTAGGATATGGCCATGCATTAACTTACACCAGCCCTCATCACTATGGCAACTACCAAAGTTACTGATAGAAAGGAAGAGTACTGTGTGAATATAAACATGTTTTCAAGTGGCTCCCACCCACATACTGTGTATATCCGCATATCCGTTCCTTTTTCCCCCAGAGTTGGGATTGTTTTTAGGCCAGGGCTGCTCCAGTGACAAATTCCAGTTGGTTTTATGAAAGCAGGAGCCCTAAGGCCTGTAATGAATAATGGAGCTGGCATCCACCTATAACTCCCTGTAAAGGATTTTGTATTGCAAAGCTACGGCATTAACACTGACAGGTTTTTGATTAAGCGTGCTTGATGCTTGAATGTGTTTGTGAAGGGATATGTTTTTATATACAGTGTCTGGTCCTTTGTGTATATGGGGATTATACATTTTGAAAGTTTACTTATCCTGCTTTTTTTTTTTTTGCTCATTTGACCTCATCCGACTCATTTAAGAACATGGTTAATGTTTGATCCACTGCTAACATGGTTTAGTTAGATTAGTACTAAGAGGAGATCACTAGTACCACGGCTGGAAAAAAAGGGTGGAAAACAGGATGGGTAGATTCATAACAAAATAAATAATGTATAGGAAATATTATGGGTGTGCTGCTAAATGTGAAATTGCCCAGTGCAAAGTGAGTATCAACATTCATTATTTTTTAAATAACAACTCAAACCATAAGTGTTACATTACACATTGTACACAGCTTCTACTTCTAATACATTCTGCATATTTTATAATCCCCCCAGTCTTCTTCCCCTTTATCTTCCTCTGCATACACCGGTCAGCCATACCAGTAACACCACATAGCATTAACATTATAAACTGGTGACAGGCTCGTGGGCATTCAAGTCTTTGATCCCACAAATGCAACACAAATCGTTAAAAAACTCAGGGGTTTCAGAACACCCAGTGCACCACAGACCAGCAGACAAAGCCCCCAAGGCCGCCAATCCTGGCCACAATCCAAATGAGCACTCATGGAACGCCCCATCCCACAAACCGCATCACCCAAAGGATCTGCCCAGCACATCCCAGAGATTTTGGGCAGTCATGCCCTACATCTAGGCATTTGGCAGACGCTCTTATCCAGAGCGACTTACATTTTTTAAAATTGATTTATTTATTACCTCATTACATCTGAGCAATTGAGGGTTAAGGGCCTTGCTCAAGGGCCCAACAGTGGCAACTTGTGAGGTTTGAACCTGGGATCTTCTGAACCGTAGTCCAATGCCTTAACCACTGAGCTACCCCTGCCCAAGAGTGGCCAGAGCAACCCAAACGGCACCTGGGGGGCCTACAAATTATTGGGCATAACGTTTGCCTTGTAATGTTATGGCTCATCATCTTATATTGTGTATTGCACATCTATAGAGTACCAGAGCATCACATGAGACACAGGAGCTGTCCCAGACATTTTGCACACATAACAAATGAACAAGAAACGTCAATAATAGAACAAGGACATTATTAGAACCTTGCAGTCAGACTCACTGCCTGATCCTGTCCAAGACATGGCATCAGAATTACATGTAAGCATTCAACAGTGTTGAAGTATAAAGCATTTGAGAATGTGCGTGAGTACTGCTTTTCTCAAGAAAGGGTCTCACAGCAAGTAGAAGCTATTACACCAGTACTGTATGATATGATACTCACTCAGTCACTCCCTCATCATCTATACCGTTTGATCCAATATGTTGTACAGGGTCACGGCGGGGCCTTAGGCCTATGTTAGGAGACTTAGGGCATGAGCTATGAGGACAGGGTGCCATCCATCACAGGGCACAAACACACACACCCACTACAGGCAATTTGGGAATGCCAATTTGCCTAATCTGCTTTTTGGAGTCTTTTGACTCTGGGAGGAAACCAGGGTATCCAGAGGAAACCCACGGGGAGCACGAGGAGAACATGCAAACTCCATGCACACGGATGGGAATCTAACCCGAGGGGGAATCGATCCCGGATCCTGGAGGTGAAAGGTGATAGTGCTAACCAGTAAGTTCCAGTATTTGGTAATGCAGAAAAATATATTGCTGCTTGTCTTCCCTGTATCTTAAAAAGCACTTGAGATCTTAGAGCTTGTTTTTAACCACTGCCATTACTTGGGCCTGCATTTTGTTGTTGCAGGTAGCATCAAATCTAATAAAGGAAGTGAGAGGACAGCACTAAAAGAGAACAATGAGAACATGTCAATGAAGTGATGTTGGTCAATTAAGTTGGGCAGATGGTATTCTAAAACAGTTGCAAAGCTGCAAAGTGCAGAAAGATCCAGGAGCCTACTGTAGTAGTCAAGACTCAAGGTGATGAAGGAGTGAAAAAATACTTAAAAAATAGCCATAACAGAGAATTCCCAAGAGTATTTTGCAGTTTAGTTGCGCTCGGATTGTCATTCACCCAAGTAAGGCCTGAGCATCTCACCTTATATAAGTGTCCTTTCGGATAGGAAGCAAGCCACCGCTGTGCTGAGCAGGGATTCCAAGGCTTGTAATGATAGATGAGAGAATACAGTGACTAATTGCATCAGATGCTACAGACAGGTCCAGGAGGATCACGACAGCATGAATCTTCTCAGCGCATCAGTTAGAAGCTAGGCAGTTTGAAGCTATTTCTGAGTGAGAAAGAGGAACAACTGAAAAAAGAGATGCCATTCAGGAGCTGCTTCTGGGACATGGATTTCTTCAGAATGAATCTCATACTTGTGTATCTAGGGGTACAGTGGCGTAGTGGTTAGCATTGTTGCCTTGCACCTACACGTTCTGGGTTCGATTCCCGCCTCAGGTCTGTGTGCATTGTGTTTGCATGTTCTCCCTGTGCATCGTGGGTTTCCTCCTGGTACTCTGGTTTCCTCCCACAGTCCAAACATTATTATTATCCAAATTGCCCCTAGCATGAGTGTGTGTGCCCTGTAATGGATTGGCATCTTGTCCAGGGATTTAGAATGATACTTTTTGATACCCTGTTTTGTGTCCTAAGTCTCCTGGGATAGGCTCCCTCACAGGCCCCATCATGACCTTGTATACAGGATAAAGCGGTAGAGAAGGTGAATACTGTACGTGAGTGTCTATCAAATGCTGTTTCTGAACTTTGATCCCGCAACCCAGTCATACCTCTCCAGTTTCAAAATACAAGCGGTAGCCTTGCAAAAGCCTGAACCTTGTTAACCACCAGGGGTTCACCATACCTTTTTCCACCAAAATACTCACTCACTCATCATCTATACCGCTTAATCCTGTATTCAGGGTCACGGGGGCCTGGAGCCTATCCCAGGAGACTTAGGGCACATGGCAGGGTAGCCAATCCATCGCAGGGCACAGACACACACACACATACACTCACTCATTCACACACTACGGGCAATTTGGGAACGCCAATTAGCCTAACCTACATGTCTTTGGACTGTGGGAGGAAACCGAAGTACCCAGAGGAAACCCACCAAGCACGGGGAGAACATGCAAACTCCATGCACACAGAGACGGGAACTGAGCCTGGGCGGGGATCGAACGCGGATGGTGCAAGGCGACAGTGCTAACCACTACACCACCGTGCCGCCTTCCACCAAAATACATTATAACTAAATATATCCAGTTCCCTCTGAACATCTGGATATTGAACTGGCTAAGTTTCAAAACACAGATTTGTTTCACAATTCAAGATTCTGTTATTCAGGCAACATTTTAGCAAATGTATGCCTTCTTTTTTAATGTGTTTATGCTTGTTATATTACAGAAAGATTTTAAATATTATCTGGACATGGTATCAGAAACTTTAAAGCTGCTGTATAGTGCACACAGATTTTCTACAGCTTGACACAGTTGACGGCTTCAGTTCTTTATAATGCTCATATGATTTTCTATAAAGAATTTCTTTCAAAATAATTACATGATTATTGTTCATGCACAGCATGCAATATTTGTCGAGTGAGGTACTGTATGTGGAGTGGTCATTTAATATATGAAAACGTACAGTATTTACATTGTTTGTAGAGAAAATTGCTTCTATTGTGAAGCGTTTTTTCCAGGTTGAGTTTCTTGAGTTTGATTGCTACGTTTAAACTACAATGGCCAAATAGTGCACATACTGTACAAATCAAGAATGTGCTGCAAATCAACAATGTGGACCACTGTTCACTTGTTTTTCTTCAAAAGAATAAGAAAAAGAAGTAAAAATGAATTTAGTTGTTGCTGGAATTTATCTGAAACAACTTTTCAACAACTTTCAAAACAACTTTTTTTGCTCTGTTCTGCAGGATGCCAGTCCCTGAAGGATTTAAAATCATTTGTATCTGTTTTTGTATTCACTGAGACATCATATCTGTTCAGTCCAAATGCTGTATTTATAGTCCATTTTATCTGCTATGTATGCTCTGAAATCTCAAGGGGCCCTATGCTCGATAAAGGGGAGCACTACATGACAGCTTACTGCATCAGCACTTACATTATGACCACCCAGCTCATAAGTACTGTAGGCCACTTTTTATACCAAATCAGTACTGCAGTGTGTCTTCTGACACCTCTCTAATGGAACCAGCATTAACCTTTTCAGCAATTTGAACTACAGCAGCTCTTCTATTGGATCGGACTACACGGGCCAACCTTTGCTCCCCATGTGCATTGATACTTCTAATTTTATGGTCTTTCCTCATTTTTCTTTCTTTCTACATTGTAAAACAACGCTGAAGGCATTCAAAATATGCAATAATCTCCTTTAAACAGGCACCTATTTCCTTGATGTGGTTTTCATTTAGTGGTTGTTTTTGGCTTCTAAGTTTCATTCATTTTGTGGAAAATGTGTAAAACAGGTAAATTTTCCACCGCATCCAGCTTATGACTATGGGTTCGTCTCTATATCTGACTACACACTCAATGATCCCTCATCAGTGCTTACAGGCAGGAATGTATTTCCTTCTGTAGTTTTATACCCATCTTATTATAGGCTCCACCTCTGCACCAATGAGAAACATTATTGCAGTTGACACACTTGCACACACACACACACATGCACACAAACACACCCAGAGGTTTCACCACATGAACCCTGTATTAACACAGATAGATAGATAGATAGATAGATAGATAGATAGATAGATAGATAGATAGATAGATACTTTATTGATCGCAAAGAAGAATAATCCACACAGAGATCGTACAAAACACAACACAATCAGTAACCAAAAGTACCAAATAATCAATAGAATAATGTAATAAATTGGTGGCGTTCAAATCTAGAGATATAACACGTATAATTTGCTAATGTATTTTACAAATAATGTACATTTATTTGTTTTATTTTAAATTGTGTGTTTCTAGATAAGGTGTTAAACAAGGAAATGCTCACAGCAGGCAGCTCACACCCTCAGGTCATGTACACTTCCAGGTTGACCACGATGTGTTTCCTTCTGTATTTATATACTTGTTTATATATAGGGCCCATAATCTGCTCCAATCAGAAAAATTGACGAGGTTAACCCTTTCTCCAGATTCTAGGAGATGGATTTCCAAATAGAATGAAAATTTTACTCCATAAAGAGGACTTTGGACCATTCAGCAACGGTGCAGTTCTTTTTCTCCAAGTTAAAGCAACAACAATAACAACAACTTGAATTTTTTTCACTTGACGTGGAATGAATCTAGAATATATGACAGTTTCCCTTTTTGAAATAAATCACCAAATAAATAAATCCATAATCTTGTATAAATTTGCAGTTTGCTTTAAATGTGTTTCAAAGTCTATAATAATGACATTATTTTACACAGACATTGAAGCATACAGTAAATATAAAATACAGCCATGTCATTCAGTTAAGGATTTGAGCTAGTCTATGGAGGCACTAGATATACCCCAGCAGCCAGCGAACATCCTGGGGTTATTTTACACAACTCTGTGACACTGCAATCGGTAACGGCAATCAGGGGTGTATTTTATTTTATCTTTTATTAATAGGTCAATCAGAAATATTATTGCAGTACAAAACACACACACACACACACACACACACACACACACATTTATCTTACTATGATTGTGAAGACCTTGACATGATTATTAATGCAACTAAATTATATATATTTTTAAAAAAACAGTTTTGCTTATCTTGTCATTGACCCACAGCTTGATTCCTTCCTTCAATCTTTTTATATATGCTTTCAAACATACCTCATGTAATCCAACGTGTCATTATATTATACAGCTCAGTGATTGTAATCAGTGCTTACAGACAATGAAGTATTTCCTTTCTGTGAATATATACTCATGTAATTATAGGCCCTGCCTCTACACCAATGAGAAACATTCCTTCTGTTGACACACACACACACACGTTATTTTGCTTATAAAAGTGTTTTTTTTTTTTTTTTGCTTTTTGCTTTAATGGTTAGCACTGCGGCCTCGCACCTCCAGGGTCCGGGTTTGATTCCTGTCTCGGGGTCTGTGGCAATGGAGTTTGCATGTTCACCCCATGCTTGGTGGGTTTCCTCTGGGTACTCCAGTTCCTCCCACAATCCAGAGTCATGAAGATTTCACTAATTGGTGTTTCCAAATTGCTCGTAGTTTGTGAATGAGCGATTGAAAATATGTGTATGTGTATGTGCGTGTGTCCTGCGATGGATTGCCAGCCCATCCAGGGCATAATCCTGCGATAGCATAGGCTTCAGGTCCCCATGTGACCCCACCACAAATAGGTTTGGTGTAATTGAATACAGTCACATATTTCCTTGATATAGTTTTTATTATTGGTTATTTTTTTGGCTTATACATTTTGTGGAAAAATTGTAAAACAGGTACATTTACCACTGCATCCAGTTTATGGCCATGAGTTTGCCTAGACACACACCTGTTTACTGTATGTATTTAATTTGCCATTATATCATACCGATTTGTGAGCCTAATCATGGGATTATAAGCATGGGACAGGGATGTACAGTATTTCCATTTGCAGTTATATAAGCATGTAATTATAGGTCCTACCTCTGCACCAATGAGAAACACTTTTCCATTTGACACACCCACTCACCAACATACACAAACATTTTACTATTGTTAGACCTTCCATTAACATTATAATTGATGACTATCCTCATGAGCAAGTAGATAATAGATCATTTGGATAGTCATCAATTATTATGTTAATTGTTAATGATTATGTTAATTGTTTACTCAGAGAATGAACACAGAGATCACATGAAACACCACACAATCAATAACCAAAACCCAGGCTCGAACCAGGGGCACAAGGTCTGTGTGGTGGCCTATTCTACCCTTTGGGCTATTGTGCCACATGTTGAATAGAATAACCTAATACATTGGTGGGGTAGATAATATGTTACATAATTTGTTTTATAAGGTGTGAACTAACTGATTCACTTTTAGGGCTATACTAGTTTAATAACAACAGTCAGAGAAGGCAACCATGTGTGTCCTATAGTTATATACTTATTTATATATAGGGCTCACAATCTGCTCCAATGAGAAACATTAACGTCTCTCTCTCTCTCTCTCTCTCTCTCTCTCTCTCTCTCTCATACACACACACTAATACAATGATGTCATTCCGTTCGAACAGTGGAGGGGCGTGTTCCAGGGATTTGAAAGGAGGCTCTGCCTTTCCAACCAATAGGAAGCGGGCGCGAGCAACTCGGGGTGGTATGTGGGCGGGGACAAGCCTCAGCCCTGAGCTCCTTAAGCGCAGCGTACACATTTAAACCCACTGCGCCAAAGACTGGCTGGTCAACACGGAGGGGGAAATATTAAGGAACTCGGCTTTAACAAACGACTTTATAAAGAGGTAAGACGAATGGGAATAACAGCCTTATGGGAAAAAGATTCTTACTTGTATTCTGGCGTCTACATTTGAAGGTAGAGCAAGTAGAAGCTTTGCTCGCAGTTTGCCGAGGGGATAAGTAGGTGGTGGCTTGCCATTCTGCGTCTTGTTTGTACAGCAACTTGAGCACTCTTCTCTACCGACGTTAGGTAACTTAACACGCTGGGTTTATGGATAACGCTGAAATAAAGTACAGAGTTGACACAGAGTTAAATCGTCTATAAATGAATGAACCACCTGTTTTCAGTTCTGGATGCAATAATTCACCCCACATGTCTATCGCTCTCTTCGTTTTCTAATAATATCACTTGCAGCATGGCAACTCTAGTAGTACCAGTTGTACCAGACTACCGTTGTGTTCTTCCATCCAAAAGTTTCAGTTAAGGTAATGTTCCTTGAAAAAAAAAAAAAAAAACGTGTTTGGCAACTAAAGTTGTACGCATGCGCGCCAGTTGTAAGCGCGTCGGCGGATAATGGCAAGACTGGCTTGTAAATATTTCATGGAGTTATTAAGCAATAACGCAGGTAGCCGAAACCTGGAAATTAATCTGCTTCTTTCGAGAACGTGCTCGACTGAACTGTTAGGATGTTTGTTTGAAGTTTACACTGACCCCTAGAACCGGTCCCTGCTGTCCTGTAGGAATGCAGAAGCTCGAGTTCTTGTTTTAGTTTTTTTTTTTTCTTTTTATACCTCATTTCGTGAAGGCGGCGTGGCCTAAATTCCTTTCCGACAAAATCACAGCAGTTTCGGAGTAAAACACACACCGTTTATATTCGTACCCTTGTGAGGGCCTGCGTGTGTGCATTTATCAAAAGTAAAAGGGAAAAAAAAGTTCCTCATGGGGACCAGCCAAAGATTCTTACAAGTTGTACAAGTACCGCATCAGATATTCCTTTACTTTTATGGGGCCATTTGGTCCCCACTAGGATAAAAAAACACACTTCTACACACAGCAGGCAGGTTCGAGTCATTTTTAGTGTATTAGTCTAATAGACCAAATTATGCTCTGTGTTATTAACTTTCTTTATGCCTTCTCATAGTAAATTAATGTATGCTTGATTTGTAATTCTCACAAGTTTTGTACAACTGTTTATTATTACTAATAAACATCTTTAGTGCAAAGCAAGGACCAAGAAGTCTAAAACATGGACTCTTTCATTCAAAACCCCAAATGTTTTTAAAACCTATTATTTAAGTCAGATGTTGATCATCATTATCAACATTAATAATAATAATAACATTATTATTATTAATAGTAATAATAATAATTATTATTATTATAATAATAGGGCAGTGGTGGCACAGGTATTTGAGGCTCTGCGTTGCTGATCAAAGACTTGGAGTTTCGAGCCCCTCCGCTACATGACCGTTTGGCAAGGCCCTTAAAGCTATCCCTGTATAAAATACCCAGCCTGGAGATGTAGAGCATCCTTATTGCCAGTCCCAAACATGGAGTAATAAGTGGTTTGCAGAAGGAAGGGTATCCAGCCTGAAATATGTGCTGGAATGATCCAATGTGGTGATAATTATAGAAATGTTTATAGAAATAATATAAACTAGATTTAGCTACAATCATTATATAATATTAAGTTTGATTGACCTATTCATAATCATGCTTGTCTTTCTGCATTTTGGTGTATTATTTATGTTGTGTTATAAGTCTTGCGGCAGCTCCCGTCGAGGGGTCACAACAGTGGACCATCCGATCCACCTGCAGCTTGGCACAGGTTTTATGGCGGATACCCTTCCTGAGGCAACCTTCGCATTTTATGCGGGATTGGGGCTGAAAAGAAAACAGGTTTTTATTAGCTGCTAGTATATAATATACTACTTGTAAATCCTTTCTGTTTCCAAGAGAATGCAAATGATAAACTTTATAAGAGACCTTTTAGTCGTCGTTGCTTAGGGTCACAAGTAGCAGATTTAATGTTCTACTTTGTTTGTTGATACATATTTTTTGGACCTAAATCATAATTTGGCTAGACACTTGATCGGTTTTAACGGTTTGGCTGACCCTATTATAAAACCCCTACTATACATCTTACAAAAACTGTGTCACACTTTGGGCAGGAGTTTCTTAATAATTTAGTCATCCTAGTTTAGCCACCGTGATTGGTTAAACTTCACTTCACTTGTCATCTAGACCTAATCTAATAGGAACCTGTAGCATAAGACTCTCAGTACATGACATTAGCTGTGCCATATCATGTTTACTACCTTGAGTTCACATGCCCATTTTGGTGTTTGTGCTGTATATCCGATATTATTCTATACAACATGCTTCACGGTATCTGATTCCTTTTTTGTGATGTGTAATTTTATTGGCCAACCCTCTGACTCAAATCAAATGCGAAGTAAATCAAATCAAATGCGGATGAAATTCCATCTCTGACCAAGCGAGCAGTCTTGCATCTTGCGTATTGAGCTGCAGAGTTCTGACTCAGCTATATATTCTGTGTTAAGCTCATCAGTATTGACGTGAGTAGAAGTGGAGCTCGCATGTGAATGACTGAGTGCGTGGTATCTACCGACCCATATGTCCTTCATAACTTTTTACTCACTTCCAATACGTGCAACGCTTCATTCAGTACAAAAGACCCGCTCTTGCATGAATTGTTTTAAAGGAAGTCAGCATGAAGACCATTCTACAAGAGGTGGCATTTTCACTGCTTTTCAAAGCTTTGGTATGTCAAGTTAAAAGGTTTGCTGGTTGGTGGCATGGTGGCTTAGTGGCTAGCATTGCCATCTCCTTGGTTGTGGGCTCACATTTCGCCTCCACTTTGTGTACATGGTGTTTGCTTTTTTTCTTTTTGTGCTTGCATGCCTACAATCCAAAGGCATACACATTAGGGCAAAATGTTTCAAAGTTGCCTGAAGTTTGTGAATGCGTGCTTGGACCTTGCATCCAGAGTGTACCCTGTCTTCATTTTTAAAAAATGTAATTGCAGAATCGTTCTATTTTGGGGAAAATTACACCGGTTGTATCTCAATCTTTTTCAATAATGAATTCAGGTTAGTGGTGAAGCACAGCACACCATCTCTTGTCCACCGACCTGCGTTTGACTCCATCATCCTTTCATGAGGGACTGAATCTTTTGATAAAATAGGGCATTGCACCACTCAATGTTGCTTCTACTGAAACCTAGTTACAAAGCTGAACCAGATACGTTTTTTTTTTTCTCTGTGAATCTGGCATCAAATAGTCACCTACTTTGGTTCGTGTGATGTAAGGTCATAACATGGAGGAATTTTAAGCTTCTCTTGGCGCTATAAGGAGATATTACTTTTGTGTATTTGAGCTTGATTAGTGCCATGTCAGATTGGTACGATAATGGAGTTAATAGTGACCTGCACCATCAGTGAGGGTCTTGATGATTTAAGTGGTGATTGGTACACTTACACAGGCAGCCAAAGAGGCAGAAGCTCCTTTTAAATGACCTTTGGTGAGGCTGACGCCAACCTAAGTAACAGAGCGAAACCTTTCGCTCCATGACTTGCGCCATTCATAGATTAGCACCTCATTATCCAGGCTTGGCTCCAATCTTGCAAAATACTTTATATTCTCAACTTGAGACCAAAAAAATATGCATTATAATCACTGTTGCTATCTTTAAGAACAACAATTCAGAGGAAATAGACTTACTCAGAACATATTAATAGTTCTCTGGTCATGCACAGAGTGTAGAGAAAGCCTTTAGGCAATAAAATCAGTGCCAGTTGCTCACAGCGAGAGCTCCTGTTTTGGCCTGATTCCTTGTCAGAAAATTGAAAGGCTCTGTCAGTTTCCTGCTCCACTTGCACTGGGGAAAATTAATATTGTAAGGTTAACATGTTAAGGCATGGTGTATTAGGAAAGCGGTGGATGACTGCGATGTGATGTGATGTTCTCTATCACCATGTCCTGATGTTATACCATAGTAATTACAGTAATTAATTAAGACGTGCTTAAAAAAATCAATTTCAAGTTACATTTGATAATTCAGAATGTCAGATTTGTAATAGCTTAATAAACAGATTAAAAACCATACTGTTATTTTATAAATAAAGTTGCTGACATGGTTGAGCTTTTGTAAGGGATTGACTACACCCTTACAAAATGTTGAACCATGTAAGCAGATTTATTTATGAAATAACTGTGGTTTTAATCTGTTTTTAGTCATTGTTCATGTTACTGAGAAAATAAATCAAAAACATCTAACCAATGAGGTTTAAGAATTTAATATCACGTTTTAAAGATATTAATTATTTATAGCTTTATTGTGTAAAGCTGCTTTGCGACAATGTCAATTGTTAAAAGCGCTATATAAATAAAATTGACTTGACTTGACTTGAATTATATTAATTATAGTCCATCTTTACTTAATTCCATATAATGCATTGAAAGTTATATTGGTATAAAAAGTGTGCGTTACAATAATCGCACAGGAGCTTATTTACTTCATGTTTTGACTTTGATCAAGTAGTGGAAGTGATTCTGAACTTCTTACCCTTTATATATAAATTAGCCTGTCTATTTCACCCATCACCTGCTGAAGGGCTTCAGTCCATTACCTCCCTGATGGTACATTCATCATGTGAAGAAGGGAAAGAAATAGGCCCGGGGCAAGGTAGGTGGGTAATTGGGTCTCTCTCTTTGCCTCTTGCTTCTCTCCAAGAACCTCCATACACTCAAGTAGGTCAGATTCTGCTTTGGAATTCTAAAAAAAAAAATAAAAAAAAATTGACTTTCTTTGCGAGAGACGGAACTTATGAATTCCGTTGTGTTGCCATGGCATCGGACTGCTCATTGGCCGATCATCTGTATATTTTAGTCACTGCTAAATCTGGGAAGAGGAGGTGGTGATTTCATTCTCCTTCCCTCACTTTAGCTTGTTAAAGCCCGGGGGAGCAGCGGTGAGGATGCCAGTGCTGAGACGGTAAATTTCCACCGTTGATCTCGTTAGGACAGATGAACATGGTCTTGCTCTGGGTGTTGGTCTCAATCCTTAGATCCTCGATCTTGGGCTTGTCCTACAGTTTCATGCGGAGATTGAATTTGTCTGGCTTCTTTGATCAAAATGTTGTAAATCTGAAGCAAACGACTCATGCGTGTGTCGTGGACTTGGCAGATCCTCACACATTTAAAGCCGTCGCCTCTGCAGGAACTCCGCATTCAACTGAAAAATATGACTGTGAATTTCCGACTCTGGAATCGTTGGTGGTCTCGTTAACCCGAAGTTCAGCAGGAGATGTCAAATCAATATGGCAGCTCACAGCATGAACAGCAAACAAAGCAGTGACTTCTTACCTTTTATATGAGTTTATGCTGGATAAAAATGTTTAAACATTTTTGCTTTAGCTCAAACATCACAGACTTATAAAGTCTATACCATTGACTTGTGTATAGTGTTGCTCACGAATACATAGCCTGACAGAATCTGTGATTTCTTACATTATTATTATTATTATTATTATTATTATTATTATTATTATTGTTTAATATTAAATATGAACAATCGGAAATATTTTTAAATTTAGGGATATTGGGACGATTAATTTTAGATGGAAATACCACAAATAGTCCGGATCTAAAGTATTAATGTCTTTTAATTGGCCTAGTAATATGCACTTAAGCTGACTGACAAGTTTAAAGAGCCAATGATGTTTTTGTTTTGTTTTTATTCTTAAAAGACTAGAGATTGGTTAAATTGCACAATCATTTCAATCTTATATTTCAATCTTATATTGATTTTCAGTCGATCCTTTTGAACTATTAATGTAAATTTTCAAATGCAAAATTTTCTAAAATTGACACATTCCTTAAAATGTACCAAGAAAATGCATAGTTTGTGCATTGTTTGTGCAGTACCCCCACCTACTGGACTGGAGTGTGCTGCAGCAGAAAAAAAAGTCATCGCGCTGTCATTCACATGACATTTTTATAATAATAATTTAAGCACTGTAAATACTGATGCTTAGCACTTATAAACAGTAGCCAGTAAAAGGAATTGAAAAAATAACAAAAAACAGACTACTTACAATTCACAGCTTTACAAATGACCCATGCACTTTTCATCAAAAGCTGCACTGACTTGAGTGAAAAAGAAAGATTTTTTTTATAATTCAGGAAAAGAATATAAGAAGATTTTTTAAAGATGTAAAAACAAATGCCAAGCTCTACTGCACAAACTCTGATAAAGAAGTGGAAAATCTTGGATTCTGTTGATACCGAGCCACAGTCAGGTAGCCCAGCAAAGATTTCAGCTACAACTGTTAGAAAAAGAGGATGCAAAGAAAAGTCATGTGGCTGCTGCTAGAGGCACAATAAAGAGGTACTTGTCAGAAAAAGGCTATTTCTGTGCCAGTGCCACAAAACAGCACGTAGACAAAGCCTCAAAACTTGTGAAACTAAATAATTTAATGTGATAGGACCAAAACAAATTGATTTAAAAGTACACCATCTCTGATGTAAAGTATCCAGGTGGATTTCTATTGTTCCTGGTGGCAAGATGAGTAGAGCGCGTTATCCGGAAATACTGGAAGCCAATTTGCATCACGCCATAAGCAGCTCATGGGGCGCACTTGACACTCCAACATCAGAGTCATCCAAAGCACAAGATGACCCATCAGAAAAAGAATAAAGGTTCTGGAATAGTCATCAGTCTTCTGACCTCAATCTCATTGAAGAAGAAGATCTCAAATGTTCAAGACAACCCAAGAATTTACAGGACCTTGAAGCTTTTTGCCAAGAAGAATGTGCAGCTTTACAACCTAAGTAAATAAACAAACAATCTTATTCCTAATCATCACAAAAAGATTATAAGCTGTTTTTGATGCTAAAGGGGTAAAGGGTGCAGCACCTAGGGTTAAGAACATAGGGAAGTGCTGGGTGATATGACCACAATTCGAACATTTTACTTTTATGATTATTGAATCTGATTATTATTATTATTTTTAAAAAAAATCTTTTTTCTTTTCTTTATTTTCTCCTTCACTGACAAGGTTTGTATAGTAAATATGTTCAACTATTAAAGCTTGTTCATGTGACTAAGCATGTAGAAGTATGTTTTTAAGTAGCTCGTTCAAACTATTAACGGAATAAATGACGAGCACATGTAAAGGTTTTTGTTTTGTTTTGTTTTTTCCGCCCTTTCCCTCCCCCCTGGATGACGCGTGGTTTAATTTCTGAGTTTCTACTTCCCGCTTAAGGTAAGTTAAAGGCAGCAATGTGTTGGCTTGAGGGGAGGTGCGGGACAGGGGAGGGGTGTTATATCGCTTGTGGAGACATTGGCTTGAGCAGATAACACAAGGACTGTGTTCAGTCACATTAGGGGCATGTTTATCTTGCGTATAGTGTATGCAGATGATCAACAGATAGTGTGTATTGCTACGGTCCTTATATAGAACGTGTGTGTATATATAGCACTATGTGTACTGTTAAGTGACTGACTACATTTTTACACAATTACTGTTCATAATTTAATTCATGTTAATGGTTGTATATAAAATGCAATGTTTACGTGTGGATAGTTGCATGAAGGCCCATCCCTTGCAACAGATAAAGCTCTTATGCTTCTCACTAGCTTTCACACTGATCCGTTTTTGTTTTAGCGAATGAAGACATTTTGGCTATTCGTTCCATTAGAACTAACTCATCTTGTCTGAATCTGTACTCTGTAATCGAGCAAATGTTTGTCTTCCCAGTATGAATGATCTGAAGCCGATTGCATGCATGTTACTTTTAATATGTTTTGAGCAAATATTTTATGAGCGCTGTCTTGTTGAGGCTGGTGGGGCTATGTTCACACTTCGTACTGAGACAAAACTTCCGTTCAGATACTTCCCACTGTAGTTTATGTTCTCTTTAACGTATTCATTTATTTATTTATTTTAAGAATTAACAGCCGTGAAAGTGCTTCTTTTATCCATTGTCCAAGAGAAAAGCTTCCTCTCTCTACATTAATGTCTCTCAAAAATGGAAAGTGTGTCTGTCTAAAGATTTTTAAAACATTTTTTTTTTAATCTCTTTTCTGTTGATCATGTTAGTGACTCAAAAGTTTTAAATGTACATTATAAGTCTCAAGGAATTGTTTAAAGCAGACCAAAGATGAATGATTGCGGATATTTGTGTGAGTGTACATACAAAATACTGCCATTGCAGGGTTTTCTCCTGCTCGAGATTGAACTTTTTTCATTTTTATGGCATTATTGTCTTGCAGTATAGAAAATTTGTGCAGGTTAAAGTTTCACCAGTTTTGAATTCAGTTCTAGGACTTGTCAAATGTATTGAATATTAGTTGCAGCCCTGTTATTCTAACAGCTTAATCAATTAAAGATGGCCTCTGAGCTCAGCCTCTAGAACCTTCCAGCAATTTTTCTTCAGATTACGAGTGAACTTGCGCTCACCTCCGGATTGACCGTATTCGTCAAGCACGCATTCCGTTCAGCATTCCAGCGCTCTCGGAGGTTGAAAATGAAACCGTGCCTAATGAGATCTCCATTAGGCATATGGCCAGTAGGCACTTATGATCTATTGTAATGATCGACTTGCATTTTCACCGCAGTAGGTTTGAGTATAAGCTGCTCAGGTAGGCTAGATCAGTGGGGAAGCATTTGTGCCCCGGAGGCAGAGGATATCCTGCTTAGATAACATTCTATTCTGTGCATACAGCATTGTGTACAACCTAGAAGAAGGTAGTCTCATAATTCACTTTATTTTACAATAGCTCTGAAAAAGTAACTGCAGGAACTGTAATTATTTACTTCTATTGACACTTGCATTCGCTACAGCTGGTCTGCGCCACGTAATTAAGTTTTACAACGTCCTTGCGTGGTGATTTGTGTGATTGAAAGCGAAATTGTTTTACCAGTGCCACAGAGCGATTTGGCTTCCCACAGCACAGTCCCTTCCCACTGGCTTTCCCTCTGGACTGTGAAAACAGTCCCAATTTGGATGTTATGGGAAAATTTCTGTTAGCAGTGAGACAGATGGCCACAATTCCTTGACATCTAGAAAAATAAACTGCCAGACAAGCTAATCTACCATGGGCTTATCCTGAAAAAGCCTGTTTTGATTATGGAGTATGCAATCGTCCAATTTATTTATTTACTTTTTAAAGCCAACCCCTATAGAAAGCGGTGGCATAGAAATCAGGCCAGTACAAATACCCCAGACCTTTCCAATACAAATAACACCAGACCAATTGCGTGTACATTGCGTGTACATCTCTGTGAGCAAGTAATCTAATGCAGTTTTGTCAGGTCATTTATTTATCCCGAACCTAAAGGATGGATAATAAACAGAATATACAAAAGAGTATATAGAAAAACAATAGTAACTGTGGCAGGCTTAATGCTGCTGAGTAGGTTTGGATTTCTGAATCAACTGTTAACTTATTTCCATCTACTATTTAGTCCCACTAAGCAAGACTCTGAAGGTTGTGCTAAAATATCTAGAGAATTTTGAATACAGCTGTCAGAACAGCATGGTCATGAAAAGTTGGAAAGCCTGCGAGAGAGGGTACAGGCGGAAAGAGAGAGAGATGCGCACACACAGAATGAGGGATGAAGACAGGGAGTCATGGGGGGGTGGGGTACACGACATTGAGACACTAGGACTCGTACACATTGCAACATTGTGAGAGAGATACAAACATGAGCTGTACTAACACTTTGACAGGAAGAGAGGGACACACACACACAGAAAGAAAGAGACATGCTGAGAATGATGCACACTGATGTATCAAGTGAGGCAGGGAAAGCAAAAAAGACAGACAGGGAGAGCTGCAGAGAAGAAAAAAAAAGAGACACTATAAGAGCTAGACAGGACTCTGTACCTCCATGTTATGTAATTCTGATTAGGCTGCTCTGTGTCTTAATTACTTTACATTCCTTCTGCTCATAATGGTAGCAATGTTCTAAGAGTGTGTGTTTGTGGTTTTCCTGGGTGGGTTGTGGTGAGCCCACTGCAGACAGACATTCCTTTCATCTTGCTTCCAACACACACACACACACACACACACATGTGTGTGTACAAGCTTTAACAGAAAGTCTGAAAATACTCTCATGGGTCTTGAACATCATGTCTCCGACATCTCCAAATGTACCTGAGCTCAGTGAGGGAGCCTCACACACGCACACACACACTCGAGTGTAGTCATTTGTGTCTGACTGTGTTCAGTGGAAGTTATGCAGATCTTCAGCTGGGAACCACAACCTGTCAGCAGTTTGACTTGGACATATTCTCGACGCATATCTGAACCACGTGACTCGCACAAGTTTCTCGTCCTCTCAGTACGAACAGGAATTCCAGAAGCATTCCGCCTTGCCCAGAACCTTTAGTCTGCTCACATATCTGTACATCAGTAGCCTGAAAACATTCCGGTGCCTTCGGTTACACAAACCACCCCCATCTCCTGCTTCTGGAGGTGTGTGTACGCCACTCGTTTTAGCTCTCCACCAGAAAACATTGCTCAGATTCATTTTGCAGTTTTCACTCTCTGTTCCTGAAAGTTCAGTAAGTGTAGTCAAGTGTTACAAGCTTTTCAGAAACACAGTCCAGGAAGCTAAGACATGGATTTATTGCCCAGCTCAGGGAGTAAATAAAACATCAGACTTCATTTTTTTTCTTCTATTTTTCAAGAAACCTGACTGTCTAGACTAAAAGTTTGTAGCTAACTTAATAAAATTATTTTAGCACTTCCTCCTCTCAAAATGTATGTCGGGTTGAAAGAATGTGTGTGTATATACTGTAGTGTCCCATCCAGTATGTATTGTCTCCCCAGTGTAGTCCCTGGATGTAAAGGATACTGTGACCATATGAAAGAATTTACTACAGATGAATAAATTGAATACATTTTGATTACTTGGGCTGCTTACAAAAATACTATACTATACTATGCCGTACCATGCTTACTGAGATCAGAGGTTTTTGTACCATATTGATATTTGAGATTAATGGGTGGGGGGGGGGGGGGGGGGGTTCAGTTATAAATCACGATTCTTTTATTTATATATATGGTTTATTACGTTTGTAAAAGAGATTCTCTGACCGGGTGTTTGGGTGTTTTTCAGCTTGATAAATTCACAAATTGATCAGCCTTAGACTTGACGGATTCTATGCCAAGTACACAAGCTTCAGAATGATGCAAGGAAATTTTATGGCATTATGTTGTCAAAAGTTGCATGCGTTATAGGTCCTTTTTTTTCTCCTCCAAACTGATTAAACTAGTCTCAAAACGTTAGAAGCCACACCTGCCGATGTTAAGAGCAGCATGTGCGTGCTCACAACTGCTCAACATGTGCTTAAGACTTAGAAGGCATTTGAGGCAGTTAAACATGTATTATAATCCTACAGGTGGTACACACTGAACTATTTCCACACCGGGATCCTGTGTGGTGGGAGTGAATTATTTGTGAAGTTTGATGTGAAGTAAATATGGCAGATGACGGATATGTGGCTCTCCGTGGAAATGTTGCTTTGTGTGCAAGTTTTAAGTTGAATATTAAACTTCTGTTTGTATTGTTTAAGTGCTGCACCTGGTTTTTTTAATGAGAAGATTTGGCTCCAGTTAATTACTTATGTTTTAATTCTGTTGTGACGCTGTAGAATAAAGCTAAGGTATAAAACTTTCGAATAACGACTCAACTTTTATTTTTTTTTAAATAATATTAAATGAAGGTGATGTTTTTTTTTTTTGGGGGGGGGGGGGGGGAACAAAATCTGAATTTTTTTTAATCAGGATATTTATAGATAAATCATGTTTCCAGAATCGCAATATAAATTGAATCTGTAACCAGGTATTATGATATCCTATCGGGTGGTGACTGGTGATTCCCAACCCTAGTTGATATCGTTTTATCGTTAAAATAATATTTTATGCCACAAGAATAACTACACATCACATTTTAAAAATAATATTCAGCCCTCCCCACTCCTCCCCCAAGGTTTGACGTGAGATTCGTTTCTGCTCACCATAGAGTGGTTAATCGCGTTATTGTGTTCATACTGTCAGCTCAAAGTAGTCTGGCCTTTCGGATCGCATGGGTGAAGGTAGGTCTGTATGGTCTGCCATACTGAGAAGAACACAACTGCCTATTAAAAAAAACACAATCAGAACCAGTAACAGAGGCATTTAAGCAATTGATGCATTTAAGCATTGATGTCTCCGGCATCATTTATTGCTTAAATATAGTATCACAGTGCCCAGCTGTTACTGTTGGGTGGAATCATGGAACTTTCAGTATACAGTGTAATCTGTTTCCATGGTGATTTTGGGTCCAGAACATTGATGCCTATAGTAATTAAGGACATTAGAGTGCAGTCTGTTTAAATGTACATAAGTACAAAAAAGAAAATGGATCAGGTAACAATTTGTCGCTTGTCTCAGGCCAGTGTGATGTCAGTGCAGTGTAAAGTCTCAGTCCTGACGCTGGGACAGTTTCTCTCCTGAGAGCATATGTCCATGAGAACTGTGATGTGTTAACTGTCATGGGGTTGTTCTCAATAACATTTTGGCACTTTTCTCTGCAGAGGTACGGCGTTTTCTTAGATTTGGAATCGGCAGCATCTGTCCAATAGGCAGTTTATCTATTGCTTATATAGGATTGTGTAAGCTCCATACCACATGTGCAAACAGCAACCTGCAGACTGCTTTTTTTTATTATATCTGCGGCTGTGTGTAAACAGCAGCACAGCAGGGGTTAGATTCATCAGTTAATGATTGAACCTTCACCTATAATCTCTCCTTTGGAAATCTCTTGTGCATGTTTTTTTATTACTTTTTTATATTATTATAAAAAAAATAAGGCAAGATGATCTGCAAACTGATGTTCTTATGATTTTTTTTATGTTGGAACTTAAAAAACATGTAATTCATTTATGCAAATTAATCTTCACCTAATTAAATATGAATATATTTGCATGCTTAATAAAGGCACAGATCTAGGCTTTTGATGTTAGAATTAAAATATTTATTTCATTGTGAGATCACGCTCAAGACAGGGTGGTATATAATTATGAAAAAATGTAAATAATTTTATAATCATAAACTACAATTTATTAATATTTTTCTAATTTAATCATAAAGAAAACACCACACACTTAAATAAATAAATAAATAAATAAGAAGAACAGCAAATTGAATAAAAAGCACATGTACTTTTACATTTTTCAGGATTTTACAGGTTGCTCTAATAACTAGGCAGTGGGTTAGAGCACAATGAGATAGAGGACATGGTAGCTCACTGTGTGTGTCAGAGAACGTGAACATTCTGTGTCTTATAGTATTTTTTTTTTTTTCTGTGGCTGGACAGAACAGAATTATTTTTGTTAGTTTGTTTGTTTTTCTCTAGATGTTTCAGCCATGAGGGAGGATGTTTTTCCCACTAGTGCCACATGTAAACTGTGTTATTTGATTTCTTTAATTTCCCTTTGTATATTTAACTGTAATGTGACTGTATGTTCTGCTAGCAGGAGAGTTATATAACTGTTTTTTTTCTGCGTCTGCTTTTCGTCATTGTTTCCACATGCCCCAAGTTCCCGATTCTGAAACAATCATCCGTCACCAAAGCATGCTGTTAAAAATCATCTATATGTAGTGTGGTGGGATTCTGAAGCACATACTTTAGTTACAGTAGTGACGAGTGTCATGTCACTGTGATGTGCATTATAAATGAAAACTTTGTCAAATTTAGTATGTAGGAATTCTTTTCCGTGGTTGTTGGACCAACTTGCCCAATGTGGATTCATGACCTAAAAACATCTAGCCCAGGCATGATGTCGCTTGTTCCTGGAGACCGGCCTAATAATCTTTATGCACCATTAGATTCATGGTCTGGACAAATTTATTACACTTGAGTCAATGGTGTCTCTCTGACAGCTCTGGGATTTGAACTTGTGACCTTCTTGTTCCTAGCAGAGAATCTTATTATCCGGATCAACACTCACTACTTTTAAAGTCTTGAATTGTTTTTAGTTTTCTCAGTATTTTAAAATGAAAGTTACAATATATTAAATGCATATATTGTATATATATATTTTTTTATATTTGTGTGTAATTTTACTTGCTCTGTGAAAATGTCTAATCATTAAATTATCACTAATATAATTAATTTAGAGATGGGATGGGGGGGGGAACAGTTAGGTTTCATGTGTGTGTGTGTGTGCGTGTTATTTTATTATTATTATTATTTTTTTTTGGTATTTGTGGTGGCAATATGTAGACATTCCTTCATAATTGTACAGGTGGTGTGCTTTAAATGGTTCATACACAGGTAAAAAGCGAAGCATTTTTTTTGTGGTGTAAACGAATTACTTGCTCGGTCAGTTTACAATTGTAACAAAATCTCTACTAACAAATTTGAACATTTATATATTCATGAAACTAACAGAATCGCTAAACAAATCTAATCAGCACCTGGGTATCATGATATCACAGTATCAGGTGGTCTCCGGTGAGTCCTGTTCCTAGTTTAATTTTAGCATACAGGAAGGGAGGATGTTAATGTTGTCGAGCAGGAATTGTAACAAGACAATACTTTTTTTATATCCGTGTTTCCTGTTAACAAAGTACAGAAGGTGAATGAACAGGGTGTTAAAGCATTTGCCTGGAAGCTCTTTTATGATCATTTGCCTGATGAAATCACAATATCATGACCTTTCACATCAGTTTCCGCTCATATCAGTTTGTTATGCAACTTGGGACGTAAGAAGTCCATTTACAGTACCTACAAGCGGATGCTGCTGTCCTATAAACTCTTCAGTTTCTCACCTTCATGATTTACTTGAACATGTTTACCTAGCCTTACCCTGTGTAAACCTTTTTTTATGGGACGTTTCTTAACTCTGTGTTTGGGAAGAAAAGAATCAAAATGAAACAGTATTTTTGTTCCTCCATGATTCCCGTGTTGTTTTTAGAGAATCATGCGATTCTCTGAATGTTTGGTCTCTGATGTGCTCACATATACACTTCTCATTTACCAGAAAGAATACACACACAGCATCCCGGAAAACGTGTTTGACTAGTTTGCAACACTTAGACAAATCATCTGACTGGCACTGAAAGCACAGAGTCCTTTCTTTAATCAGGACGACTTTCTCGGGCTCATGTCGGGACATTTATTCAAAATATGTTCATGTTCAGCCTCCTTCCAGGACACTTAGCATGGGTTGCTTTTGCTATACAAGTAAATACAATAATACTATAATTTGTTAGGATTATAGAAGAGAATGGGCTTCTAGTACTTCCCAAGGTTTCTTCCTGATGCCATCTCAGGTTCTTCTTCCTTGTCCTTGCTCTCGATTTCTGTAAGTCAGCTTTATTTCCATGTCTGTACAAGCATGATGTATTCGGTTAGTGCTTAAATTTCTAATGCAAAGTCCAAAACAAATGCAAAATACACCTAAAAGTATGCATACATTTAATTAGTAATGCAGAAAGACTTTATTCTGTGTGGATATTGAGAAGAAATGAGAAATGGGGGGAAAAAAAGGGTGGGGGAATAAAACAAGCCAGGGAGCAGATTTAAACACGGGCACCCGGTCTGCTAATAAAACATTATAACAGACTGTGACAGAATCGTAATGACCTGGTTTAAAGAGAAATGCGTTAGAACACACTTTCAGTGCAGCTTGCATTCAGACCCTTTATGGATGGCGTTAGCTGCTTAACTGGGTAACATGTCCGATAAGAGGAATACAATGTTATTGAGCTGGATTTAAACTACTGAGAGAAATGCGGTACTGTGGCAAAAGTCTTGAGCCACCCCTTATTTCATATTTGGATTCAATTAAAGAAAAGAAAAGGAACAAATATGTTATTGCCACAAGCTGCAAAGTGCCTAAATATACAATCTAAAGGTTGGTTATGTAACAACCTCAGCAGCAACCTCATTTCCCCTCTCGTCTGTTCCAACCACTCAGCATCCAGCATCATCAATATACTAATTACCCGTCTGACCTGTTATCATCTGCACCTGTTTCACACTGGTTTATGCCTTAAGTTAGATGTTTATTTAATGCTTGAATGATAGGACAGTGTGAGGCTTAACAAACAAAGCATCATTGCTCTGAAACTGGTCAGGTACAGGGACCGGACTAAAAATTAAGTCAAACTAAGTCTTACAGGAAGCCTGGAGAATGACTACTCGAAACTGCATTAAAAATACAAGAAAGCCTTGCTCTGTAGAAGCAAAATATAAAGAAATGAGGGACAGCTCAAGACCTTTATGTGCACTATGTGAGTGAGTGTGTTCCTCCACTTGAGATCAGGGATTGAATGTTTTTCCCACAGACCTTGCCAGTTTTGTGTTGGTTTCTACTCCGTCTTTTTAAAATAAAACCAAACTTGGTAATGAGAAGCTTTAGCTCTCTTCTCACAGTTAAGTTTTAAATACTGATGAACTGATGCTCATTGAGCTTTAGACATGTATGATTACATCAGCCCCCGTGTGATTTCTAACACTATCCATATCTGTTTAGAGCTCCAAATAGCTGCATTCTCTACCCAGTGTGGCCTGTTTGCAATTTTGTCTCTGGAAACCCATGTGTTTAACAACACATACTAAATAATCTGATCTAATCCAGTGCGATCCTGAGCAGGAAGTTTAATAGACAGATGTTTGATGTTCATATTAATGAACGTCATTTAAAAGTCCTCCCTTTTTTTTCTTGCAGATCACAGCATCAGAGTACCAATGCAAACTTTTACACTTTAAACAAAAAGCAAAACAACTAGTGTTTCAGACATATGTTTATTCCGAGAAAGTATTCATATTCCGTTTCATCCCTATTCCCAGTTTTCATTATATTTGTGCTTTGCCTTTGAGTCATATAAAACAAACCAGCTTTCTATGGAGGTGCTGTCTACAGCTCCATGATGTGACCTCTAAATATTTAATAAAACTTGGAAGACCTACCTGAACAGTCCCCAGTCTTCATGAACAAACAAAAACAAACAAACAAAAAAACTTTCTTACTTTTTAGCATATTTTCCACTTTTCTATTGACTTGGGCTTAAACAAGCAAATTTTCCTCATTTTGTGACCTCATCAACTTCAAACTCGAGAGAGTTTCTTCTGGGACATGCTTGATAAGGTCCCAAACATGGATGTTTTGATTGGCTAGGAAAATATACTTTCTCAAAGGGGTTTTTGAGGTTGTTGCCCAAGAACAACTGCTTCCCACTGGCCAGCGGTCACTTTCCTTTTTTTTTTTTTTTTTTTTTTGTTCTCTGTTCTCAGATACACTTGTATGTTTACACCATTCGATACAGCAGGTGGCAGTATGCACCTAAGAGGAACCTTGGATTACGAAACATAATTCGTTCTCGTATATCAATAAACTCGTAAATCAAATAAATTTCCCCATAAGAAATAATGGAAGTTATTTGTTCCACAGCGCAAAAAATAAATACATAAAAATAATTAACACAATTAAGTAAAACAAGTAAAAAGGGGGCACACAGATACAAAGTGCAGGCTGATACAGAGAGAGAAAATGGATCTTTAACCTCTCTGAGACTTGCTTTTGCTTTACACGTGCACACACATATGTTGTAATAAATAGTACACGCACACTGTACACACACACACACATACAGACACAAAATAAAATGTTTTACGTACACACACACATGTAATCATAGTGTTATAGTAAACAGTACACGGATGTTGATTATTCCAGTCCAGAGATGCACACTAAGGCCGAGCAGGGGAGACGATTACCGCTGGCTCAGTTGTGATCACGTGATGCTCGGCGTCAAAAAAAGAAGCGCATGCGTGCTACATGATACTCGGTATTTGTAAACCAAGACTTCCTCTTTTTTCAAGTCAACCTTTATTAAAAATCTTTGCTCGTCTTGCGGCACACTCGCAAACCGCGTTACATTCAATCCGAGGTTCCACTGTACTTTGTTTGTGAGGCACCTTTAAACGCAGATGAGAACAAGGTAGTTAACTTTTACGCTATGCCTAATATTATTGATTTTATTGATTTCTGGGAAAATGTACAGTAACGAGTAAAGCTCTCACATGCCTTCCACTTTATCAGCTCTGACTGTGTAGGTCAGAGGATAAGATTGGCACACGCTACACGCACACGGAGGAAATGAGCATCATGCATGCCAGAATGTGGGACCAGAAACTGATGAATTTAGACACATTTTGAAGCACTCCAAGATTAATTCAAACTTTTAAAAAAATCAATATAATATTTTAAGATAAACTGCAATTAATCAATTTTGAAAACTATCATTCATTGCACTGGAAAAAGACACCATGTTGATCTACCTGCTACAAAGTACAAAAATCTACCCACGTCTCCCTTTCCATATTGGCGCAGTGGAGCAGGAGTTCTCCACCCACAGCAAGAAACAAAAGACGAAATATTGAAATCGGTGTCTAAAATACTAAATCAGGCGCTGCTGTCAGGAGCTGTGAGCTAAACCAATTTAAGTCAGACAGAAATTTTATTGTGCCCCTTTACTCAAAAGAGCTCATTTCTACCTCACTTCATAGTGACTGACAAATTAAGAGCAGTGAGCAGAATCATACTGCTGTCTAGAATATTCCCAAAGAAGTGTTTGTCCTGGTTAAATTTAGTTTATTATATAGTGCAACATCATTGCCTTGCAGTTTTTCAATAGCCCGTGCCCTGATTAAATCAAGCAGGGAAAATAAACACTCTCGGCAGAGCTGTCCTCGTTTTGTTACGGTGCAAATCGAGAACAGTAGCAAATATCATGGATTTAAACATATCATGCAGTTGAGCTATTAATTTTTAAGTTGTCGCTAATTATTATTGCTTCGTGTTCTTATCCGTCTCGGAGAAAGAGGACCTCTTGTTCGACTCCCTGATGAGCTCTGAATCATTACCTCAGCTGAGCTAAAACATTAGCACGATATTGATGGGGTAGCTTCTCCTCATTAAGTACATTTTTAGAGCTCATTTAATACTTCTGATTGTTTCCAGTAGGTTAGCTAAAATTGATTGACTTCAACTTCTGGACAAGAAAGATGCATCTTGGTGCTTATAGATTCCAGCAAACTGAAGCATTTAGACAAGCCTTGAAAAGAATAAGACTAGTTTCTGGGTTTCTTCAGGCATCCATTACACCAGTAGCGTGGATCTAGCATGACATTAGCCTTAGATTCTGCATGGTATGATACTGGTGCATCCCTCTTTGCTGCTAAACAAGTCTGAAACCTGTGGCCAGATTACACATGAGTATCACTCTGTCAGGCGGAGAACCTGACAATACCGATACCAGTACCTGGTGTACTACACAAAATATTGTACACTGAAAAGAAGAGAACTATTCCTTTTATATACTATTATTTATTTAATTTCCATTGTATAAAGGAGGACATCTGTTGGCCCCCAGTGCCAACATTTAAAAGGCAAGGGTAAATATTTTAGAAAATGCCAGCATTGTTAGTTTAAATAGGTGCCTGCGCATCTGAGCGCAGTTTCACTTACGACACAGTTATCTTTTCCACATAAAGTTTACAAGACTGTTGCGTGGTTGCATTTATCAAATGAAATGGTGTTATTAAATAGTGTGATGGCAGTGAAGCAGACCGGAACAAGTGCGATCGGTCCACCTGATGGCATCGAATTTCTGGCTTCATGCTTCCAATTTTGAATCGAGTTGAACGTTGCACTAAGCATCTTGATGATGTCCTCTCTCGTTTCTGCATTGCAGACATTTTTTATAAAAGTCTAGTTGTTTAACTAAAGACGGCAGAGCTGTAAGGGCATAAAGTAAGTCTTATCTAGTGCCATTTTTCTTTGCTTCATAATCTAGAACATTCCCCAAAGCTGAACTCCGAATGTGTTTTTGTGTGAAGTGGAAAGAAGACTCAAGCTCACAAAAAGTCTGGAAAAAGGTCTGTGGTCAGTCATTTCTTTGTGAACGTTTCTTATAGAAATGCAAAAGACTCTACTAAGTGCTAAAAAAAAAAACTTGTCTTGTGAAGTCAAAACAGGCTGGCAAACTCTTCAAAGTCATAGTTCACTTCCTTTATTCAGAAGCCTACAAGCTGCATGTAGTCATTTTGCAGTCAGATGGATGTACACTACCGGTCAAAAGTTTGGACACACTTTCTTATTCACTGGTTTTCCTGATTTTTGCTTCTTTCTACATTGTTAAAAAAACAATACTGAAGGCATCCACAATATGCAATAATCTCCCTTGAACAGTTGATATTGAGATGTGTCTGCTGCTTGTGCTCTGGGTACCTTGTGTACCTGGGTTGGTCTTCATGAGAGCCGGTTTCATCATGGCGCTTGGTGGTTTTATTTTTTCAAATACCTTTCTCAAATATCTTTGAAAATACTTTTCTTGCAGTAACTATTCCAGAACAGCTCACCTTCGTGTCTTAATTTAACAACTGACTACTGTCGTTACTTAACATAGAATTGTGCACTTATTTCATAGTTTTTAAAAAACATTATTGTTTTGTATTGTATTGTTCTAGAATGTAGATGTAAATACAGAAATAAATGAATGTATGTAGAAATAAATCCAAACTTTAGACTGGCACTGACTCTATATAATGATTCACACCCTTGTGTCTTGTTTCTTCTAGTTGAGTGCTTCATTTCATATAGATATCAAACCTTTGCAATGCGTTTAGAGCTTGTAACAGACTTTCATGAGCATCTATGATATACAGTACCTCTTGTCCTCGGTTATATGGGGAACCATTCAGTGCATGGGGGCATATACAATCTAATCTTTTCTTATACAGTATTTCCAATATGAAAACGGGTATATGAAACAGGTCATAATTGTTTAAGACTAGAATGATGAAACCTGCTGATGTTTTAACCTTACTGCACCATACATCTGCAGTACTTTTCCTGTCCCTCATGCAGTACTTTAAATCCTTCAAAGTCAACTGCAGGAGTTTAAAGGCCGGGGCCGGACCGGACGGTGTGTGATGGAGCAGCTTACACTCGGGTAACCTTCCAAAGACCAAAGACAAAAGCAACTTTGTCTGGACTCAGTTTGGTCATAATCCCTGGTATAAATATTTGTAACCCAGCTATCAAATCCCGTTGTTGTTAATTAAATTGAAATTCCATTCTTTTTCTATAATAAGGTTCAAACTATTATATGTTCTTATCCGCCGTAATGAAACACGCTCTCTCTCATTCACGCCTCTTGATTTCAATTGATGCCTGGCTTCAAGGCTCAGAGGAGAATCTCTGGGATTGTGTCAGTGGGATCTCTGTGTTTTTGGCTGTGTGTTTTGGAAGAGTCCCACCCTTCTGTTCTTTTCTGTGTGGAAGCCCTAGCATGAACGCACACTGCCAAGCACCACTCCCAGGATCAGGAAGTGTGTTGTTTTGCTTCACAGGACAAACCAGAAGCCTGCTGGCACCATCCCAAGCACCCAAGTGTACACATACAGGCATGTAGGACTCTAAAGAGCCTTCACAGCTTCATGGTATAAACCACTGAAACTAAAATCTGGATAAGTTGTTTGCAGGAGAGAATTTGCAGTGAATCACATTGAGCATTTTTTTTTATTGTTTTGTTCACTATTAAAGGAATCTGGGGTATACAAAGAATAACGTTGGAAAAGATTTGGGCAATTTCGCAACAGCTGTTCCTGGTCCTGCTTCAGGTCCATTTTGGCCAAGATTTGATCTTGCTCAATTGATCTTGAGCGGGGGCAGTATGTGGTCCAGAGGTTAATGAGTTGGACTGCTGATTAAAAGGTCCCAGGTTCAAAACCCACTGCTATCAAGCTGCCACTTTTGGGCCCTTGAGAAAGGCCCTTAACCCTTAACTGCTTGTATGTGTAATGATATAAATCGCTCTGTATCAGAATACCTGCCATATGCTGTAAATGTAATGTAAATAAGCTTTCCCTCAGGGCAGGATAAGCCTTAGATTTAATGACTGAAACTTCATGCTAGGGCTGAAACGATTCCTCGAGTAAATCAAGTAATTCAATTACAAAAAATGATCGAGGCAAAATCTTCTGCCTCAAAGCTTCGTTTAATTAATTTTAAAAGCTTGCGTTATATTTTTGCGCAATTATTTGTTGACAGCACACTTTTGACATAGCGCGCTTCCGGGTGCAAGCCGCCAGTAAAGACCAACGAAGAAGAAGCGCTTACGTCACCCACAAAGCGGAAGGAGATGCAAACAGTTAGCTGTGTATTGATTTGAGGGAGCGTTCTGTTGCGGGCTGCAAAATGGAAGGGAGCGATAAAACTTTCAGTTAGGCCAAGAGAAGAAGAAAGCAGAATTCGTCAGTAAAGGCTTATCTTATGCCTGAGATGTAGATTTCGAAACTTTTTGCATCTGAGAAAAGGCTTTAAAATAAGAATGTATTGTGCTGTAATGCACTTAATTAATCTCAGTCAACTTTAATACCCCTATCACACCTACGCGGTTTCGCGCGGTGGCTGGAAGTACGGTTCTTCATGATTCGCCGCAAGGTTTGGCGCTGCGATTACGTTTCCATCTTTCTGCGTGAAAAATGAAATATGTTTAAGCCGCCTTAAAAACATGTTTACATTTTTTGGTGGACCTTGCAGAACTTTGCGTAACGTCGCGGTGGCTCACGGTGCCTAACACCGCATCTCACTGTGAGTCAAACCGCATACTGTAGGTGAGATAGGGGTATAAGGTATTCCTTGTATTTTGAATAATGACAATGTTTATTTTTGATAAAATGCTGTATGCATTTAAAAAATAAACGTAGATTTTTCTAAAAAGAAAACCAATTAATCTTTGTTTCTCTTCTATATTTTACATTGCTGTTTAATTAAGCAAAAGTGCATTGTATCTGATTAAATATTTGTTAAAATACTTGATTACTAAAATATTCGATAGCTACAGCCCTACTTCATGCCTTGCATCAAGTAACTCTAAGGTCACATTACAGACTGCTGTTCCCACAGGTTGCAGCCTGTAGCATGTCGTCGCAGTTTGATTAACTGATTGCCGAAACCCGACAGTACAACCTTCTCCAGTTTCTTCAGAAACTTTCAGTAATTCCAGTCTTTATGTAATAGGAACAAGAATCTCCAGAGACCACCCGATACAAGATATCACTATACTTGCCAATTCAATTTGTTCTGCAATTTTGTATGGACCACAATTTTATTCTAATTCAATAATGGATTTTTTATTTAGTTGGTGTGCTGATACATGAATTGCTACACAGAAAGAATTGCACCACGTTGCTGAATGCCCCCCCCCCCCTCTTTTCCAGTACTTAAAAATACTAGATTTATGATTTAATAATTTGTAATAAATAAGGAATTGTACTTGCTAGGAAAAAATTATTATGGATTATGAGGATACAAGCATCATTGCTAAATTTCTGATATTTTAAGGCTGTACACTTAAAGGTGACTATTATCAGTAGGACATGATCAAGTGCATCAGATGTCCTGAAGCAGCATGTGAGTCAGCTATTTCTACAATGTCAAAAGATGTTGACTGCTCACTCCTTCGCGTCTGGGATATACAGTGTAGGCTTTTTGTCCTGAATGCAAAATCGTCTGCTTTACACATGTTTAAATCGCATTGGACTGACCAGTATAAGCATAGTATTTGCCCAGGTTTCCAAATGGCCTCAGCATGCCCTTAATCAGAATGATTGCATGTTTGTGAACTCTCCTTTCATATATGTTCTTCTGTTTTGTCTCTGTATAATGGGGGACATTTTGGCTCTCTCTAGGTTGTGTTACGGTAAATTTGGAGGTCATTTTGATGATGTCGTTTCCTCCCCTGTGATTCTTCATAACTAGGTCCATTCCTCATCGTGACAGATTGATTCCTGCCATGGGTCAGGACTCTACCAACGAATCAGTCTCAAGCCTGCATACTGTACTTCTTCATCCCCACAATACTTTCCTGTTGTGCTTTATACCGCAGAAATGACATGCATCTCTCACTGTAGATGTGTGGGCATTGTAGTATTCTGAATTACATAAGCATTTTATATAAGTGCTTTCTGCCTTTTGTCTATCTTCTCTAAATCACATACAGGTTTCCAGCCTTGTACCATTTCAATTTAGAATAGCTTAATAAATGATAAAGCAAATCAAGTTTACTTAAATATTTAAAAGTTTTAAATCAAATAAAGCTTGCCTGGGGTGACAAAGCCAGTGTTGATGTGGAAAAAAAACAAAAAACTACAGGATCTGAAGACGTTCAGCTTCATCTAAGTAAATGTTAAAACAAAATTTTGTGATATGAGCCAATAGAAAAGATGATGAACTTTTTGTTTAAAGCTAATTTTTAATTATTTTGTTATAATAAATTTGTTTATTTATTTTTTGCTGCATTGCTGTTTTCTTATTGTTTGTATCTTCTATCTCTAGAACACATACAATAAGGGATTTCCTAGGGCTTCTGTTCTTGTTTGTGATAGGCTCCTCTCTACTAGTGATTCACTTGACCTTTCCTTGGAAGCAGGAAGGGAGTGTACAGCACACACAGGAAGTGAGCTCAGAGCTTCCCATTCTGTTGTTTTTTCCCTCAAGCCTAAACACAAAGCTTAGAACAAGGCAACAAAAAAGGCTTTGCGAACTGGTTCTGCTAGATTTTAATATTTTTTTTCTTTTTTTTTTTTGTTACTATACTGTGTTTTTTTACATGTTTTTTTTTAAAGGAAAAAGATATTTAATAAAAATCACAAGTTCATGATTCTGGACTTATTTTATACTTGTTAAATCATAACGGATTAACTTTAGCCTGTCTCTAAATGTTTTCTATGTACACTATGTGAGACTAGGGGTCGGAGCACCTGTTAACCAGTAATATCACATCGTGATGCAGCTACGGCTTTCCCACTACCTCTAGCTGTTATCAACAAAAGAAAAGAAAAAACGCAGAGTTTGCTGGAGGCCATAGTTGAGCCCCTCTTCTTCCCAGTCCAGTTAAATTATGATGCATTGACCCAACATGGAGCTAAACAACATTTCATGTGTTTGGTAATACATTGTGTGATTTACGGGTGGTGTACATTTGTGATTTTCATTTCACATTAGTTGTTATTAGTAATGCCAGATTTGTATTTGTTGGAGTTGGACGAGGAGGTTAAAACCCTTGAGCATGTACAGCCTGACCTTATAGGCTTTTCATCCGCTTGTTGAGGTGGAAAACAGGGTCTGACTGAAAAGGCCGGCGGTTTTTATGAGCCGCTTGTTTCACATTTGCTTTACAGTAATTGTGAAAGGAGACTAGACTGTTTGTGTCCAATTTGCAGTAAAGCTCCGCTGGTGGTTTAAAAGCGGCTGGTGCGCTGCAGAAAGCAGAGTCGGCCATAATTGAAGACTTTCTGTACGAGAGAGTGACAGTGTGATGAATGTGCGCATGTGAAACTGGGACGCTATCACCAGAAACATTCTCGGTCTCATGCACGCAAACGCGCACACAGAGAGCGAGAGAGAGAGAAAGAGAAGTGACCTGCTTTAGGTCATTTCTACTCCTTTTCCTTTTTTTTGGTTTTCTTAGTCAGCTAAGGAGGGGATGAGTTTGAGGTTCCGGACAAGCTGACCAGGTTGATCATCTGCTTACGGACCTTTTTGTGCATGCGTGCGTATATGTGTGTCAAAATATACTGTATGATTTGTTCTTGTTTTTAAAGACCGATTTTTACCCGTGCTACTCAACTTTTCCAGATCATGTAGATTTCAACTGTCAGACTATCAGTCAGCTGTCTTGACACAAAACGATTTCCCAAAATGCAAGAATATAACAATATCGGAACGGCCCAGTGTTTACAGGCTATAGACGGAATGTTGTTATTTATGGCAATTTGTCCGAACTGTGCAAACAAACGTCTCCCCAAATAGACAAAATATGTGTTGGCAGTCACTGCTTGACTAATTCAAGCTGCGTGGGAGGAACAGCATTTGGGTGGGGCTCTGACCGATCCACTAAGAACATAAACATTAAACAGTTCAGTTCATACAGGTCTGGTTGTGCATAACGCATATAAAACATACACTGTGGTATGTTGAGCCTACGTGAGCAAATAAGCAAGGAAAAAACGGTGGCGTTTCAAACATGCAGCATAAACATGTTGGTTGTCGCTAAATAAAATTGTCAGGAAAAGTAGATGGTCTCACTTGCACAATTCCAGCAGTGACTGAAACAGCTAAAGAGAACTGTTTAGACCAGTGAGGCAAGAGTCTTGTTCCAGCATTCATCTCTGTCTCCTCTGCTGTCTCCATTCTCCCTAATGGAAAAGTTTCTGTGCTGGAATGAAATGTAGTTGGATGAGTAAAAAAAAAAAAAAAAAAAAACATAAGTCTACAAACAGTAGTAAACAAATGTATTATACGAAAAGCACACTAATAATAAACTAATAAAAGAAAACAACAGGATTCTATGTTAAAGTATAAAAAATTTACATTATTTAAAACCTGAATTTACAGGTTTTCATTCCTGATCCTTTTATCATCACTCTTTTTAGAGAGATCACTTACACAATGATGTTCACCAGTAAAAGTAAGGATTGTCTTTCAGTACATGAACCCTTAGATTCCACTAATAATCAGATGATAATAATGCAAAAGGGAATAAAAATATCTCCTGTTATCATCTCAGTCAAAGTATGCTTTATTGGCATGATTGTTTTGACAAAGAAAATTTAATTAACAAGCAGTATACACATATTATCAGTAACAAGTTATAATTGAATAAAATATACCAAATAGTGTTTTATGAAGTGATAGAAATGACATGGAAATAAATATATTGAAATAGGTAGTATTATGGTTAGTTTAGATTAGTTTGGTGGTGATTTAGTATTTTTTATATAATGAAGAATGGATATAAATGTAGCTGCCTGCCAAGGACTTCCATCCTGTTTCCCTAAAACACAGCCGAGTTTAAGACGATCACTGCAAATTTGCGGAAATGTTCCTGTCTAATCTGGGGTTATTTTTAGACAGATCAGACTGAAATGTCTGTTTCTACTTCCTGTAGCTTAGTTTGTACATAGTCTCTGCTCTGGGGATTTTGATGTTTTCGTGTCTTCCTTTTTCTGTTTCCAAACTGTGATCCCTCACTATGTTTACTCGGAATTACTCAGTCTTTCTTTCAGGTTTTTGTTCTTCAGGTCATCAGCGGATTGGATTTCTCCGTTTGGTGTTGATTTACGTCTTTAGTCTGGTTTGGGATTCGATTTCATTTTTCCACTGCTCAGTGTATGTGTTCGAAGGGTTGGTGTAAATCTTGTTTGAAATATTAGCCATATAAATACTGTATTAGGGTGTAACATTAGTTGACGTGACAAGTTTCCAAGAGGAAGTTCCCATTCACGATCCATGCCCTCATTCACGATCGATAAACTCTGACAGCTCTCTCCTTCCTGTGTTTAGTCTCGTCTACTGGGTCTGAGGGGAAAAGGGCAATGATTGACTTGCTATGTCATGTGTAGCAAAACATCTACCCAATCATAGATGAGACTAAATCCTTGTAACTAATCATAACGCAGGAGGCGGGATTTATCAGAAAAGATGGGAAACCTAACTTCACATCATACTGTAGTTGGAGGACCAAAAAATGTTTTTATATATATTTATATACACAGTACTGTGCAAAAGCAAAAGTCTTAGGTGCCATATTATCTGTAGTACAAATTTTGTGTTATAAGTTTATTATATCTGCATTATTATGTACAAGACCATTCTCACAAAGACACACTAAAATGAATGAATAAATAACATTACAGAAGAATATCTGCATGCCTGTAAAGAAAGCGACATATTACATGACAGACCAGTTTTCAGATGGGAAAAAAATATACATCCATATTGTAGACTCCTGGGTTTTACATGAAAATAGAAAGTAGCGAGTGTGACGAAGTTACCAAAAGAACTCATATTCTCCAGTAGGGCTGCAACTAATGACTATTTTAATAGTCGACTAGTCACTGACTATTGAAACGATTAGTCGACTAATCGAATAATTATTTTTAAAAAATTTGATATATGATATAAAATACAATACATAAACAGTACTGCTTTTTCTGTGATTTCACTTTGGCATGAAATCATCTGGATACCGCTCTGTAACCGGGGAAAGTCTAACACTAGTATGCCAGTAAAGCTTTGCTACCCTTTAACTTGGCTGCCACCAGGAGCGTTCTCAATCACACTGTACCTGACCCTTGTTTATGTGCCAGCATGCAGCTTTCAGAGCAGAGGTGAACCGTATGCTGAGGGGAAAGGCTGAATAGGTGTGTGTGTGTGTGTGTGTGTGTGTGTGTGTGTGTGTGTGTGTGTTCGTTTGGCAATGTGACCGCACTATCCTGAGTGTTCTGCATTCCCCCCAATAGGTAGCTCTATTTAAGGGTGTGTGCTTCTATGCTGTTCTGGCTGAGACATTTTCAGGCCATCATGTCCTTGTTTCCCACAACTACTCACTGCAGGAACAGACTAAAGGAAAAGGGCGGGGCAGCAAATCACCAACTGATTTTTATTTCTCTCTGTAGGGTCTGTGGAAACAGGGCCAACTCTGACACACTCTGTCTCATTTTTATTTATTTATTTATTTATTTATTTATTTAGTGCAGTAACTAAATGTCTGCCAACAAAGGCAAAACCCGGAGTTAGAAACGGCTACCAACGGCTAAAGCAGTAGTTTTTGCAGAATTCTTTTTCCCTCCGTTTTTTTTTTTTTTTCATTCTTCCCCTCTCCAAAACCAATGCGGTGTGTCAGACATTTTGAATAGTGACATCTCATTACTATTTTAACACTGTTGTTTCTTCTCTCTATCCACAGCAATGGCAGCCATCCGTAAGAAGCTGGTGATTGTAGGAGATGGAGCGTGCGGGAAGACCTGTCTTCTCATCGTTTTCAGCAAAGATCAGTTCCCCGAGGTCTACGTGCCAACTGTATTCGAGAACTACATCGCCGACATCGAAGTGGATGGCAAACAGGTGAGTGAGAAAGAAAAAAGGTTATTTATTACCATTATTGAGGGAAAGATGTAAGGTATAACCATGAACCAAGATAATTAAATTCATTGGTACTGATCGCATCCTGTCATACAATTGGACAGTTTGATTAACATGGAAGAAGAGGTAAAAGAGCAAATCGGCGAGGATCTCGTCTTGGTCCTGTCATTACTGTACCTCCTCTGATTCTACAGTACCAGTCATACAGGATGCAGTGATTGAACAGAATTCCTGGCTGCATGAAAGGGGCTGTTCATTCTGTTCTCTAACACATTACAGACAGAATTGAATAAAATTGTCACAGCTAAGTAAACTCCCCCCCCAAAAAAAAAAAAAAAATTAAAAAGTTATTTAATGGTGTTGCAATACAAATTTGCACCCACTACCCTGGTGTGATCTTCACCCAGACAGCCAGCCCACTGACCATCTGACACACTCCAGTACAATTTCCAAGTTCTGCTTCTCAGGTCTCAAACCAACCTGCCTGGTGGTAAATGAAGTGCCAAGCACTGGAACTGATAAAGGGCACAAACAAGAGATCATGGGTGGGTGTAGCATGCACCTGCTGCTGACTCAGTGCCAAGGTAGCAAGTGTAAAGAACACTGCTGAAACTGAGCACCTCATCATACGCAATGAAAGTGAAAACACTAATCAGAACCCAGAATTCATAACGGTTGTGGGTATAATGCATTTATAAAGCCGAGACAAATTGATTTGGAAATATTCCCAAAACACATATAAACAAAAGTCGGTCACGCTGAATAATTTCCGAGGAGTGAAAATACAATCCAGAAACACGAGTTTTACTGATGGCAATAAAGCCGGCAATATCCTGTGTATCCTGTCAGCTGGAAATAATGGTTTCTTTTAAATAAGCAGTTTTTTTTTTTTAAGCCCAGATTGTACTTAAACATGTATGGCTGTTCTCCTGAACACTACTAAGCATTAATCAAGAAGTCTAAATGTGCACAAAACCTGGTCTTACAATTTCACACTGGGGAATTAACTGAACATTTAGTCACTCCTGATTGTTCTCTAAAACAATCAAGTGTCACTAAAGAGTACTGGAGTGGAGCACAGCTCACGCAGTTCCTACAAACTACCATCCATTAACTGTGAGTGGCTTGTGACTAGGCTTTTGAATTGATGTGGTTTATAATGAGACTAATGGTGATTGTTCTGTATGGGCTTATTTTTCGTGAAAGACTGAAGCACCAGCTGAACAAACCTGTTTAGATAAAGACACTTAGATGTTTATTAAAATACATCAATGTTCATTTAATGGATTTGCACAGACAGCATGGACAACTGTCCTTGTTTGGCACTAGAGAAGATCAGAAGAGACATTATTAATAAACACCACACCACCACAGCTCACTCTTCCTTATTGGCAGTTACTAAAAAAATTTATTTAACTTGTACGCATACATTATGATGGGTGTACAAGTCAAACCCGGACATGATAAAATTTCATATGAATGAAGACCGTACGTCCGTCATTTACCATTCTGGCCGACGTTGCTCGGAGCTCAGTGCAGTCGTTCAGTGAGTGGAACTCCTGATCCTTGAAAATCGACAAGTATATCGACTTGTCGCCAACTTCCTGAAGAGACGCATCTGTCTGTGGGAACTGTACAATTATTCAAAAACACCACATTACATGACATTACATCACAGAAACTTGGCTGGGAGTTATTGTCACATGTACAGTCCTGACCTGGTCCTGGGTCACTAAAGGAACTTCTGGAAGGCCAGCATTTTGGACATGAACCAGGCAGTCTGATCGTGGCAACGGTGTACCGTGAACTTTCTGCCTTGATGGTATCCAAGCACTAGTGAAACGCTGGAATATTAGTGTAGCAGGGGATGATCTTGATAAATAAAGGTAGTTTTTACTCTCGTACCTTTTGTTCTCTTATTGCACCATCAAAAGTCCCGGTTTGACCTGAATACCCTTTGTATAATCATGTACAAACTTGTGAATAGTGGCAAACTGGCCTTAATTTCTTGTACACATAAGGAATGCACCAACCTTTCTGTCTTTTTCCCCCATTAAAATCTTGTGTACATCTACAGGTGTCTAGTACATTGTTTTAAAATAGTGACGGGCCATAGCAAAAAGTGCATGCAATGTTTTTTTTTTAATTAAAGGATATCTAAAGGATTTTTTTTTTTGGCAAACTTTGTATTCCATTATTTCTTGACAGAGTACATTGGGGGCATGTCTTTCATGATATAAATTACCACCACACTCAGCATAGCTGAACAGATCGTTGGAAATAAACAAAGTAAACAGTTTCTTTTTTTTTTAAACAGTCTATACTGAAAATACAATTGTATGCTTTAGGTTAATCAGCATATCAACATGTGCCTTGGTTACATCTAAACCACTGAGCGCGGAGTTCACCGTTTGAGAGAGGGAATATACACTCTCTGAAGTGATATTTAAGCGACAGGAACAGAATTGAGGAAGAAAATCCCCTATTAGTAGGTAATGCTAGACTCTATTCAGTAACACTTTGCCCTGGACCGGTACTCAGTCAAATGCGCTTACTGTTACACCTCTAGGTAATACATTCTCTAATGCCAGTCCAACAAATCAGGTTAATTTCATAATAATAATCAGTCTGACACACTGTACTATGATGGCATGCTGTATCCAATCGACACACTTTACTACTTTTTGGGCAGTGGTGGCTCAGAGGGCTAAGGCACTGAGTTACTGATCGGAAGGTCGGCGGTTCGATTCCCAGCTCAGCCAGGTTGCCATTGTTGGGCCCTTGAGCAAGGCCCTTAACCCTAACTGCTCCAGGGGCGCTGTACCATGGCTGACCCTGCGCTCTGACCCCAGTTACGCTGGGATATGCGAAATTTTACTGTTCTGCAATGTATATGTGACAAAAATAAAGGCTTTACTTTACTTCGCAAATACCAAAATAATCAGACTGACACGCTGTACTAGAATGACACACTGTATGAATGACGTACTGTATCTGACTGATGCACTGTATCTTATCAACTAACAATGACCATGTCAGTGAGGGAAGTATGAAGAAATGCTATCATAAATGTATACTTCTGAAATACTCTAATACATCAGGCCAATTCCAGCCAAATGTCAACTATAATAAAAAAAAACCTGTAAGCACAGACAAAACCTTAAAGACTGTATGGTTCAGGCCTGTGCTTTCTGTGTCCTTGACATTTTAATTTTTTTTTATTGACATTGCATTAAATTGATGATTTATTTTGATTTAAATGACCATTGCATTTGAGGGTATAATGGCACAGCAGGTGAAGTTGCTGCATCACAGCTCCAGTGTCACCGGTTTGATCACAAGTGAAAAACACAGCAGCGGGGGTGGACCGGCCAAGAGAAATTTGCTCACAGGTCTGAATTAGTGTGTGCATGAATGCATGCACATGGTGGACTTGAATTTCCTCCAAAATGTATCTCTCCTCACACCTTTCCGTATACTGTAGATTAGGCTTCAGATTGACAGCATAATGTCACCGCTTGAGATTTGCTTTGGTGCTGGTGTGCATAAAGAAATTCATGTCCTTTAGATGTCAGTATGTGAGTACTGTACTGTATATGATTGCAACATGGCACATGCACACGCGAACACCCAAAAACACATCATCGTCTTTTAGACCCAACAAGAAGAGTGATGTTTGGATTCATTCAGAGCAAAAATGGAAGCGAGGAGGAAATTAGTGATGACGATATAAAGATGCATCTATTTACACATCAGCTTTAAAATTATCTTGGTTTAAAATTCTGTGTAAAATGTGTTGTGTAATGTTCTAATTAGAAATGCTACTCATTTTTCTCTTCTGATACTGTGATCCTAAGGAGTGCCGGGTATGGATAACCTTTGAATATCTGTGTGAGCTCCGTTGAATTTAAAACCAAGATAATTTTACTCAAACTGACTTGCTGTGTGTGCGCGTAGTACGACTTTTAGATGAATTTGCTGTATAATACTTACAGATTCATCTAATTCTAAAAAAAAAAAAAAAAAAAATCCATGTCAACATGACCTAAAGAGGAATCTTGTGTTGTGCACTGAATCTGACACGGGCGACGAATCAGAGCACAAGAATGTTAAGAGGAAGGGTGCCTGGGGAAATTCACAAGATAGTGATAAGCCAGTAAGGATATCATGACAAATATGTTTTTGGGTTGAGGTTCTTTGCAAGTTTTTAAAATTATTATTAATTCCGAAGCATTAAATTGAAGGAGACAAAATGTGGTCAGATTTCTGACCTTTGCTAGAACTTGCGCATGCTCGACATTCTCCCTTTGAAGTTTTATCTTGTGAAGGGACAAAAAGTAGACAGGATTATCTTCTGCATCCTCCTTCGAGGTTCTGCTTGCACAGTGTGTGGGAAAGGAGGGGTATGTGTGTGTGTCTGTGTGGGTGGACAAGAGGAAGAGGAGGACTGTAATATTGTACAGTCACTGTATAATGAGGCGTGTGCGTTTTTATGGTTCTATATTTGTGCCGATTTTAATTTAGGTTAACTTGGTTGAGAATTTAATTTAGGACTGGCTTCCTTTTTCACCAGTTTTAAGAGCTGAGCTGTTTCATAATCTGTTGTGGGTGTTTCTTGATGAATAATGTTTAAATAACCAAATAAATTAAGTAATAAACATCTACTTATGTGTATTACTACTGCAACTTAATAATAATAATAATAATAATAACCTGCCAAGTTTTACCATTCAACAGCAAATCCTATGGCTATACATCACCGATGCTTTCAGTAAGCACTTTATTAGGAACACTATCTAATCATATGGCAGAATAAAATTATGCAGATATTTGGGCAATGTTCATATCAGTCATCAGAACTGGGGGTAAGGACATGTGACCTCTGATTTTGATCAGGGTGTGGTACATATGTAGGTGTTGAACAGGCTAGTTTAAACATTTCAATCATTTGCTGATTTCCTGGTATTTTCACACACATGTCTCTAGAGTTGTCTTTTAATGGTGCAATAATGACAAAAAGTATCACTTGAGTGGCAGTTCTGCAAAAGGAAATGCCTCATTTGTGTGAGACGATGGTGTGGCTGACAAAGTGTACAGAAATTCATATAAACCATTCTGTACAATTGTGGAGACGAGAAAAGCATACCTTAAAGCAGATGGATTGCAACAGCAGATGATTACGTCAGGTTCCGCTATTGTCAACCAAGGACGGAAGGCTGAGGCTGCAGTGGGACAGGCTCAATGAAACTGAACAGTTAAAGACTGGAAAAACGTCTGATGAATCTTTATTTTTGCTGAGGCACACAGATGGTAGGATCGGAATTTGTGGCCAGCAGCATAAATTCATGGTCTCGGCCTGCTTTATGTTGACAGTCCAGGCTGGTGGAGGTGGTGTAATGGTGTGAGGAATGTTTTCCTGGCAAACCGTGGGCTATTTAATCCCAATCAGTCATTGCTTGAATGCTACAGTCTATTTGGATTTTGTTGCTGAGCGTGTGCATCTCTTCATGGCCATAATTTACTCATCTTCTGTGTCCAGCACGTTAATGCACTGTGTCACGATCAAAAGTCATCTCGCATCTTCAAGAACATTACAAGGAGTTCAGTGTCCTTTAGTGAGATTCCCTGTCACTTGATCTGAATCCAATAAAACACCTTTGGATTGGGGCATTCAGATGCACACGAAAAATCTGCAGGAGCAGCATGATGCAATCATGTCAGCGTGGACTGGAATGTCTAAGGAATTTTTCCAACATCTCATGAAATCCATGGCAAGAAGTACTGATGCTGCTTTAATCATCAGTAGAGCAGCATCAGTACTGGTTAAGGGAAATCTTAACCAGTGTTGGTATTCCGATGTGTTCCGAATAAGAGTGTTTTCTTAACTTTATAGACAATGGTTGCATGCACTATGAGAAATATTCCTGTAGCTTCCACCATTTCAAGAGTGCATATAATAATTAATCCTAACATTCGCAGTTTAGCTCCCTGTTTCTGGCACTCACTGATGCACATGGTATTTACTTATTTATTTATTTAAGCAGCTACTTTAATGGCATTCATGAAAATAACTCGAGCTCTGGTTCCAGACCAGGGATTTTTGGTGCTGAAATCAAACAAATTTTCCAGCCGAGAAGTCTGCCCGCACTTTTGTGATGAAACAGCATGGCATGGATCTCGATTAGGGATGGCATCTCATCAGTACAAAAGAGTTGCTGTTGTAAAGCAATGTGGAGTGTTCAGGAGAATGCATAATGAAAATAAAACATTATGTTCTTAATAGGTTGTATTCTCTCTTTCTCTCTCTCTCTCTCTCTCTCTCTCAGGTCGAGCTGGCTTTATGGGACACAGCAGGACAGGAGGACTATGATAGGTTGAGGCCATTGTCCTATCCAGACACAGACGTCATCCTCATGTGTTTCTCCATAGACAGTCCTGACAGTTTAGGTACTTCACACTAGCACACTTCACCAGAGGCCATCAGCTCGATTCAGCATGGGGGCAAAGCTTCATGAACTAGAGGAAAATACAAGGACATAATGCAACCCATAGGAACTCGATTTTAAAATGATGCAAAATTAAAGCATCTGTCATTCTGTGTTTGCCAGAATTGTGGGTTTAAACACAAATACTTCTACTCTGTGTGTAGGCTGAACACGCATACAAATGCTACCTCAGGCTAAAGTTAACCATTTCAGTTCAAGTCATTATTCAGTAATTTCCCATTTTCTGCATAATGTAATGCAATCAAAATGCATAATTTATTTGAAAAATAAATGATGATAATGTTTGATATATAATTTGAATAGAATTTAAAGAATTACTTTTATACCGTTTTTAGCAGTGCTTGCTCTGCAGGCTACCTATACGTTATGTGTAGGTCTTTAGTAGAGCCCGTGAGTGCTGACTGTAACTGGTGTTGTTCGCCCACGCAGAGAACATTCCGGAGAAGTGGACGCCAGAGGTGAAGCATTTCTGTCCTAATGTTCCCATCATCCTGGTGGGGAACAAGAAAGACCTGCGCAATGACGAACACACTCGCAGAGAGCTGGCCAAGATGAAGCAGGTGTGTTTTTGAATTATGAATTCTGATGGAGACTTGGGTACTGCCTGTCGACACGTCTTGGAAGTAGATCTGTAGCCCTTTCCTGTTTTAAGAAAACTTCTCCTCTAAGGAACTGCATTACATGTTAAAAGTGTGTTTGCATTTAGGATTAAATTTAGGACATTGATTTACAAACTGAAATTTCTTTACGGCACACTACTCATCTATTATTTTCTGTACAGCATGGGTTGTATGTAAATGTGAGGCATACATATTGTATAATAATTGCATTTTAGCATTGCCTCATATGGCAGTTCTGCATTATGCAATTCTGCAGAACCAGTGATCTTAAAACTCATTCTTTTAGCATCTGCAGCGTAATTCATGTCTAGCTTAACCTTTAACCAGAATTCTTAATGTTCTGCCATCTTGTGGCTGTTCCCTGCCTAATCCATGTACACAGTATGCTCACTCCAGATGGTGTAGAACTTAAATAGTGCACTTTTACAATTTCCATTATTTATTTAGCTATAGAAAAAAGGTCTCCTGTTTTAAAGTGGACTACTTGCATGTAATACTAAAATTAGTACGTGTAATTTTGTTTTCTGTATTTTTTAGTCAATTTATTGATTAAGATTAGAATTAAAGGAAGGGTATATTGAGAAATTAATACAACATGACTGTGACACGACGTGTGATGAACTGGGTGTGACGTGCTTGAATCAGCCTTCTACAAACTATATAAAGAACACGCTGGATTAGTGAATAGGAAGTGATTAAATCAGCTATTTTTTTTTGCATCCTTGTGCTTCTAAATGCTTAGCATTGGACTTTACTGTTTAAATTACAAGATGTTGTTGGTATGGTTTGCTAAAAGCCCAATGAATTATGCCTACTTTTTTCTTCCCATGGTGAGATTGACCTTTGTGTGGAATTAAACTGCACTTTTTAATATCAGTTCATGATGAACTACATTTTTGGTTGAAGGTTGTGAAATGTTTATCAGACAAGCCAGGTCCTCTTATCACAAATAACTCATAACAGCTATAACCAGCTATATATCTCTTTTATTTTCCTCTCTCTTAATGGCAATAAATTAAAGCAAAATGAAAGTGCTTGTCTTATTACAAAGAAACCGGAAAGCACATTCTCAAGTCTCTCTTATGTCACAAGACTGACTGACTATTGCAATGCATGAATTCTGTCCTTAAATAGTGATTATGAATTATATACTAGTAAACCGGTGACAGGGTTATGGGCATCGACAGACATGTATTACTTTGGGTAGTAAAGGCTAGCCTGTCCAGTCGGATCATGTTAGCCATGGCAGAAAGGTAACAGAACACCTAGCGCATCACAGCCTGTCACGCACAGGGCTTAACATGCAAGGTTGTTGATCCAGCCTCTCCAAATCTCAATCCAACCAAGCATCCATTGACACACCGGACAAATCCGATCCATGGCGACCCAAGCATCAACAGCACACCCCCAGAGGACTTGAGTAGTCATGCCTCGAGGCGCCAAAACTGCTTAGGTGGCACAAGGAGGACCTACACTATATCGGGCATTATGCTTTATGTAACGCATGACTCTTACTTTTGTAATGTAACGAGCACATTAATATGAACCTGCACTATACATTAGTAGCAACTGATACTATTCTTAAAGAAAATGAAGCAACACTTTATGACCAATTCAAAGATTTTTTATGATATTACCTATGTAACTAATGATATTTATTTATTTATTTTTTCGGATTTTTCTCCCTAATTTAGTCGTGTCCAATTCCTCCCCGTCACTAGGGGGCTCCCACATTAAGGCTACTACTACCACTCAGTCGGGAGGGCAGAAGACTATCACGTGTTTCCTCCGAACCACCTGACGCCAGCCAACTGCATCTTTTCGAACTGCTTGCTCACGCACCGTTGGGGGCGGAGTAACACACTTGGATGACAGCGCTATCCGCTCCTTCCGTTGCGCGAGCTCACAGACGCCCCTGATTGGCTGTAGAGCCGTGATTAATGTGGGAGCACTAAGTACCTCTCATCCCTCCCCTCTGAGAGAGCTCGGCCAATCATCTCTCTCCAGACCTCCGGCTACGAGAGGTTACAGCATCATTCGGGATTCGAACTGGCGATCTCCGGATGATAGGGCGAGCACTTTACCACTGCGCCACTCGGAGGCCCCTAATGATATTAAACTATAACTATATATAACTATATATCAATAACTATGATATTTATTTATTTGTATATTGTAATCAGCACAGTTTTATAAAAAATATATTTGTGTTTGTGTGTTTAGGAGCCAGTGAAGCCTGAGGAAGGCAGAGACATGGCTAACAGGATCAGCGCATTTGGTTATCTGGAGTGCTCTGCTAAAACTAAAGAGGGGGTACGGGAGGTGTTCGAGATGGCCACCAGGGCAGCGCTGCAGGTTCGCAAACGCAAGAAGAGAGGCGGCTGTCTGCTCTTATGAGTCCCTCAACCCAAACCCCTCCCCAAACACACACACACACACACACACACACTTCTGCCAAGTGCTCAAGGAACAACATTAACTGACATCATCGGTGTACTGTATTTTGCATTTCATGCACCTGTGACAGAGACTGACGAGCGAGAAAGCACCCCTGTGCTCTTAAACTTTGTGTATGCACACAGACCTGTCCTGCCATCTCTGACTTTCCTATTCCTCTAGCAGTGTATCCTCCTGTGTCTGGGAGAAAGATTGATCGATTTGATTTTGTATGTTTGTACTGAAATCTTAGTCTCTCTCTCTCTCTCTCTCTCTCTCTCTCTCTCTTTCTCTCTCTCTCCTCATTCCTTGTTGTATTCAGACATTGCTTCTTTATGTATTGTTTACTTTTATTCGGAATGGCCCTGTTTTTCCTGACATTTGGAAAATAATCATGAATACATTTACTATTCGTTGAAACCTTCCGTGTCTGTCTTTATGTTGTAAATGTAGCCAGAGAAAACTGAGGAAGTACAAGGAAGTCTTTATATAATGAGATCATAAGATTATCCTTAAGCTTGAGGGAGAAAAGACACCCTGCCTGGTTTAAAAAAAAAAAAAAGGTCCTGTTTCAGAAGGGTCAAATTATTGGTATCCAGAACACCTGAGGAGATTTGATATTACTGGAACAGTCCAACACATTATTAAAAGCAGTAAGGAATGGATATCACTTAAGCTTGGCAAAGTTGCATCGTAAAGACATGAACAATAAATATATTGGCCATTTTAAATAGTGAGAGTAAGCGCATTTCCAAACACACGATGAGACCTCACAGGATTGGGACTAAACAACTGTGTGGCCATAAGAAAATAATTTCTTAGCGAGACTTATCTGGAAGCTTCAATTTGCTAGAGCACATAAAGATCTGGATTTGAAAAAGGTCATGTGGTTACAGTTCAGATTTCCCCTATTCCAGAGTGATTGACGTGTCCGGGTAAGAAGGGAAGCGCCTGAGGCGATGCACTCCTAATATGTGGTGTCCACAGAGTTATGATCTGGGGTGGAATCAGTTGGTCAGGTCTAGGCTCAGCAACACTGTGTCAATAAAATGAAGTCCACTGATGACCTGAATGTACTGAATGACCAGGTTATCACATCAATGCAGTTTTTTCCTCCTGATATCAAAGGCTTATTTCAAAGTGGTTCTGGGAGCAAGAGGTATTCTTACACATGAACCATTTTTGTCTTCTTTTTTTTTGTGACAGAGGATTTTAATAAAATGTTTCTGTAGGTCATCTGTTTTAAGCTTGTTTTAAACATGATAATGGTGTTATTTTACATCCCTGAAAGCGATATAGTCAATCCAACAGTGTGCATATAACCAAATAATATGCAACAGAAGCTAAAGTGTAGTTAGAAACTAATTTGAGGTGCTTCAAATGTGCTCGGTGAGTAATTTTTATAAACAGCAGTGCACAATCCATTAAATTTTCCCACAAGACAAAGTCTGTGCTGCTGTAGCCGCCAATGATTGAATGCTTTGGATGATGGATGGATAGAACTGTATAATTTCCCTGGATGTATGTTAATCAAGTTACACTAGCTTTCAGTGCTTAGAGGTGCAGTCTGATGGGGATCTGACAGAGGCAGCTGATTTGGCTTCCATAATTTCCCTAGATGTTCTTTGAATTGGGATTCTTTTTTCAATATATAATATTACCAAATTCTATCCCACTGGCCGCAATATTTAACTTTTTTTTTTAATTATTATTAACTGAGGTTAGGTGACCTAGGAACCTTATTTATGCTGTTAAAAAAGCATATTTGCTATTTGAAAGCATTAGAAATTCAAAATAATGTGCTCATTCGCTTTTAGGTAAGTTGTGTGTAAATGCTTGCATAAGCCGACCTGACGAAAGCCAAATCCTGTTGGATTTACAAAATTTACAAAATGTTGTTCTGCTTGTAGGCATGTGTTGTTGAATACCACCCGTGAATTACCAGGTGCACAGCTTTTGATGCCCGCAAACTCCATAAAAAGCAAAGCTCACAAAGCTAAAAAGATGAGAAAATGCCATTCTCAGAGGTAGAAGTGAATCTTATTTTGGCGCATGTCTACTGCACATCAATACAAAAATACAGTATAATACTGAAGGGAGTAAAAGCATCTGAAAGGCTACAATCTGGAACCAAATGTTGGCATCCAACACACCTAGTGCTGGCAAATCAATCACGGATTACATTATCCAGTTTTCTTATGCATAAAATTACACAAACTTGTTTTTCCCTAGCGTATGAACTTTCTGGATTTTCCAGGATATCCAAACTTTTGTCTTAACATTCCTATGAATGATTTATCAATACATCTGGGTTGATAAGACCCATGGGCACATGGTTAAATAGGCTAAGCTTGGATTACTGAACTCCAAAGTACTGTAGATCTCAAAAGTTGGTTGCTTCCTAAATTATGTGATCTTTCCATCACTGACATGCACAGAATTATAAGAATTTTCTCAGTGAGTGTGTGTGAGGGGCTTAAAGGCAAATTAAATAATGCTTGATTTAAGAATAAAATTAATTTTGTTCATGGCAATATGACATGAGGTCACTGGAAAGAGAGCGAGAGAGCAGATAATGAAGAAAAAGAGTAGAGGTTAAAAAAGGGCAGAGTGCCTGAGAGACCTGAGGCTTTCAAAGCGTTTTTTTTTTTGTTGTTGTTCTATTCAAATTAATCTTAGCTTTAAATAAAGGCAGTCTCTATTTGCAAATGCGTCAGAAGTGACCTGGTGACACGGCATAAGTGCCATTAAACAAACCAATACCTATCTTTCTAGTGTCATTAACTACGCCCAATGCTTCCTGATGAGTACTTATTGTAGCTTTGTTAATGCTAGTACAGTACGGTATAATGTCAGGTTTATCAATAAGCTAGCTAAAGTCACACACACACACATATATATATATATATATATATATATATATATATATATATATATATATATATATATACTGTATGTATACATACGTATATATCTAGTAGCAAATGTTCTTTGCAAACTAGAACATATTAAGGTACCAGAAGCTTCAAATAGCTTCCACTGGCTAAACTTCAAATTGTCCCTGTCTTAAAAGTGCAGTACAATGTTCTACAGTATGTGATGGAGAAAAAAAACCCTCCTTGGCGCATTTGAACATCTAGAGGGCAGTATAGATCTTCTAATTTCAGATTCTGTGGCACGGTGGCTTAGTGGTTAGCACTGTTGCCTTGCACGTCCAATGTCCGGGTTCGATTCCCCCCTCTGGGTCGGTTTGCATGTTCGTCCTTGTGCTTGGTGGGTTTCCTCCCACAGTCCAAGGACATGCAGATTAGACTAACTGGCATTTCCAAATTGTCCATAGTGTGTGAATGAGCATGAGTGTGTGTGTTTGTGACCTGCGATCCCACCCAGCTTCGTGCCCTAAGTCTCCTGGGAGAGGCTCCAGGCCCCGTGTGACCCTGTATACAGGATAAAGTTGTATAGAGGATGAATGAGCGGGTAATAGAGATGCTTACAAGGGCACTAGTGCTAACCACTAAACCACTGTGCTGCCTTAATTAAACTAGCTAACTAAATAAATGACATATTTGTCTGCTAGCTAGCATATGACATCAACACGTACTCTTTCAGACATGTTAGTAAGTTAAAAGTGAACGGAACATTGTAGTAAATATACTGTATATTAGAATTCTTATAGTAAACTTGGAAGTATATTATTCTTGGAAGGTCCGAAGAGAAGAGGAAACTCCTCCGAACCCCACCAGAAGTATGTGAGATTACCAAGATCTTGATTTAAAGATGAAAAACCTTAGAGTCTGTATTTTTATTTCTCTCAGATCACATGACCATCTGGGAGAAACTCGAAAGAGAGTGAGAAGATTCTTCCGAAAAGGAGTTATGTTTTGAACATGGCTGCTGGGCGAACACCTATCACGTGTATGTGTGTGTCATATACACATGATCACTGGTTAGACTTGTGTAACATGCTTCCTGAGATTGTTTTTCCCTTTCCCAAACCTTTTAAATGATTCCTATCTGAATCTGCCTCGGGTGTCGTGCGCTGGCTCTCACGCCAGGGTTCATTATTTTTCCACACATCCAATAAAATGAATCCACTTCCTAGTATCTAAATATACTGTAGAATCTCACCTTTTAAACGGTGCCTCCCTGTTGTGTATGTGTGTGAGAAAGAGAGAGAGATTCCTGTCTGACTTACAGGTGCAGTTCAAGGACAGGATGAGCTGCTCTCTTTGGAATGTAATAACTGATTATCATTTGCCTGACCGAGCAAGTTTAAAAGGCGTAATTTTAGAAATGGAAAAATTTCTGACTGTAGACTCTCTTGCATAATCAAGCCTTTGCGAAAGGAACAAAATATCTTCAGGCAGGTTTTCCATCAGGCTTTAATTAATACACAGGAAGCGCTGTGGAGTGAAACAAAGGTGTACAGGACTGAGAGGTGGATCAGCAAATTCATAATAAAGTGAGACACTCAATTATCTTCCACCGAGCAAATGCTGCTAATGCAATGTGAGGAATTTTTTTTGGTGCTTTTTTGGCCATGCTACATTTCACCTCATCCCAGTTTTTACATGAATTATTTTAGGAAACTGGAGCACAGAATGGCCTTTCATCCATGATGTTATCCAAGCACTAGTGAAATGCTGGGAGTGAAGCAGGGGATTATATAAGCAGAAATAAAGGGAATTTTTACTATCTTTTTATGTACTTTACTACCTAGTTTTGTTCTGTTATTCCTGCATAATCAAATTGGGCATTGTGGAGATCAGTGGTTAAGGCACTGGACTGCTGACGGGAAGGTCCCAGGTTCAAACACCAGCACCGCCAAATTGTGGCTGTTGGGCCCTTAGGCAAGGCCTTTAACCCTCAACTGCTCAGATGTATAATGAAATAAAAATGTATGTTGTTCTGTATAAGGGCATCTGTCAAATGCAGTTTGGTCCCAGTTTGACTTGAACGCCCTTTGTATATTCTAAGGACCATTGTGACACTTGAAACTTTTTTTCGTATTAACAAGCATCTGTGGATTTCTTTTATTGCACAAATTCACCTCCTAGGGCAGTGGTGGCTCAGATGTTTGAAGGTCTGGGCTGCTGATCAGAGGGTCACATGATCAAGCCCTGACACTGGGTTGCCGCTGTTGGGCCCTTAGGCAAGGCCCATAACCTGATGCCCATATAAGCATCAAAAGGCCTTTATACAGAAAGAGTGAATTAATTGTTATTTACTAGTTTATTAGAAACCACTGTGTTAATTAAAATAAACAAATAAATAACGAAGAGCAGATGAGACTGAGAGGAATTGAGAGGAAAATGACAGCCAGCTGTTAGAGCAGAGTGTGACCATAAACAAAAAGGAAGGTCCTAAATACAGTGTCCCCCACCAAAAACTAAACACAGTAATGGTGCTGATTTTATTTATTTATTAATTTTTACTTTATGCATACAATGCAGAAAATGAGTGTGCCAAAGAAGCTACTTCTTAATTTTATGCAACATGGAAGTGACCAATCTTGTTTCCTTAAAAAAATGTATTTTTGCCATTTCAAATTCAAATTTTCCTTTTGGAGAGATCATTTTATATGTGCCCCCAAAATGCTCATTGTTCAGCATTACATTCTCGCTTAAAACAATAATAATTAAAAATGCTAATTATTCATATTTCTCTATAAGTATTGAATACTAAAATTGGTGTAAGCTTCTCAAATGTAAACCTGTAAAAAATATTTTCAATAATAATAATAATTTTTATTATTTAAAAAAATTAATAAAATGTAAATTTATAATCCAAAACTAATTATTAAAATAATAACAATAATAAAAAATAGTGTCTGTAACCATGTCAAATTCATGTAGTGATATCTTATACATTTTGCAGGTTTGAATAATACACTTTTTCATGTCTTTTCATGTGAAATCTATATCGACCAAGTTTCATCTGAATGACAGTTAAGTTCATCCGGAGATCGCTAGTTCGAATCCCGGGTGGTGCTGTAACCTCTCGCAGCCGGAGCTCCAGAGAGAGCTGATTGGCCGAGCTCTCTCAGAGGGGAGGGATGAGAGGTACTTAGTGCTCCCACATTAATCACGGCTCTATAGCCAATCAGGGGCGTCTGTGAGCTCGCGCAACGGAGGGAGTGGATAGCGCTGTCCTCCGAGTGTGTTACGCCGCCCCCAACGGTGCGCGAGCGAGCAGTTCGAAAAGATGCGGTTCGGAGGAAACACGTGATAGTCTTCGGCTATCCCGGCTGAGTGGCAGTAGTAGCCTTAATGTGGGAGCCCCCTAGTGACGGGGAGGAATTGGACACGACTAAATTAGGGAGAAAATCGGGGAAAAAAAAAAAAAAAAAAAAAACCTAAATGAGACACTTTTTAGCACCAATACCAAGTTTTGGCCAATTACCATTTTAAATATTAAACTTAGCTCACGAGGGGCAGAACCGCGTGAAAATACTCGGCACTTTATCAACAGGCAGATCCGCAGGCTGCTACCCCGCGGAGTTCTGAACAGGCAGAGGCGCGGCCGCTTAGACACGCGGTTGCTAGGCAACCCCGCCGCTAGTCAATCAGAGTGAACACACCGCACCTGGTGGCGTGTCTATTTAAAGGTCCTGATACAGCCGCACTCCGTGCGATTATTAGGTAGCACCGGTAAGGTATTAGGGACAAAGACAAGCACGCGGAGAGACAGAGGCAGTGACTCAGCCTCTGCCTTCCTAAGACGCCGGCGCGAGAGAGCGCTCGCGCGACACGCATCAGTTTAGCGCGCGCTCTCAGGTTAAGTATAAGTACAAACCACACACGTCCCTCAAATAAATCCTCGGTAAAGGCGAACGCCTCGAGAGGTTTATAAGTTTTATTTTTAGTTTCCAGAGCCTTCCGGCACTCGTAGACGGCGGAGCTCTGTTTACGTATATATATATATATATATTATATATATATATATATATATTTTTTCAGTTTTCTTCCGTTTCTTTTAAAGTTCCTAATTAATAACCCGACGGTATCTGCAAACGGAAAGGTCTTCCCGTGCGCATCATATACTGTTTCTTTGACCCCCTCTGAAGCCCTGCTCTTATGAATAACGTTACATCTCGAGGTGCGGCTCTCCATACCACACCACAACAAATTATAAACATTTTATTACTCTTTATTAATAAGATTTCCATCTTATAAACACAATATAATAACAAGAAGGCCCTTCACACACTATGACGACATAGGGCTGATGTCATAGTGCTTGGGCCCTAATAATAATAATGATAATAAAAAATCAGATACATTTTACAAATATATACTCTTAACAAAAGCTGTGATTAAAAAGGCTCATAAAATCTCTGCATAGATAATTTTTTACTTCATTAAGACATTCATTAAGTCCCTGCTCCTAATGTCATTTTAACACATTTCAATAATCTTTAGATCTTTCCTTTCAAAATTTCTCTGAAATTCAAGTATAATTCGGAATCATTTATGATGGAAATGTATTCATCATTCATAATAAATTCTGTCTGTGCAGCTTCTGTGGACTTGCAGAACAAATGCATTTAAAGGCAACTAGATGGCAACAAAGAAGGGGGAAAAGGAAGAAAGAAATAAAATAAAATACAGCAAGGCACTGATTTATTGCAAGTTTGTAGGTGTACAACCTTGCAAAAAATATATAAAATGCATTATGACAGAGTCTTAGTTTGGCTACTGAAACCACGCTTGATCTTATTCTAACCTTCTTACTTTCTTGCTTTGACCATGATATTAATCATTTCAGTTGTCCTCCTTATCAATATCTGATGCACCGCCTGTTAATCTATCAAGGTTTTTTTTTTTTTTTTTTACTCCGTCTCATTTGAAGCAGTCCTCTGTATAGCCTACGAACTATACTTTTTAGACTTTTTACTGCCACTTGTTTAGGCTATGGAATGTACTTGTTCCCCTCTTCTTCTGATAGGAATGTGCATGCTCTGCTTTAGGAATTAAGGCCATTTGATAGCAATGATCTTGTTTTTCTGTTCTTAAGTTGTCCTTCACACAGAGACTGCAGTTTAGGATTAAGTGCAATGGGTTATATGTAGTCTAAAATGAATAATATGCCGAGATGAAATGTATGTTCTGATTATTTTTTGCACAAAAAAAAAAAAAAAACAGATTATTTTCAAGCATAAATTGGCAGTGCAGTGGGATGGGAGAGGGGGGAGAGCAAGAAAACAGGGTTACTGTTCGTTCCTCCACTCAGGGTTTATGTACTGCTGGATGACACTCTCGTCAGTTTCCACTAGCGAGGGGATATAAAACACACAGACAGAAAATAAAGGTTAATCATTTAGTTAAAAAAATGCCTTGCAGTAATTAATATAAGAGGAGTGTTCAAGTCAAACCAGGACATTCGATTGTGCAGAATAACAGAACGGTTATCCGAGTAAAAACTACCTTTATTTCTCGATATAATACACATCCCAGCTTTTCACTGTGCTTGGATACCATCAACGTAGAAGATTTCTCAGTATGCCAGAGCCATGATAAGATTTCCTGCTTCACTTTTGATAAGCTGGCCTCCCAGGAACTCCTTTCATCGCCCAAACACATGGAAATCGCTTAGGTCAGAACTACAGTTCTGTATATGGGGGATGTGGCAGTAACTCCCATCTGAGTTTGTGTTCAATCAGTTGTATGCCTTCTCATCAAAATCTCATCACAAGTCCTGAGTTGACTCGAACGACCCCTCCTATTTTTCTTAGTCTATCTATCTTTGATTTATTATAAAATAATATTATTTGCTAATCCCCTGGTGACACACTATTCAATGTGTCATCCTGCATATTTATAAGGAATTACAATATAACTTGTGTTTATAATGTATAAGAAAAGTAGAAATCCATTCAGGCCCAGGTGTCCGGTACTGACCTTCAGTATGGATGCTGAGGGCCATGAGCCGAGCCACCACTTCCTCGGTGCCTTCTACAGAAATGCGCTCGATACCAGTATAGCCTCCCTCTTCAGTGCAGTAATCAATAAACCTGAACATGCACACATCATCAACAAAATAATACCAGCTTACTAGACCTTTCAATAATTACTGTCCTTTCAGGATTCAGGTTTATATATAATCTATGTTTATATAGGTATATATATTTTACATTTCGAACATTTATCCATACAAAAATCAAATGAAAAAAAAAGGGTGGCCCGTGAAGGGGAAGGGTGGTTCCCATAGAAAGGAGTCAGAAAATGCATATGGGTTTGTGTAGCTTCAGACCCCTGCTCATGCCCATGCTCACCCATGTCCACCACCAAAAACTCCTACAAAGGGCATGGGAACATCAGGACTGGACCACAGAGCAATAGAAGAAGGTGGCCTGGTCTGATGAAGCACATTTACTTTTACAGCATGTGGATGACCATGTGCATCGCTTACATGGGGAAGAAATGGTACCAGTATACACTATGGGAAAAAGACAAGCTGGTGGAGGCAGTGTAATGCTCTGGGTAATGTTCTTGGGTCCTGCCATCCATGTGGATATTGTAACTACCTAAACATTGTTGCTGACCAAATGCACACTGTCATGGAAAAGTGATTCCCTGATGACACTGGCTTCTTTCAGTAACATAGTGCTCCCTACCACCTTGCAAAAACAGTTTGAGGTGCTGACTCGGCCTAAAAACAAGTCGGATCCATGGAGGCCATACCTCTCGACTTAGTATGTAACCTTGGTGCTTAGAAACCGAGATGTACAGTACCAGTTTGCCAAACAGGATTGTTAATTTGGCTGAGTGCACAAAGGTTTAATCCACACTTCCTCCACGTTTCTGTGCGTGGATTCGTTCCAAAGGTTAAAGTGAGTTGAAAACTTCTACAATCTAAGAAGATTTTAACATGCACTTATTTTTTATGTATAAGGGAGCAATATAAAAGTTAGATTGCTTTTATGGTCAATGCAAAATGAAAAAGAATCTAGAATATTAAAAGTTCCTGAGTAAGTAACATTTTTTTACGATTTCTATTAATATTTAATAGATATAATGTTCAGCGAAATGATTATTTTATCTTCAGAGAGTTTTGTCCTTGCATGATGGATGCAATACAGAAGAGTAGTGTAGTGTAGTGCACATGTTCCCTCTTTACACGCCTTTTGATATTTACAATAAAGTCGTTTTTAAATGAATGTGAAATTTCTGCAGTTTAAAAATTCAAGATAAGAATTGACACGAAGCACTTTAAAATCAACGATCAGAGAATGCATTTTAAAAAAGTGCAGATGATTGTGCATACTTGCACCAGGTTGTGTCACTGCTGAGAATGACAGGGTTTCCAACAACGATGAGCAGAGCCCTGGCTCGTGTCACAGCAACATTGAACCTCTGATATGTGAGAGAGAGAGAGAGAGAGTTATAAGTTTCTGTGTAGGATTGTGTTTAATATTTTTCTGTATTTGTGTCTGAAGTACCTTTTCATTTTTAAGGAAACCAATGTTAAAAATGGAGTCTAATTCAAGGTGTTCACCGCTGCTGCGGACAGTCGAGACGATGATCACCCGTCTCTCTTGACCTTGAAACTCCTCTACTGAGCCCACCTGCGGCATCACACACACATATATGCATACTCTATTTGACAGTATTGTAAAAGAGAAGTACAGTAATATTGGGGTACTGAAAGCCGTATCATGGCCACAGCGACCCAAAATGAAATACTCTGAGTCACCTTCAGGTGTTCAATGTCCGTGTAGTCTTTCAGCTCTCTATCGAGTTTCCTGATGGCTTTCCGCATTTTCTCCACCTGTGACCCAGCACATCAACATACACATCCAGTGAGACGAGTGAGCATGCTGTCCTGTTCACCAATTTGAACAACAACCTCCATTCCTTCATTTCAATTTACATTATATTTACAATCACTCACTCACTCATTGTCTTTAACATGAGAACATTAAGCTCACTCACACACTACGGACAGTTTATGAACGGCAATTAGACTAATCTGCATGTCTTTGGACTGTGGGAGAAAACCAGAGCACCTGGAGAAAACGCATCAAACCCGGACCCTATGCCACCATGCTTACAATATATTTTTCATTATTTATAATTAACTAAAACAAAGTGGGTCCCAAGTCATTTTAGCACCTAACACTGATTTATTCCTGATATAAATTCCCACTTTTCCCCCAGTTAAGAACTCCTATCTCTCTGGTGTTCAGAGAGACACACCAGAACGCATTGACCTGCGCCATACAAATGGTACATGACTGATCACCTTCCAAAGTGTCCTGAGTGATCTCAATATGTTTGTGTTTGACCTTCTATACTTAGTGCTGTCCCCTTGGATGGATACCCCGGGATGAATACAAATACCAGTTGTGAATGTGGCTCTCCTGGCTGGCGAGTGCTCATTCCTACCTGCTTCCTGTAGGGGGTGATGATGCCGATGTCTTTGGGTGAGATCTTGGCAACGCCTTTCTTGCCCTGAATCAGCAGCAGTTTCTTTAGATAATCAACGACAACGTTGATCTCACTAGTGTTGAAGAAAGATGGACTGTTTGACTCGCGCTCGTCCTTCCCTCGCACACCATGAAAAATCAGAGGAAAACCCTGACAAAGAAAGACATTTAGAAATTACATACATTTTTCAACATAATCTCCTTGATTTTCAAAACACTTCGTCCATCTGTGAGCAAGCTTTCGTATTCCCTCATTCCATCAAAATGTTTTAGGCTGATCGATGCAAGCTACGAATGACCGCTGTCATCACTTCTTCATCAGAAGTGAATCTTCGTCCTCGTAGGGCTGCTTTCGGGGGACCAAACAAGTCAAAGTCAGATGGAATGAGATCAGGACTATAGGGAGGACGCTTTTAAAAAACATTTTAAAACAAAGTCTTTGTGTCTACAGTGTGGGCAGAAGTGTGCAGACGTTGCATCGTCATGCAAGATCATGAGAATCCCAGCGGAGACAGTAGCCTTGAACGGAACATTTGTTTAAATGAATATTTGTGACAGGAGACTGGCGATGGAAAGAAGGCAAGGTGACAAAATGACACAATAAGCCTTATTGTGTTTCCCTGGCAAATAACATGCAAATCAACCCGGTCAACTCAACAGGAGGCTCTGAATCTCACTCTAGATCTAGATAGATATATATTTTGTAATACGGTAAGTCTATAACCAAAGTCATAAAGCTGTCCAGTAGCAACATATAGTATGACTCCAGACATACTATACAAATCAGACAATGATAATACAAATGCACAAATGAGAGCCTAGTCAAAACACAATAGCGTAGACCTATTAATAAAACAATAAAGAGTACATTCTCATATATACAGTAAGCTTTAGTCCTTTTTCCTGAACGCAAATTAGAGTAATCTGCATGTCTTTGGACTGTGGGAGGAAACCGGAGTACCCAGAGGAAACCCACCAAGTGTAGAATATGTTTCACCAAAACAAATAATTCTTTATTTATATAGTTATCTTATTTATTTAGAGTTATTCCGAGTGATTTATTTAGTGTGATTTCGACCCGCACCTTTTAATGTTGTATTCATCACAATATTACTGATAAAAAAATATTAATAATAATATTTCAACTTTTGTGATTAACTCAACTAACAGAAAATGCATTACTTAAAAATGAGTTACATAAGCCTTGTGAGAATTGCAATGCCTGTTAATTGGCACTGTAATCAGTACATTATAGTATAGATGTGTAATGCATTTACACTGTATTTGTGCTCTGAATATTCATATTGATATTTACACCCAAACTGGTCATGGATAACTCCAGAATGTCATGATACAGTAGCTGCATAAACTCAGCTATAGTATATCATTCAAATTCACAGCTGATCTCAACTAGAGAGTGTATAGTTATATTGCACCAAATGCAAATGCATTAGGAGGCAAATTTAAACTACCTATACCATGAAGTTACTGATTTAAGAATGTTTCAAAATGAATCGTTCAATACCAAACATTCATCGAACATGACCTGTCTTCCCTTTGAGCAACTTTTTAGTTTTTTGTCCTACGGCAAAAGAACGAATGAAATTATGACATTATGAAAATATTGCCTGTTTTTTGGCATTTTGCAATAGCTGTACATCTCACCCTTTTGGGAAGGTGTTCCCAGTTACAGTAGAAGCTGGTGCTGTATTCATCTGCACATGGCTGCAGCTCGCCATCATAAAACATCTCATTAGGAGTTTTCAGAATCGCCTTGTGAGACCTGCATGAGGAGAAAACGTTTTGACGTTTTTCAAAAGAAGTAAATAGTTACTTTTAGAAGCAGACACAAGGACACGCTTCGGTCATGACCTGTAGTTGCGTAGCAGCTTGGTGACATAGTTACTGTTGAATCCAGTTTCAGTTTTCTTGTAAAGTGGATTTTTGGTCATCAGCCTCTCCAGAAGTGACAGACCTTAAGATATGACAAGAGCTTAGAGTAAGATCGGGTAGAAAGAAAAACACTTGGGTAGGAAGTGCTACAATGATCAATGTGTGCATGAATGAATGAATAAATGACTATACTGCATATAGAATCTAAAGAAAAATAAGAGCGTCTCACCCAGGCCATATTTGATGGCATATGGAGACCTTAGAATTGGCCCAAGCTGCTTCGGATCTCCGGCTAGAACCAGCTGCCCTGTCTCTGCACGCAGCAGGCCTGCACGAACACAGCGTAGTACACGGTAGACAAAAACAGAGCAAGCACAGTGCCATCAAGATCGTTTTTCCGTACTGTATATCACTTTCTTACCAGCTATGGCAATAATGGTCTCGCACTCCACTGCATGGCCAGCTTCATCCACAAAGATATGAGTGAAATGACCGGGAGGCACCCCACCAGTGACCAGCCTACACACACATATACATGCTTAATTTTTTATTTTTTTTTCATTTGAGTGTGTTAATGACGAACCACATTAAAGATCATTATAAGGGAAGTTTACCTGCCAGCTGTAACCACAGTGGTGACCACAATCTTATATTGCATCAATTCTTGTTTACATGGAAACTCAAACAAATCACCCTTAAGATTGCAAGCATCCTACAGACACAGAAGGCATACATGAGCAAAATCACACTCAGTCTAGCAGTGCTCTATAAAACCAGACACACATTCAAAATGCCACCAAAATGCATTGTAGTCTAGCATATAAAAAAATTTAGGGCTACATGAAAATATCTTGTATTTTCACTTTTTAAAAATTCTTAGCATTCATGTAATGCTTAAAAAGCCTAGACATTTCATATAACACGAATAACCTGCAACAGCTGTACAAAATAAGGGAATAGACTTCCCTGACTACAGTAACCCCCAGCTCTGATTATATTCGGAAAATCCACCACGCACTTACCAGCAGAATGGGAGGCACTTGTTCAGGATTGCGGCTGCTGGCGTACATTCGGTACACTTTGTAAGTGTCAACATGTGGCAGCAATTTCTCACACAGCTGATCTGCGGCGCTGTTCGAGGGAGCACATGCCAGAATATGCACATCTGTCGAACACTTCTCCACCTGACGGAAGAGAAAGTGTGGGTCCAAATCCATTCGTATCCGAGGGTAAGTCAAAAAATTATCCGCACTCTGGCTGTAGAACTGATTGTAATTCTCTTTTAGAAAAGACAGAGACAAAATTTTGGACATAATCTCCTTGCTTTTTGACACACTTTGTCCATCTATTAGCAAGGAGTGACTGCAGAGACAGTAGCCTTGAACGGAAAGGGCTGAAAAGACAGAAAACCTCGGCCCACAGAAGTTTTAATATGGCCGGAGTGCATTCATTTTTTATTCACCCTCTTAGTAATATAACCACTGAAACAATAGGATACCTAATGCTTGAGTAAAAGACCAGCTATACCCAACAATATCCCCATTTCTAAATTTACAGTAGTTAAAACTTACACATCATATCTCCTGTAAAACAAGTCTTAGAGGTCACCATAAATAGAATTAACTTCCCCTGAACACTAGGCGTACGTGCATTTGCCCAACTGTTACAGTTCCACCCATGACTGACACCTAATTTTTTCCTTCCTCACTCATAAGTTAACTTACAAGCGCATTCAACATTGCAGCCACTCCATCGACAGTAATGCGAGGTGGTGGGGTAGTTACAACACGGCTGGCATCACATCTCCATTTACACACTCACTCACTCACTCATCTTCTATACTGCTTTATCCTGTATTCAGGGTCACGGGGAGCCTGGAGCCTATCCCAGGAGGGATACACGCAGCTCACACACTCATTCACACACTACGGCCAATTTGGGAATGCCAATGAATCTAACCTACATGTCTTTGGACTGTGGGAGGACACTGGAGTACCCAGAGGAAACCCACCAAGCACGGGGAGAACATGCAAACTCGGGAATCGAGTCTGGCTGGGAATCGAACCCGGACCCTGAAGGTGCAAGGTGCCAGTGCTAACTACTACACCACCATGCAAGAGTAACACAAGTTTCAAGAGTAACACTCTTGCATGCCTTCCTACATCATCAGTTATAGGTCAAAGGAGGAGATTTCGGAGGAGACATGTGGCACTGATGACGTCGCATCTATATAGCAATGTACTGTACTTCCGCTGTCAGATGTGATTGCTCTCCTACCTGACTCGATCCATGCCTGAGTACACTGCATCGTTCTCGTAACCATCTTTTCCACAGTTCCAGACCACAGAACGACTGTGTTCTCACTGATCGTAATAATAAACCTGATTTTGGGCTCTAGTGTTCTCAGGAATGATCTCTTAGCGCTTCTTAAAAGCTAAAGCAGAGTGGATTAACCACTGGCAGTTACCCTCTACCTGCTGAGCTGGTCTTATTTACTGGAAATCTACAGTACTACAGTATAAGTCTCTTTGTATAACTCAAAATAGGGGAAAACCTGATTTGCTTGATTAAGTCAAAACAAAAATGGAAAAAGATTAAAAATGAGCATATTGACTGGAAATCCATCTGAATGACTAAAAGTGATTTTTCATTAATAGGACCCCTTTAATAACATGAGAGAGAGAAAAAGCACAAGTATAATATGCCAATGGAATTCGTCTGTACAGAACACGGGGCGTGAACAGATGCTACAATCTCACCTGTTTAATCGCCTCTACCACAGTGACTGTCTTCCCTGTGCCAGGAGGTCCAAACACCAGGTACGGTGCGGGCATCGACACGCCAGCTACGATGTTGCACACCGCATTGTACTGCTCAATGTTCTGCTCCAACTTACTGTCAAAAAGCCTAATTGCGAACACCCGCAGTTGTTACTGTTATATTTGCAGTTATATATCCATGTACCGTTGTTATATCACTATGAAACGCATTTACTGTAAACACACACCTACTGCAGCGTTAATGTAACACTGACCTCAATGCAAGTTGTGACCTCTGGTTTGGGACGATTGGTTCTTTGGGGAACAGCACCTCTTTGAGCTTGTGTTTGACGGCCAGTTGCACGGCACGATGCTGGAGTCTCAGTGGGAGACGGTTAATGGTGAATTCCACATTAAACTTCATGTTGTCTATGAAACCGGACAAGAACCTACAAAAGCATACATGAGAGAGAGCATGAGAGAGAGTCCCAAATCTGAAGCTAGAAGACAATAAATAGGTTGTTCGCATTCAGGCTAAATCCCCTGTGCTTTTATATATATATATTTTATAATAACAAAATATTTTGTTCATTATTAAAAAAAATAATTTAATTAAATGAAAAATCCAATTTACTCAAATATTCACACCCATCACCCATCACCCAGTACTTGGTTAAAGCACTTTTGGCAGCAATAACATCCTCTAGTCTACTTGTGAATGATGCTAAGCAAACCGTCCTGATGGACGGTTCCTCCATTCTTCTTGGCAGAATCGTTCAAGCTCAACCAGGTTGGAACCATATAGCAATTTCCAGAGACGCTCTATTGAGTTCATGTCCAGACTCTGGCTGGCCCATTCCAGGACTTTCACGGAGTTGTTATGAAGTTCCTATGTTTTCTTGATGGTATGACCCAGCTTGATATTCTGAACACTCTGGAGCAGATTTTACTTAGGACAACTTTTCTGCAACTATTTTCCAATCTATACTGATTAATCTCCAGTTGCAGATAAATACTGGACTGTAGCAATGGTTTTAATAAGGTGATGCCAGATTTCCTGTTTCCACATAGTGGAATATTTATGTCATCAGACCAAAGGATTTTATTTCTCATTATCTGAGAGTTCTTCAGTACCAAGACTCTGTAGCACTGTTCGCTGGGCATGTCACCATTTGGGTGCCAATTTTTGTATCCTCAAGGGAACACACTGTGCACAGCTCTCATGGAGTTTCCAGAAATCCAGGGTACCTTTGCATGCCACGACACGGATCTCCAACTGAGGCTGGAAGTCAAGAAATTGGCCACCATATTATATTGGGCTTTTTAAGATCCTTAGGAGGATCACTCCAGTGGCATACTGTCTAATTCTTCCTGACACCATGAAGATCAACACCACCTTCCACACCTCACTGTTAAAACCATTCTTGTGTAGCTCCTTGGGGACAGTTCTGCTAAAATTCTTGATTTAATCTTTAATATTTCTCTCCCATAAATTTCACTTTGATTCTTAAAAACAAAGAACAGTAGAATTCTGTATTGGTTCATTATGGAACAGGTATTTTAGTTTCATTATTATTTTTTTTTTTCCGACCACAGTCCATTCACAAAGTTGAAGGTTCAGCACTACCCTTCCAGATTTTAAAAATGTGTTGAAGGGCTCTTAATGCAGTTCAAGAAATTCCAAATCAGTTCCAAATCTCTCCTTGGTTGTTTTCTTTGCTTGATGCAGCCCAATAATGTGATAAGGTCTGAAAAGATCACCTTTTTGGCCAGGCAGTTTATACTAATAGGTATGAATCAAGGTTATGGAATACAAATAACAGTAAACAGAAAAGACAAGCAAACTAAAAAACTAAAAAAAAGGATACGATTTAAAGGAACAAGGTTTCAGAATGACAATACACAAAACAAATGGGTAAAAATACTCAAGACAGTCAAGCAGTACCAAGGGAAAGGTACAGTACACACAATTTAGAACAAACAACTGACACCGTGGAAACAAGTGCTATGGAAACCACAAGATCCGGGCTATAGTCTGAGCAGCCTTACCTCTGTGAAAAGCCTAGTTTGAGGATGTCGAGCTCTACACGATGCACATAGCCTTTGTATTTGGTGATATTTTGTGAATTCAGGTCGATACTCTTAGTCACCAGCAGATGATCTCCTCTTAACACAGATGGCCGATTTTCAGAAACACCTGGAGCCTGAAGGAAGAATGGTACAAATCTGGAGAATCAACACTCATGTATGCGCTCACACATATGTAAGAATGTAAAAAAAAAAAAAAATCTTTTTAGCCTTGAAAATGAATGTGTATTAACGGTCAAGATAGGATCAGCCTATCATGATAATTCTTTTTTTTTTTTGGATTTTTCCCCGATTTTCTCCCTAATTTTAGTCGTGTCCAATTCCTCCCCACATTAAGGCTACTACTACCACTCAGCCGGGAGGGCCGAAGACTATCACGTGTTTTCCTCCGAACCACGTGACGCCAGCCGACCGCATCGCGCACCGTTGGGGGCGGCGTAACACACTCGGAGGACAGCGCTATCCGCTCCCTCTGTTGCGCGAGCTCACAGACGCCCCTGACTGGCTGTAGAGCCGTGATTAATGTGGGAGCACTAAGTACCTCTCATCCCTCCCCTCTGAGAGAGCTCGGCCAATCAGCTCTCTCTAGACCTCCGGCTGCGAGAGGTTACAGCACCACCCGGGATTCGAACTAGCGATCTCCGGATGATAGGGCGAGCGCTTTAACCACTGCGCCACTCGGAGGCCTATCATGATAATTCTTGTTCTACATTCCTGTGTACCGGATGTGTATATGATCCAGGGCCATATAAAAAGTGTCTTAAATATGATTTAAAACAATATCAAATTAACAGATAGGAGACTGAATGCTTTGCATTTTGAGTTACCTCGAGTACCAACAGTTTCTTGTTGTTCCTATCCCTCTTCATGGTGACATCATGCTTATCATATCTCTTGATGTCCACTTCCATTTGACATTCCTCTAGGTAGAGTAGAACCTGGAAGCGCTCCTCGTAGTTATTAAAATCCAGAGGAGTCTCCAGTAGATGCCTAAGCACCATTTGCACACACACACACACACACACACACCTCTTATAAACTCTCAAAGTCATAAAGAGTCAATGCCAATTAACATAATTACTTATTACTTATATGGGGAAAACCGCTCTGTTGTACTGTACAGGATATACTCTCTCATTCAGGCCTGGAACCTATCCCAGGAGACTCGCGGTGCATGCTGGATGGAGTGCCAATCCACCACAGGATACACAAACTCTCACGCACTCAGACACTATAGCCCTATACAGACAATTAGCACTTTGGACTATGGGAGTACGCAGAGGGAACCCACTAAGCAAGAACGTGAAAACCCAATGTACGTAGCTCGGACGTGGAAATCAAACCATCTACCCTGGAGGTGCGCAACCATGCCTTCTGTTGTGCAAGTTGTTACAGTATATACAATGATGGATTCGCATACTGGGGCAGAGAGCTTTCTCAGACATTTAATAATCCGTCATCCTTATAGATGATGATAATATGATATTATACTGTAGATGACAGAGTATTTTATTAATCACAACAGGATTTTTAGGAAATAAAATCCTCGTTCAAATAGCGTACACTTTAAATACAGTTAAAATATAATAATTTGATAATAAAGTTTCATAATATAATAACAGTGCGACTTTTTGTAACACTGTGGATGCCTACTTAAAAGGGCTTTTATAATGTTGGTTGCCAGGCAACGCTCTCGGGAAGGTAATCGGAGAAAAAGTTTATAAACCTTCCGTGTGCATAATTCAGTGCGCGGACATAATTTCGGTGCCGACCGTCCGAGAGGCTGCATGATACTTAAGCCTTCAGTATATTATGTGAGAGAAATCTTTATTAATGGAAAGCTTAGTATGAATATTAGTTTTTTTTGCCATTTCAAAAGGAAAGAGAACTTTAGCAGAGGCAACTTTATCGATGCATACTGTTGCTAGCCTGGGGACGAGTGACCACCAACCGAGTCCTGAAGGTGCCATCTGGCCTTTGGTCTCACTGTCACACTTATAATCTAATCTATAATAAAGTTATTGTTGACATACAGTATGAGAAAAATGTAGCTTCATATACTCCAGAGAAATTGGAAAGATTTTCCAATGGAGAGAACTTCTTAACCGTTATAAAGTATTAAAACTGGAGACTCCTTCCATAAATGTTCCGATAAATTTACCAAACAAGTCCATGTGAAAGAGCTGCCACTACAGAAATTATAACGTTTCAGAACAACCATGTTATTATAAAAACCGTGAGTTAACTGGCAGCTAAACTATCAGCAATTCCACAGTGCTGGATATAATGACTATTATCACTAATTAATTATCAGTAGTGAGGACTTGAAGAATGATATTGCCTGCTTACTTCTTTTGAAACAGATACGGCTTGGGGAAACGTGGGGCTTTCAGAAACTCAATCAGGTCATTGATGTAATCTGGGCAGTCATACGGCATCAGAAGGACCTCGGTTTGAAGACGCTGTATGGCCAGGCTACAAGATACAACCCAAAAGAACAGACAGTGAGGAAAAAGTCTACAAAATCTAGTCAATCCAGTTACTGTATAAACATTTCTTTGAAATCAAGTCTTATGTTGATGGTTAAAAATGTTGATGCAAACTTAAATCTGATATGTAAGAATATCACCTATTATAATAGTACTACAGGTATGTATGCCATACTTGTCAGGTCGCTCTCCGTCATCTATGTTGAAATCATCAGTTTGTTTTTTGCTTAGACTGAAGGGTGTGTAGGGCTCGGTGGGTGCCAGCTCTCTAGCTAGCTGTGTGGTGAACTCAGCTTCAATATAACGCACGATATGGAATGATCTGGGGCTTGGCATGTTGCTCGACTTGAACTCGAAGGCCACGGTAGCTTGGTATATACCCACATATTTTGAATGGAACTTCACAATGACCTCGTACTTTTCACCTGGTTAACACAACAGTATATACAGTACAGTAAGTAATCTTGAGTGGAACTCGTTCAACAGTTAAAAAAAGATTTCATCTCACCCGGACGTAGGCTCAGGGGATTGCTGCGTGTGACCTTCTTGGAGTCCTCAAACGCAAAGCAGTTTATCCAGTGCAGTGGTGAGTAGTAGGTGAAATCCACAGCATGCTGGCCTGTGTTTTCCACAAACACCTTCCACTCATAAATCTCTGCACTTTCCACAAAAATGCACATTCTCCCATCCACGATTTCCATTTCAGAGCTGACCTGAACTCCATTTTTATTAGCCACAAAATCAGGTCTAGAAAAACAAATCAAAAATAAATAAATAAATACACACACACACACACACACACACACACACACACACACACACACACACACACAGACACACATATATATATATATATATATATATAGTTAGTACTGCTTATCCTGTTGTTAATGTTAATGCACTCACACAGTTAGTACTGCTTATCCTGTTGTTAATGTTAATGCACTCAGCAGAAGTGTGAGAAGGTTTGTGTATATGTGTGTGTGTGTTCACCTCTCATTAGCGAGCTTCTTGAGGATCTCATTAGCCAGTTTCCTCCTGGCTATAACACCACCCTCAGATCCAGGAGGTGGAGAGGATGCTTCTGAAGCGTCATGAGAAGGTGGCGATCTTGGGCTTCTTTCAGTTCTGGGACATGGCCTATCGTCCTGAGGTCTCCACCACTGGTCCCGTATCACTCGTACCTACAGGAGAAGTGGCAGAAATGACATTAATTGGGCACTTCTTTCCATTCTAAACCATTATGATAACAACCACTATTATTTAACACATAAGCTCTGTCAAAATGAAAATCAGAATTTGTTTTTTAATTACATTACAAAATCTAAAATAGTTTCAATTATTCAGGTAATTTGTCCAATAACATTTGATTTTGAGCATAAAACCGAAGATGTTTTGCCTTTAGTACATATGTGACCCTGTCTGTGAAAACCCAGCTCAAGTCAATTTTGTGATTCACTGTTTTCAGCATAAAATCATATGTAGAAGCCCCTTTTCCAAAATCTCTCTATATTGCATACATCTCATATCTCTTTTTACACACATTTTAAGTTTGTATCGTTGTTTCTCTGATTCACTACAGTGTTTACACTACAGTATCCAACATAGGTCTGTTACTTATGCTGTATAACATGGTGTTCAAATAACATCTAACAAGCATAATGTCCTATTTCACAGAACGTGTCATGGACATTACATAACTCATTCCTGTAATTAATTACTGCTGGAGTTATCGAAATCTAAATAAGTAGTCTTAATAAATTTATATAAATTAATATAAAATGTCCTTTTCTTGGCTATATTCATTCATTCATTCATTCACACACATTCATACACTACAGGCAATCTGAGATCGCCAAATAGCCTGCATGCAATAATCTGCATGTCTTTTGACTGGGAAAGGAACCCGGAGTACCCCAAGGACACCCACTTCAACATTCCCCCCAAACCCTTTGAACACATTTAAATCACACACACTAGCCATTATGGAGCACAGGACGCATCTTTATTTACTGATCATATGAAAATGTGTTTAATCACGTACTGTATGTACCAAATATATTCACATTAATCAAGCACAAATGCAATCAAATAAACGTATAAACTAAGGTTTGCTATTAAAAAGCAAAACTCATATGGGATGAAGTGAAAGGCCCAGGAAAGCGAGACAGTTGCTCGCATAAGATGAGTGTACAGTACGTAAGTGAGCACAACACCTGCACGACAGGAAGAGAGATCGGCCTGACCATGATAAGAAATATACAAACAACGAACAAGGGATTTTCTCTATAAGGTGTTTCTTCAGAAGAGAAGCCACGCTGAAACATAGTGGGGTGAAGGAAAAGACAAGCTTTTGTGTGACTGTGCTGAGCAGGACTCATTATCTCTGATCAGGTAGAAGTAGACAAAACCACAACAAACTCATGGCTGGTGCAAAATACTGTCGAGTTTAATCCAGCCGCATGAACAAAATGCATACAGACAGGAACATATGTACTATATATATGTAATATACATTGGAGAAAACACTGGCTAATATCAAAAAGATATATGGAGATAATATAAGAGATGCATTAGATTTAATGTAAAACAGAGCATGTGTGAACATCAGAAAAATAAAACCTCAATATACAAACATTGCAGATTAGATGAAGAGGTTGATGGGGCGGCCTGTCGCCTCTAAGCACAAGGTAATTCGGTGTGGGGCACATGAACAGGCGCCACGATTTAAAGTTACCTTTTTTGGAAAGAACTGAAATGGATTCTGAACCACTCTCAGAGATCATTTCCATGCAAGGCTTACTGTGAGAAGCACATGTGGACTCACCCTTCCTCTGAGAAGTCCTTCAAAGAAACTTCAAAGATCTTTGGCACTCAGCTTGAACTTGGCCAAGAGCAACACGATTAACGGTGGGATGAGAGAGAAAGTCCACACTATCCATACTGTTATTGTGGTTATGCCCTGAAATTTGAAATTGAATGACACCTTGTGTGAGACCTCATGTAAAGGTAAACTAGAGGATTGAGGTTGCTCCCCAAAGTAACAGAGGATACTGTACAGCTGGTAGAGCAGGTAATGTCATGAATGACATGTGTAATGGGACAAAAATGTAAGTCGCTCTGGATAAGGGCGTCTACCAAATGTGTAATGTAATGTGATGGTGACAATTGTTTAACCATTTTATTCCATGCGAAAAAATGTAAGTCATTCTGGATAAGGGCGTCTACCAAATGTGTAATGGGAAAAAAGAGGGGTGGAAAAACAATAATGAGAAAAGAATGATAGGGGGACTGCACATATTTGTATACCAAACACTATGTGGGATCTGAATAAGCATACCGCAAAGGCATTTTGTCAAACGTAGTACAGTAGAAGCAGAAGCAGTGCTAATAATAACTACGACATCGGAAACTTAGGAAGAAGAATGATTCCACAATGAAAATAATCATTCATGTGAAAACTGAAAATTGAAACTGGGTACCCTCACTCACTCATCGTCTATACCACTTTATCCGGTATTCAGGGTCGCAGGGGGGCTTGAGCTTATCCCTATTGGCATGAAGTAGGGTACACTCTGAACAGGGTGTCAATCCATCATAGGGCACACACCCAGACACACACTCACACTCAGTCACACACACTACGGGCAATTTGGGAACACCAGTTAGGCTAATCTTCAGGTTTTTGGACTGTGGGAAGAAACCGGAGTACCCCGAGGAAACACATCAAGCACGGCGAGAACATGGAAACTCCCGGACCACTATACTACCATGCTGCCACCACATGTCCTCTATGTAAAAAATTAAGAAATCATGTGCAAAAATCATGTGTAAATAAAACTACATATTTCAATCATCTGAAAAATCACCTATAAAATATACAAATAAAGGGGGAAAAAATCACATAAGAAAATAAAGAACTAAAAGTGTGAAATAAAACACACCTGCACTCCGTGTCAAAAATTGAGTGACTCAAAATTTTTTTCGACATTCATTAATCAATGACCTAAATTATCAAAGTTAAAAGTTTTTTTACACAAATAATAAATAAAATATGTGTACATATAGCAAAGGTGAAGACCAGAGACAACAGAAACAAAACACATTGCAATAAATGAAACTTGCTAATTATTAACATGGAATTATTAATTGTACACAGGTGGTCAGCCTTACGTTAGCATTAAAGTAAACATATCCTGTCCTGGTGATGCGTGCTCTGTGGTTCCTACTGAGGGCATAAAGCACTGAAGAGAAGTTGGGATCCCTGCCTCCGTGTCTGTGGGCAAGAGAGACAGTTTCATATTAAAACTCTGTATTAGTGATTAATACGGCATATTGTAAGCAGTCTTATCCTTACATCTGTATGGAATTGATTCACAAATCAAGGATGGTGCGAAGGATATAATGTGATTTGTATGTCGAATTTCCACAGGACCCTAAAGTGTGTTCTATTAAACATAGCATGTATATATGAGGCGTGTTCAAGTCAAACTGGGACTTCTGATGAAATTTCTCATAAATGAAGGTGAAAAAAACGATTGACATTCAGCAAGTAGAACACCTATCCTTGAAAATCGACAAATAACTTGCTGCCATTTTACAGGAGAGACACATCTGTCTGTGGAAACTATACATACAATAATTCATGAACACCATTTGCACAACTTGGCTTGGAGTTATTGCCACATCCTCTGTACAGTCCTGACATCGCTTCAAGCAATTTCCACATGTTCATGAGACCAGTAGGATTATGGCTCCGGCGGACAGAGATAACTTTCTACCTTGATGGTATCAAAGTGTGAGTGAAACTGAAATGAGTGCATTAGTGTAGAAGGGGATTATATAGAGAAATAAAGGTACAGTAGTTTTTAGTTTCATAACTGTATTCTGTTATTCAGCACAAATAAAAGTCCCGGTTTGACTTGAAAACCGCTGATAGATAGATAAATAGATAGATAGATCGATAATCTCAACATTCATAAGATTTACAAAAAAAAGTGTATTTAAAACACCATGTAAAGTTTTATCGTTCCACTATTTTTAAGACTCTTTCTTACTTTTTGAGCCTGGTACACATACTGTATAATCAATAGTTATACATATTTATAGAACTATACCCTAAACTATTTTGTAGCCTCAAATTTATGATTTATTTACTTACTGTGTATACCGCTTTATCCTATATACAGGGTCAAGGGAGGGGGACTGGCAACTTAGGGCACGAGGCAGGGTAGACCCTGGTCGGGGTGCCAATCCATCGCAGGGTGCACACACACACACACACACACACACACACACACACACACACACACACACACACACACACACTATGGGTGAAGGAGCACTTTACTGTAATTAGCGGTTGATGGGAACTCCAGTTAAACTAACCTGCATGTCTTTGGACTGTGGGAGGAAACCGGAGTACACGGAGGAAACCCACCAAGCACAGAAAAAAAATGCATACAGTACAGTACTCCACACACATAGATCCAAGACGGGAATCGAACACACGACCCTAGAAGTGCAAGATGACTGTGCTAACCACTACGCCACTGTTCTACCATCATGGTTGATTTCAGTTTTCTTATCTAGAGTGGAAATATGGCCGACACTAAATCAATAGACTGAATCTGTTTCGATTCCCAATAACACAAATTATTATCTTTGGTTACTTTGTATACATTTATTATTATTATTATTATTATTTTATTTTATTTCAAATCAAAGATAGATCAAAGATAGCTTTAATATTTGAACTTGAAACAGACTAATGCTGAACACCCAGTACAGGAAGCTGATCAAGAGTGCAGTAACAGTACAGTAAACGAAACTTATCGGGATGTTTCCTTTAAAAAAAATAATAATAAATTAGTCAGATATTTTCAGTGTCCTGTGGCTCGACACCATTCAGCTGTCTGTAAAAATCATCTTTTTAACTGTATGTGTGTGTGTGTGTGTGTATGTTTTAAGACGCACCCATTTTCTTCTTTCTTTTTTTTTTTTTTCTTTATTTATTTTGTTGGCACATTTAGGCAGCGTTAATGCGTTCATATTTCTCCTTGTATTCTGTGTCCGCGTATTCTCTGAATGTCCTGAATCAACAAGACCCCAAGTCTCACCTGTTCCTGAACTCGGCGTTGTAGATGCGCTTCAGCTCTTCCCTCTGAGTCACACTGAATCTCTGCGTCTCGTGTAAAAACTCGATAAAATCCAAACCGATACTCCGGACCTCAGCGCGAGACAGCGGCATATTTACAGTACCAGTAAAAGTGCTCCAGGAATACACTGCCGTGACTGTGTGTAATGCGAATGTAAGCTCTCTCCGTCACACACACTGAAACGCACAGAGGCTGACAGCACGGTTAAATGACAGCGGCTTGGCATCACACCGCCTCATTCCCCAGAAGCCCCGTCTATACCGGAGAAACGAAACTTAACCACAGCTCTGGACATTGCCTCCTTTATCTCGACCGAACACGGGGCATTCGTCTATTTTCGCCTCATAATGAGTCAGTGAATGAATAAATAAACACACACCGGTTTTAGAATTTATTCTGCGAATTGAAACTGATCGATTTTAATTTCAAAACTTCATCGGAAACATTGAAATGACACCGTGCGCCATCTACCGCTCAGAGCAAAGCACTACAGGTGTATACAGCCTGTACAGTACAGTATGTCATCACAATCTGTTCTTGCTAGTTGATGCCTGGTATTCTTACAATATATATTTTGTAGCTTTGTTGCTTAGTTATATATATATATATATATATATATATATATATATGGTTAGCATTGTGGTCTCGCAACTTCAGGGTTGTCCTGCCCGTGCTTGGTTGGTTTCAAAGTATGTAAAGCCTTTATTTTGTCACATATACATTACAGCACAGTGAAACTTCTTCGCGTAACTGGGGTCAGAGCGCAGGGTCAGCCATGGTACAGCCTGGAGCAGTTTGGGTTAAGGGCCTTGCTCAAGGGCCCAACAATGGCAACGATTCCTGGCTGAGCTGGGAATCGAACTGCCGATCTTCCGATTAGTAACTCAGTGCCTTAGCCCTCTGAGCCACCACTGCCCCTACAAAGATATACAGATTAGGTTAATTCCCAAACTGCCCGTAGTGTGTGTATGTGTCTGTCCAGTGATAGGCAAGCACCCCCTCCAACACCCCGCCTCGAGCCCCAAGTGACCCTGTATACAGGATAAAGCAATATAGATGATAAATGAGCTTTGTCAAACATACATTTATATAATCTATATAACAAAAATAGCCTTTGGTAAATTTAATTATTATTAATGGATGTTTTTTTCATTGTGAACAATCTTTATAAAACACATGACACATGTTTTTGCTTTACAGATGTTATTATCTTACATGTATATTTGACGTCACCTGTCCAGTTTCAGGGCATAGCACGCAAACATGCAAATAATCATATTTTCAAAATTTCTCATGACGATCATATGCAAAGTGTGTTACAATGTTGGTATAGCCTCAGTAATTATTTGTTACAAACTGAACGGCATTATACATTTTTGTTTGACTTTATTTAGGTGTGAAAGGGTACACAATGTGCCATGTAATTTTCTTACAATAACAAGTCCTAAATTTATCTCTCAATATTTAAAAACTACAAAAATCATCAGCTTCCACATTGCCCTCTGGAAGCTCTATGTGGGTGCATTCATGTTATGGACTCTGTCCCTGATATGAGTACACTTGACCCCAAATTCTAGTACTGTATGTTTGCATAATGTGAACACTCTGTATTGGTGGCACGGTGGCTTAGTGGTTAGTACTATTGCCTTGTACCTCCAGGGTTCGAGTCCTGCCTCTGGTCTATGTGCATGGAGTTTGTTCTTCCTGTGCTTGGTGGGTTTTCCCCCCAGGTACCCCGGGAACTGGCATTCCCAAATTGCCCATAATGTGTGACTGAGCATTTGAGCGTGTATGTGTGTGTGTCATGCAATGGATTGGCACCCTGTCCAGAGTGTACCCCGCCTCATGCCCTAAGTCTCCTGGGATAGGCTCCAAGTCCCTGCAACCTTGGATACAGGTTAAAGCGGTATGGATGAAGTGGGAATTAGAATACTCCGTACTGTGCTCAGGGTACCGGCCAGCAGACCATGCTCAAATCCATTTGAAACGATGGTCGTATTTAGGCATGGTTGCCTAATCACTTGACATTTTCTCCAAAATATGAATAACATTATGCATAACCCCGTGACCCTGAATACAGGATTAAGCGGTATAGATGATGATTGAGTGAATGATTATGCATAGCTTCTTTTCTTTTTTTTCTTCTAATTTTTCTGTCATTTAACAAAACAACTAGATGTATACTGCCACTTGCCTTATTTGAAGGCACTGGAGGGCTGATACAGTAGGGTATGGTACAGTAAAGACAGAGCAGAGTATGACTGAAACAGGAGGTCTGCCTCTCTGATTACACAGTCGCCAAGAGGACCCCCACAGTGCGCTGAGGTGGATGCAGGGATGTAAGGATCACCTGAACGAACTAGGGTGTTGACCTGATCCACTTTGTCTTTCCAGGCGTTGGATTTGCCAGACTCATTCTGTACCTGAAGAAAAAGCAATGGAGGTCCAATTTGATCCCAGCATACGGGAAAGGGGATACGCCCGAACGTCCATACAGTATTCACATCCTCATGCCAGCATGCCAAAATACTGTAGGCAGTACACAATCTTCTCTTATCTGCTGCATCCTTATACTGTAGATGTCTTGTACTGTGTCAGGATGGGAAGGAGGTGGGGAAGCAGATGCAAACATAACGTAACTGAAAAACATTCTTCAACAAACAGTGACAACATAACCATGTATGGGGAACACATAAGTCTTTTAAATAAATGAATAAAGTAAAAAAAAAATGAGTGTGATAAAAGACACATATTGTTCACATGTGAGAAAATTACATATAAATGATGTGTGGAATTAATCACAATAAAGAAAATAGATGAATGAAATGAAATAAAACAATCTTTCATAAAATATAACTTCATGTGAACAAATGTTTGGAAGTAGAAATGTTATATGTGAATCACATAATTATTCATATCTAAAGTTTGTGTCATTCAAGGGCCAAGATTGAAAGCAATCCAGTCAGGTGCATAAGTACTAAAAAAATATATATATATATCAAGATTGATGTGAGTATCATGGGACAGTGTATTAAGCAAACAACACTAATATAATATTTGCTGGGTGTTACCTATTGCACTAAAATTCATTCTTTATAGCCCTTGAGTGTACTTATAGGCGGGTCTGAAAACGTTCGATATCTTGGCTAACTGATTTTTGCACATTCACTACAGAATTTGAATAATCATTTGCACAATAATTGCAGATTTGTACACTCGTTGCGGACTTACTCACACACTTTGCAGACGTTTCACGCACTTTGAGGAATTTGCAGGCTCATTGTTGACTGTTGACAGTATATATTTTCATATATTTCATTTTTTTGCATAATTTCATTGTACAGAATTTCATTGTTCTTTACTGTCCATATAACAAATAAACTTGAATTTAGCAACACTTGTCTTGCTATAAATATCGTACCTCCTCTTTTAATACTATGTGGTTTTGTGTAAAAATGTAATAAAAATCATTTGATTTTAGTAGACCTTAGTATTAGTCAAATACAACCTCAGATGATCAACAACATTTTTCAATGTGCCATTATTTATTTAACAAAATTGAACCACCCCATAAATAATAATAATAATAACAATAGCAATGATTTGTAAATCCACCTTTAGCAGGATTAACTTGAAGTAATTGTTTCCTTTATGTCTTTATCAGTCTCTCACATCTCTAGTTTGGTCTCATCTGTCCATAGGACATAGGATTTGTTAAACCTCAAGCATTTTCATTGCATTAAAAATAATTCTAATATTTAGAATTGTGTTTATCCAATTACTTTTGAGACTGTGATGGCAGCGGAGGGGGCTTAATACAATATATTTGTTAAACCTCTCATCTTGCTTTGTTCAAATGAATCTGAGTATTGATCAGTATGAGTTGAACAGTTTCCCTATGTGTGTTTAATTTGTTTTATTTTATTATGTTTTTACCTAGTTAAAACAAATGTGCCAATTTTCTTTCTCCAATCATACAGTAGGTTTACTTTGCAGCTTATAGAAACATAGGTAACTAATTAAATCTGTATACAATCAAGTACAGTAAATATGAATAGCAAAGACAATAACAATTAACCACTTTGCACTAAATGAAACTGGCAAATTTATTAGCATGTTGGATTATTTATAATATGGATATACAGTATGGATTATTTGTCTTAAATTGGGATGAAAATAAATAAACATGTTTGTTCGGGGTGATGCATTCTGTGTTGTTCTTCCTAAAGACATAAAGCACTGAAGATAGTTTGGGATCTCTTTCACCATGTCTGTTGGCAGGAGAGACAGTGTCATATTAAAACCTTGTATTAGTGTTTAATACACCATAAGGTCGTATCCTAGGATCTGTGTCATTAATATCAAAGGAAAGTGCAAAGAATATAATGTGATTTGTACTGTAGGTTGATTTTCCACAGGACCTTAAAGTGTGTTCTGTTAAACATATTGTATGTATTAAGATACCTGTAGATGTTTGCTAAATTGTTTGTAGTTTTATTATTATTGTTGTAATTGATTGTAAGTGTCACCCTAATCATTTCGTGTAACTTAAAAAATTCTATTCCGTTTTATATACTGTATAACATTTTAGTATATGGGAATGAAAGTCAATAAATCAATAAAAGTTGATACATTTACTTTGGCACTATCTGTTTCAATTTCTACTGACTCAGAGTTATCTAATTTTTATCTTATATTAATCTGTGAATAGTTTATTTATTTATTTACTTATTTACTTATATATTGATTTTTTTTTGGAAATCTTCAGTGTCCTGTGGCTCTTCTTTCTGAGTGACACTGAATCACTGAGTCTTGTGTAAAACCTTTCCAGGAGTACAGTGCAGTCAGTGTGTATTATGGATGTAGTCTCACACACACTCACACAGACTCTCAGCACAGTTAAATGACAGGGTGACTTGGCATCACACCACCTTATCACTCACAAGCCCCGTCCATACCGAAGAAACGAAACTCAACCACAGCTCTCTGGACATTGCCTCCTGTATCTCTACTGAACACGGGGCAGTTTATTTCTGTGTCATAATGGATTTGTAAGAGGATTTAACACGCACTGGCTGAGAAATGTCCCAAACCTGATGAACTTTCATTTTCATATATTAGCTGTTAATCTGAAACGGTGATAATGCATTACAGGTGTAAAAGGTACCACAATCTACCAGATAACACCAACTGAATTAACACCAACATTAGAGTACCATTAAAGACATGCTGGAGTATGAAGAAGTTAGAAAATAAACTACACAAACTCTTTCATCCCTTTATGTCTAGCTCCAGAAAATTAGCTGTCATCATCATCATCATCATGCAAATCAACAAAAAATATTGTCCAATGTTTAGTCTGTTTACAGTAAATCAGAAGTTAAACACTTATTACCTTTGTATACTCACTCACACATCGTCTATACTGCTTCATCCTGTATACAAAGTCACAGGGGGATGGGAGCCTATCCCAGGGGACTTAGAGCACGAGAAGGGGTAGACACTGGATGGAGTGCGAATCCATCAGAGGGCACAAACATACTTGCTCTGTCACACTACGGGCAATTTGGGAACGCCAATTAGCCTAAGCTGCATGTGTTTGGACTGTGGGCGGAGCCCCGCCACGGAGAGAACACGCAAACTCCATGCACACATACCCGAGGCAGGAATCGAACCCATAACCCTAAGCAACCGTACCGCCACATCCTGTTTACATTTTAGATTTTAGAAGCAAACATTTATCTTTGAATATGGCTAAACAATTCTAACAATTGTTCCAAAACAAATAACAATTCTGGTGCAAGTATTTGTTAATTACTTTACAGATCATTACAACCTACTGAAATACTTAAAATGAGACAATTAGTTCTGACATAATTAAAATGTGAGAACCATTTATTACTTATTTATTTATTTTTTAATTAAAATGTTGTCAGTAAAAATGGTCAATTACAGAATTAAGCAAAATGAGTTGCTGTGGAACTGCAAAATGTAAAAAGAATGCACAGGAATATGACACGTTTACACTACTCTTAGACGCAGTAAAACATTTGTCTGTATGTCCTTGAATGACAGCTGAGGTGGCTCTGAGCCCACTGTAGTCGTTTCCCTGAACATTCAACGAGTGGACCATCTGATCCTTGAAAATTGACAGATAACTTGTCGGCAACTTGGACAAGAGACGCATCTGTGTGTAGGAACTGTACACACAATCACACTTGCACGTTACAGGAACTCAGCTGGGAGTTATTGGCACGTCCCCCATACAGTACTGACCTCATGTCCTGGCCATGATTTCCACATGTTTGAGTCATGATAGGAGTTCCTGGGATGCCAGCGTTTCACACATGAAGGAAGCCATCAGATCATGGGTCTGTCTATGGAAACCTTTCTACAGTACTTTGATGGTATCCAAGTAGTATCCACTAGTGAAACACTGGGATAAGTACATTGATGTTGCAGAGGATTATACAGAGAAATACATGTTTGAGGGTTTACTTTCATAACTGTTTTCTTTTATTCTGTACAATCAAAAGTCCCAGTTTGAGTCTAATGCCCCTCACAAATTCAATTCTGACTGGATGCCCTGCAGCAATAAGCAAACTCCACCAACGGATGGCGCTGTACACCAGTTCTTACAAGAAAACAGCTGAAATAGCAAGAGATTTACAGGATCAAATCGGTCATTTGCAATTATTTTTTGATTAATGTCCTAAATATTACATTTTAGATTATTCTATATAAAATATCAAAGACGCAGACAATAGAGACCAAGTATAATTGACTAAGCCACATAAAGGTTATTATAAGAAAATATATTAAATAATGTTTGACTAAAAGTGGCCCAAATTTGAGCCTCCATATTTAAGGCACAACCATTCATATACAGTATAAGGCTTGTGACCCAACATTAATTCATGGTCCATATAATGTCTGAGTCATGGTTACATTCTGACTGAGGCCCGAGAGCCAGGTTTCATTACTGCCGTTTCACAGTGATATGAATCAATCTGGAATTGACCCTTGTGCTCCTCATTTGGACAAATGTTCCTCTTTTTTAAAATTTTTTTTATTGTCTTCACCATTTCTAGTTTCATTTTTGTATAGCTGCTCAAATTTACTTTTATTTTAACATTAATTTCCAGTCCAACGAGTACCAGACAAGACTACCGTCGAGGACGACTCCCTATTGTTTCACTCTTTATGATTTGTTTTATTTTCATTAAAGTGAAAGCCAGCAGACTGATCATATTAATAGAGCTTCTTCATTATAAACATCATTCATGGGAAAGCATTATGTGACAATAACAGTCATGACAACCTTTCTGCTGATGGATGCTGTGAAAGGTGAAAGATGAAGTCTAATACATTTCTTAAAATATGAATGATGATACAGTATTCAGAACAATTCCCCAACCTTATTAATCTCATTTGAATGTAGCATAGTTTTGGCCAAGCAGTCACCGTACTTGGAAGAATATTTCTGTTATTAAACCACAATTTGTCAGTTTAATATGTTAATGCAATATAAATAAATGCTTTTGAATTATTCTTTCAAATGAATATACTGCCGAAGGTAATCACAATCAGCTGGGTACCTTCTTGTGCGTATACACACACATACTGTACTGAGCGCTTTGAATAAAGTCTATGTGTCTGTATGATGTGGAATTTGAAATAAATAACCACTGGTATACTGTATTTGTCCTTTTCTTCTAACCTTGTGTTAGGACCTCATATACATGTTAGAGCTGTGTGTGTGTGTTATCGCTATACACTCCTACTGTATCATCAAGTAACATCTCATATAATATCTTTATGACGGTGATGCTTTTTCAGATTGCTAGCCTTGTTATCACGCTTTTTCACATCTAGCAACCTGCAACGGTCATTTACTATACCATCTATGCTTTCTCGTCACTGGATATTTTTCCCACTCATGCTACAATTTAGCTGAATAGTATGACAGTGGCTAGCATAACCAAAGTGTATTAGAGGCACGGATGGCCACTATGCCAACCATAGTTACACATTTTATTCCCCACACTGAACTGTTCTCCCTCTGCTTTGTTTCCCCTCTAAATTACCAAATTCCTAGATTCCCTCTAGATTCAAAACTGCTAGTGTATTTGAGTGGCTTCCCCACTGTAACACTTTACAGGTAGTAGTGACCCATGTAGGACTGGATATTAATGTGCAGCAGACTAACCTTTTTTTTTTTTAGACCATTTTTTAGACAAAAAAATGCAAGCTTTTATGCATGCTAAGACTATAAGATGTAACTCATGCTATTTGACCTTGCCTTTCAGGAACAGGCTCTGCAATTTAAAGTTCTTCACCATAGGTGTCCTTGAGAGCAACTGTCTATGTCATTTGTCAAGGAGCAGGCCATTTGGTAGATGTCTACCTTCTTTGCATAGATTACAGCGATCAGTTTAAAGGTCACCAAAATAGGCCACACAATTTATCAGTGTAAAAGATATAGTCATGGAGAACGCTACAGTAGAAGCACTGTTACTACATGGGGAAGATACTGTATAATGTCAATCAACAAACAAATTCAGTCAAGTCACTATATGTGTTACTGGCTCTTGTAGAGGATACTAGGAGGTTCCCTGGAGTCTGTTGGAACCAAGAGACTTGCAGAACTAATTACATTCTCATTATTTCTTATTTATTTATTTATTTATTTATTTACAAAATTAGCTTTATGAATGTGGCATTGTGACACTCATCTGCCATAACATAAACACTACATAACATTAACAAATCAACATTGGTCATCAATTATATCTCAGTAAACTAGTGACAGGATCGCGGGGCACCCAAGGCTTATCTATGCCTTGAGAGACCAAAGGCCATCCCATCCAACGGGAAAGCCAATACAGGAAAAATCAAAGAAAAGACAATGCTGGTAATGATAGAAAAGCACCAGAACTCTCAGGACACCACAGCAGACTGCACATGAACCCCTAGACTGCCAACACGATTCCAGATTCTGCAGGTCCCAAATCAATTCAGGACCCATGGATCAGTCTTGTTTGTCTGGTGTATCCTATGGTTCCTCAATTGATTTGGGATCTGAAGAATCTGGAATCGGGTTGCCAGTCTTGGGCTCTTTCCCTAGAGGATCCATGGATTGGACTTGTTTGTCTGGTGTATCTTATGGGTGCTCAATTGATTTGGAATCTGAAGAATCTGGAATTGGGTTGGCAGTCTTGGGCTCTTTCCCTAGAGGACCCATGGATTGGACTTGTTTGTCTGGTGTATCCTATGGTTCCTCAATTGATTTGGGATCTGAAGAATCTGGAATCGGGTTGGCAGTCTTGGGCTCTTTCTCTAGAGGACCCATGGATTGGACTTGTATTCCTTTATTTCTTTCTTTTCAGTTAACATTTGGTCAACATTTGTCTTTCTTTTTCTTTCTTTACAGACAATCTTGAACTAATTCCATCTTTGTTTGTCTATTTCTTTCTCTCTATAAAGGTAACATTAGATCAGGTCTGTCTCTTTTCTATCTGTCTGTCAGCCAGACTCTCTTGGTCTATGATAAAGGTACTTGGTGGTGTTGGAGTGTGTTCATCTGTAGTGAAGAGGTTTCTCCAGTTAGCCACAGTTGTCTTATCTCCTCCTGTTTGAGGCTCTTAGACCTCTCCAGCTGTCTGTTGTCCCCGAGAGGAGAGCACCCTGCCAGGCTGTCACTTGCTCATTACCTCCTTATCTGTCTCCTCTCGTTAGGAATGCCCCAGACGCATGCTGCTCCACGTGTGTGTGTGTGTATTTATTCTGGTTCTTTAAAAAGATGACCGACTGGGCTGAAGTGCTCCTCTCTTCCACATGCTTTGATGGCTTCCTACTCTTGGCTCTGTTTGGCCTGATAATGCTCCTTTGCTGTTTATGAGCTCTCTTCTTGTTTATGGGTCTGTTTACGATCTCGTCCTCCTCACAGGGATGGGAAATGAAAGGAGAAAAAGAGACCAAGACGTCTTGGGAAAGAAAACTAAAATTAGAAAAAAAAATTGAAAACTAAAGACTAAAATGTGGACATGTGGGTTTGTGGACATCAGCAGGTGGATCAGGATGGGACTCCAGTCCTTGCAAGGTGACCAGGGAATAAAAGAGAGAGAGAAACCGTTCTCTCTGGCTATTACAAGAAGAAGTAAGGGGAGAATCTGTGACATTAAGCAGATGGTCAGCAGTAAAGGATGCTGGTCACTGAGGCTTAACAGGACTTCCATTTTACAGGCTTGTGTGTGTAATGCAGGGCAGCAATCAGAGCCCATCTTCTTCAGTTTTATAAGTACTGTGGACTGTGTGGACTTAAAGTGCTTATAAGATGTTGACAAATCTTTTCCTGTAGGACAGAATACATCTCCCTATCTGGGACATCCAATTCCGTGGCACCATGGGGGACAGGGGTAGCTCTGTGGTTAAGGTGTTGGATTGCATATCAGGAGGTCATGAGTTCAAACCCCAGCACCACCAACCTACCACTATTGAGTGTGAGAGCAAGGCCCTTAACCCTCAACTGCTCAGATGTATAATGGGGTAAATATAAGTCACTCTGGATAACGTTGTATATACTGTACATGTGCAGCAGGAGTTACTGGTCATTAAAATAGGACATGAGCAGCTGTTTGTTTTGGACAGCATGTTATATATATTTGCAGTAAAAATATATTTGGCATACTTTTTCTATTATATACTACAGCGATTTTCATTATCATTTTTGACAATAACTGAAATAAATGCACCAAACAGAAGCTTAGATTTACAACTAATTAACAATATTTACAAATTAGTACTGGAATATCACTAGTACTGGAATATCCAAGTGATTCCAACTGGCACTGATATGTTTAATAAGTTTAAGATGTCAGTCAAAGTCAGTCCAGAGAAACTGTACATCCAGTAGACAACCAAATATTGGACAAATATTGCCCAGTAAACATTGGAATTATTAAAATGCGATTTAATTCTTAAAATTATTAATGTGAGTTGACATAATGTGTTGCTCCTGCAGATGACGGATTTGAGAAAGAATATGTCCACTTTAGGTGGCATGGTGGCTTAGCGGTGTTGCCTTGCACCTCCAGGTCCCAGGTTCGATTCCTGTGTAGGGGCCAATGTGCATGAAGTTTGCATGTTCTCCCTGTGCGTGATGGTTTTCCTCTGTGTTCTCTAGTTTCCTCACACGGTCTAATAACAGACAGATTAGGATAATTGGCGTCCCCAAATTGCCCATAGTGCATAAATGTGCGTATGAGTGACTGGAGGTCCTCCTGTACCATGGTTGTACTGTACAAAATGGGAATACATACGATGGTTGCCATTGACCTCCACAGTCCCTAGTTGGACCTCTTCCTGGATGGGTGGATAGATGTCCACTTTAAGTTTGCTAAAATCCTTATTTTGATGATGCCAAGGTTTTGTTAGGTCACATTGAGGTATTTTAGTACCCACATCAATTCGCATCAGTGGGGGCATTTGTATGGAGACAAACACTAAGAGTAAAGATTTTTTTTAAAGATATGACAAACACTGTAAGCTCTGTGAGTAGCATGAGGCTGAGACAGGACCCCACTCCAGAGTTTTCACTAACATCTACATCGAAATAATGAATGAAGAAGTGGACAACAAAAAGATGAAAGAAATTCTCAGCCAGTTTGGTGAGGATCTCTAAAAGATAGTGTGACATGTTCTACACATTTGAGCTGTAAAATTGCTCAATCACAATTATTTAGAAGTACCATTTTATTCCCATTTCTTTCCCCATAACTTGTGTGCACCTCCCCTTACTAACTATGGAGTGATCTAGTATGAAAAGCCTGTCACTGTCTCCTACAGGTGATGAAGGAGCATGGTTGCTCTTTGGAATTCGACTTTGTGCTGTTCTCATCCTGTGAGGAAGGCTCAGTGGTTAAGGCATTGGATTACGGTTTGAAAGGTCCCAGGTTCAAATCCCATGACCACCAAGTTGGGCCCTTGAGCAAGGCCCTTAACCCTTAACTGCTCAGATGTATAATGAGACAAAAAAAAATGGAAGCCGCTCTGGATAAGGGCGTTTGCCAAATGCCTTAATAGAAATGTGGCAAAGTGGCCAGGTTTACCTTTCCCATTTAGGAATGGTGGAGGATCCCATGCAGTTTAATGCAATTCCTACCTGTACTAACCTCCCCTCTACAGTACACTATTCCTGAGGTACACTTGAGCATGATTCCTATTCACTACAAGAGGCTACTGCTAGCTGGATAGCATAAGTAACTGCCACATGTGATTCTGCTCCAAGAAAGGCTATGTAAAATGAACATGAAATGAAGATCCCTATACATCTTTTCCATCTGTGCGTGAAGTGAAGTGCAGTGCGACAAGTGCACATCAGTAAGATTACACATACACATGTACACATGCACACACACACACTGTTATTTAGTTGTGAAAGACATGCACATGTACTGTAGTGTTGCCAGATTTAGATGGTAGTTTCCAGTCAGAAACTCTTTAAAATCTGCCAAAATGCACACAAAACCACCCAAAATATTTGGTCAATATCCATTTCAGCAGTCTGTCAATGTAGATTTGCAGTTTATAATTCTGCAACCACATGTAAGAACATTTGCACAACAACGGGGAGCCGAAGTTATCATGTCAATAAGAACAACACAGAACAACAACGCAATACCGCAACCTACTGGACGGGAGTGTGGATGAAAGGAACACTCAGCATGGGAGTCTCCAGTTACAATATCATCCACATATTCAGTTTTTGCCAATGCAGTTCCTGGCGACTCTCGTTTTCAATCTTGCATTTCAGTGAGTTCCTTTGTAAGTTTTAATTTTGTTTGAGATGTTTAACTTTAGGCAGCAATGTGGTGTAGTGGTTAGCACTGTCGCCTTGCACCTCCAGGGTTCGATTCCCAGCCAGGTTTGATTCCCATCTCTGTGTGCATGGAGTTTTCATGTTCTCCCCATGCTTGGTGGGCTTCCTCCCCCAGTCCAAAGACATGTACTGTAGGTTAGGTTAATTGGCATTCCCAAATTGGCTGCAGTGTGTGTGTGTGAGTGAGTGATGTTTAACTTTAGAAACTGTATAAGTTATAAGTTAGTGGTGAAAAATTATTCAAATATTGAACCCCCAGACCAACAGCAGACAACATCCAATTCTTAATCCACAGTGTTTGTTTTATATGATGTTGGCTCACCCTTTGCAGCTATAACAGCTTCAACTCTTCTAGGAAGGATTTCCACAAGGAGTGTGTTTATGGGAATTTTTGACCATTCTTCCCAAAGCATTTGTGAGGTCAGACACTAATGTTGGACCAGAAGGCCTGGCTCTCGGTCTCTGCTCTAATTAATCCCAAAGGTGTTCTATTGGGTTGAGGTCAGGCCAGTCAAGCTCATCCACACCAAACCCGCTTAATGTTTCTATAAATGAGCTACTGCTGAACCATGCTCCACTATAGAACATCATATCTATCTAATAAGTGGGTGAAGGTATTTTCTTATACAGTATAAAGTAAAAATGGCAAAATGGGGGGGGTGTGGGGGGGGGGGGGGGGGGGGGGATCTAGTTGGCTTGAATGAATCCTGGCCGGGCAGCAGGGTGGTGTAGTAGTTAGCATTGTGGCCTCGCACCTCCATAGTCTGGGTCCAATTCCCACCTTGGGTCTGTGTGCATGAAGTTTGCATGTTGTCTCTGTGCCTGGTGGGTTTCTTCCTTTTGCTCTCATAGTCCATAGACATACAGATTAGGCTAATTCCTGTTCCCAAATTACCCATTTTTTCACCTTGTCCATGGTCTACTCCGCCTCATGCACTAAGACTCCAGAGATAGGCCCCAGGCCTCTGTGATCCTGTACATTCATACATAAATGAATGAATTCTGGTCAATACAAAAATGGAAACAAACTTTTTTTCTTTTTTGTACATGCACACAGGAGACCTTTCTGAATGACCTTTTCTGAATTAATAAAATTTGCACGTTCCTCTTTAACTAAATTGGATTTTTAAGGGCATTGCTAGATATACAGTAAATCTCTGTTGCATGTGTGAAATGTGCTAATGTTCTATGCAAACCGAAAAAATTTTTAATGTCTAATTACAGGAGTCAATAAGGCTTGAGTCATAATTAGGTCATTGATATTATTTACTGTATCAACCCTTATTCTTGTTTTGGCCACTGATACTGTACATGGTAAGGTGTGTACACTGCATTTCACTGGCTAAGATGTGCACACTACCATGCATGCGAATGTCCAAACTCTGGTGTGATGATCAGAATCCTAAGATGCGCCTCAGCTTGGATTTTGGGTTTCGATATTGCGGGGTCAAAAAAAACAAAAAAACAATAACAACAAAAAAAGACAACCCTTCCCATTATTATCACTCAAAATTAATTCACTGTCAAATATACTGTAGGAGATTGTTAAAACTCGAATTAGAGATTTTACTGGTGCACAGTATTGCGGCACTTACCTTAGTAAAAGTGATGTAGCGATGTCCATGCTTTCCACCAAGTAGTAAACATAATTTAATTTCTGCTCATTTTAGTTTGTCCAATTGACTTATTTGTCTAGAATCAGGACCAAAAACCGGTCAGTCTCCCCTGACTTGAGACTTACAGTAACTCAGGCTATATATGTCTTGTGTCTGTGCCTAACCCATGGTATGGACTTCCCTTGTGTCCGGATTCAGATCTTGACTATGATAATGCGATGCGATATATATATATATATATATATATATATATATATATATATATATATATATATATATATTTTTTTTTTTTTTTACTTGGGTCTGACTCAGGACATGCCTGTTTTGACTCTGAACTTAACTCAGGACATGTCTATCTTCATTCGTGACTAGCCCTTTCTGTTCTGACTCAATAATTATATGTCAAGACATTTGTTTGTTATTTAAGAAAACAATTACTTAGTCCAGTCTTTTGTTGAATGGTTCTTTGAATAACTAGCGGATCTCAGCTTCCTAAAACTCCACTGAAGGCTTCCAAGAACACTTTAGAGTTTTAGGCTTTGAACCGTTTTTTTAAGGTTCAAGCGTGCTATACGTCTTTATACTGGTGTAATGATAATAATGTATTTATTACTGTCTGTTTGGGTTTTAATTTTAATAGCTTTTAATTTTAACACATGCATGTGCGCACACACACACACACACACACACACACACACACACACACACACACACACACACACACACACACACACACACACACACACACACACACACCAGTATGAAAGCATCAGAACGTGTCAAATAACAATCTCCAGCTCTCTAAAAACATTTTCTGGGTTTCTTTTGTAGCATGGCATGAGATCACTCAAGGTCACATGACTGGTTACCACTGAAACAGAACGAAACTTTGATATTGTCCTGGCTTTGCCAGAAGAAAGTTTTTTTTTTTCTCCTGCAGATTTCATGGGGTATCATCATATAACATTTCATACCTAGTCATATTTATATTCACATCTGTTCCACAGTCGTTGGGCAGGATGCGAAATCTTCCTTTTTGTAATGTTCCCAGCAAAGCCACAGCTCTGAGATCATCAGAAAGCTGCACGCTGTTCAGCACACTCTCCCTCAGAAGTGCGTGCGATGGATGCTACACACTCATGTGTGATTTAGACTTGGCAAATATAATGTAATTCAGTCTCAACTGGAATGCAGCGCTTGGTGCATGACATGGTGGTCTGGAAGAAGTGTACTGAAGTGTTTCCTCAAGACAATGACCTCTGTCTCACTCTCACTCTCTCTCAAACACACACTCTTAGGCAATAAAATGTCTAAGAATTAACATAAACAAGAACATAGATAGATGCTAGACTGGAGGACACCACAAGCTCAAACCCTCTATCTCTCTTCGGGTTTTGTTACTTGGAAAGATGCAGCATAAATATAGCGGGTCAAGCGCATAAGTCAACAGAAAAGAGGAGAAAGAGCAAAACACATTAAATGTCTGTTTGTGGCTGAAGAACTGTAGCAGGAGAACAGAAGCTGAATGAGACACAACAAGGGACTGGCGTTAAAACAGAACATAGCGATACTGGAAATGAATCTGGAAAGAGTTTGAATTCCACCAAAAGTGACCAAAGTCACTTTTTTACATTGTATAAACTTGCATGTTCCATCAATTACTGCTCTCGATTACTTTAGACAATACCATTCAAACACATGTACACATAAATCATAACACACACATACTGTACAGTATAATGTACTTTCCACCCTTCTCCACTGTGACTGATTCACATGGGTTAAGAAATCTCTGCTATAAATTACCGAGATGGGAGTGTTATCTATTCACTAGGTTCACATGGTTGTCATATAAAAGCTCCACGCATACTACATACACTTCATATTAACACAAACGAATTGGTCTTTCCTTTAATATTAACACTTGTTGTATAAGGTGTGTAGTCATGCAAGTTGTATGCATCCTACCACAGTTGTACAAATGGGAATGAATGGTCACCATTGGCCTCCACAGTCCCTAGATGGACCACAGAGGTTCCTAGACAGATAGACGGATGATATGTTTTTAGTTAAGTTGAATACACCCGGAGATTCACCTGGAGATATATCCATTATGTTAGTGGCAGTTTCTTATAGAGACAGGTTGCTAGCAGTTGAGGGAGAAGATCCTTGCATAAGGACCCAACAGTGGCAGCTCAGCAACTCTCTGCTGAGACTCAAGCCAAGGACTTCCTCATCAGCAGTAAAACTCCTTAACCATGGAGCTACCTCTGATTCAGTGCATTTTTCATAATAAAGGGGAAAAAAGCATTTAGCCACTTTTCTTTCTCACTTTTTTTTTTCTATATTTACCAAAATGTCCAATTGAACATGAAATATGGTCTACTGCCAGAGTTATCTGTATTTCTCATTTTAGATAATAAAAATACACAAAAGTATTTGGCGAAACCTGCAATGACATTGTATCCAAATGCATATACTTCAACATGGAGTTGGTCCCCCTTTTGCAGCTACAACAGCTTCCCCTCTTCTTCGAGGGCTGTCTATAAGATTTTAGGTGTATTTCCATGGGAATTAGTGCCCATTCATTTTGCAGAGCATTTCTGACCGTCAGGCACTGATGTTGGACGAGAAGACCTGACTCGCAATCTCAGTTCCAGTTCATCCCAAAGGTGTTTGATGCGGTTGAGGTCAGGGCTCTGGGCGAGTCAGTCAAGTTCTTCCACAACAAGCTCATTAAACCGTGACTGACTGAAACATCTGAATTCAATAATTAACAGGTTTGGCCAAATACTTTTGTCCATAAAGTGTAGACTGACTTCGGCGTATGCCCAGGATGCTCAACAGTTAGCAAATACATTAATACAGTATTTGCAATTATGCCAGTGAAACCTACTTTTGAATGTACTAACCATTCTGTTTAACCATTTTAACCCAGTAGACTGAATTCTCACAGCACATTTTATCCTGAATTTTAAAACATAACAAAGAATGGAAAAATAGATTCCAGTTATTATAGCTAAAATTATACATACCTAATTTTTAATATATGACCAGTACTTTTTTATGTACAGTATTGTACTAACACTGATAAATTGACTAAAGGCACCAAACAATGCAAAGCCGGCATAAATATTTCTAAATCAGTGTATCAGTTCTGGCTAAGTGGTTATGGGATTATGAGTTTGAATTCAAATGAATCTAAATAATGACTTGCCTTCCTGTTATTCAAAATGATGAAGATTCTATTATATATATTACTAGAATGATGAAGATTCTATCATATATATTACTAGAATGATGAAGATTCTACTAGATACTAGAATAGTTTTTATTTAGTTAGTTAGTAAATACTTTTTTATGTACCATGTGTATTCTTCTAAATACCATATACAAGTAATTTAATTAAACAGTGTAATTAAACCCTCACTCTCACTCATTCTTGTCTTAGGGGCTGGAGCCTCCCAAGGGAACTGGGGCAAAGGGCAGGGTAAACTCCTAGACAGGGTGCTAATCCATCGCAGGGCACAGGCACACACACTCATACATTCATATACCATTTGAGAATATAGAAGTACTGTAGGAAATGCATAGCATGTATTGCATATGTAGTAGCACACTTCATCATATTTACTGTATATTATATTTTAGTGAAATATGAAGTGCCACAGAATCTTGTGTTTCCAAAAATTGGAAATATCAGTATCCCAAAACATGGTACTTACACTCAACGTTTCCTTTTAAACTTTTCCTTCTATTGTTATAAGATTAAAAGATATAAGATTAAAAGAAGTCACTTTTTTGCAAAATGTATATATCGCTATATACTATATGATGTCCTGCTCCCTTACAAACAATAAGAAAGGCATGTATCCAAGGGTTGAAATTATCTGTATGATGACCCTATGGTCATCACAAATTCTTATAGATTAATAGCAAATCTGGGCATAAAAGTTCAATTTAACAAGGTACAGTAGGGTCAAAATCTTCAAAACCTATTACTGGGCCCAGTTGAAATGTTAAATTTGAATACTTAATGGCATTTCTAATTTGGCGGCATTGGCCAATTTATCAAGAACTAAAAAGATAAATACAAGTCAGCCAGATTAAACCAGTAAAACTGCTGCTGAGTCAGATTGAATCAGAGAGCAAAAAAAAAAAAAAAAAAGAAAAGAAAAAAAGAAAAAAGGAAGAAGACATCACTGGATAGCAGTCTATCATGCTTGTGTTGTACTGCTGTCTCAGTGTTGTGCTACATGATTCCTGTGTTGTTTTCTCCAGCGGCGTGGAAGGGTGTTTATTGAAATGTTTACAGTGTCTTTCAAACATGCCGTCTTTTCTCCAAATTCCTCTTCCCACTCACTCTGCTTTTCACCCAGAGCGTTTACACTTTCACTCAGGACATCACACAGACTCGAGGTACACAGCCGCATCCATTTTCAACATAGACATCGGCATATTATATATTTATTGGTTGGTTGATTCGAACTTACCTGATATTTAAAAAAAAATATATATATATATATTGTGTTATAATATTGGTAACCAGTTAACCAGAGGGTACTGTATGTGATTAAGACAAAAATTCTGCATTTGAAATGATATTTTATTCATCCTTAGTAACTGCCTGGGGTCAGGGTGATGGTGGTTTATAATAAAGTTCGTTACAAAATATTACAAGAAGGAACAGATATATAGAACTGCACAAGAGCGACCCCAATCCACACCCCAAATGCCCTATAGTGAGGTTGTTTTGGAGCCCTGATGTACGAGGACTGGACCAAAATCTATGCTGAACCTTTTAAATTAACTGACATAAGTTGAATTTCCCAAGTTGACAGGGTAACTCTTTGTCGATACAGTTAATACTTAACATAGTCTCCATCACAGGCCATTTTTTAACACAAGTCTCGAAACCTTTACCATTTATTGCTATTTACTTTTAATAAACATATATGGGGTCAGGATTCTGCAGTACAGTGTGACATATCCTTTTTTTCAGCACAATCTACACAATATGATTTATTGGATTTTAGTTCATTTGGCTGAGCAAAATTTTAATGGGTCACATTGGCAAAGAAATAACTAAATATATATATGATTCCATGTTTTTATGGTCATGTTTGGTTGTTTCTTTAATAAAACATGCATTTGTTCAGTACCGGTAAGATGTATGCTTTATAAAAGAAATGATAAATTTGGTTCTACGTGCCAAAACCCAAACAGACACACACCCCTCATCGACACATCCCGACAGTTTAAAAGCAAAAAAACAAAAAAAGGTCATTGATCAATGCTGTGTTGCCGGCATGGATTCCTGCCGGTTGAGTTTTAAAGGTTAAACTTCTTCATCCATCTGTGCACATTGCTCTTGTCACAGTTGTCAACTCCATAAACATTCTTTAGTGCAGTGGGAGACCATCAACTGTGACAGTGGGGATTTTCAAAGAGGATTCGAGAGTTGGGTTCAAGAATGGTGCAAATTCATTACTTGTTATAAGTATTACCATAGCAGACGAATTACGCCACTGATCAATTTGGAGGACCTACGGGAGTTAATTATACATACATATTTTTTTAGTATGTATGCATTTATGTATGTGTGTATATATATATATATATATGTATCTACGTTCAGTATGTATATATTATTGTGATTTCTTGTTTTACTTTCAATTTTCCTCTCTTGTTCTGTCTTTCTCCCTGCAGCAGCTGTTGATGGGTACAAAATATCACTCTGTAAACACATTAAAAGTCTGTTTATGGTTAAATATCTGCAGCAGTTTAAACACTTTCGAGAAATGCACACTGTGAACTGGCTCTAGTAGAAGCCAATATTTTAAGCGTCCCTGGTTGTGCCTGTTTATTTTGCTTGGGGAGTCCTCTGCTTGTCCTATGGGCTCTTGCACATGCTATGGGAGGCACCAAAAACAGATTTAGGCTAATGATGATGATAATGATGATGATGACGAAGAGAAAAGGTCAAATAAAGAAAAAAAAAATCAAATACAAAAATCTCAGTTGTCTATATGTGTGTCCGAGTCTGTGCATAGCAGAGGTGTGACTCAGAATTCATTAGTGATGGAAATCATAAAATTAGCAGCGTTCACGCTAAAAGCCCGGATCAGAGATTAAGAAGTAAGAGCTCCATATTTGGAGTAAAATGAGCGTTATGAATTATAAGGTTGAACTCGATGACTGCAGATAAATGTCTGGCGCTAAATGTCTGTTAACGATCTTAGTGAAGGACTGTTTCAGCAGCAACATAACTCAGGCCATGTGGGAGTGTGCATGTGTGTGTGTGTGTGTGTGTGTGTGTGTGTGTGTGTGTGTGGGTACATGTACAGGTACTTTAGGTTTGTGTTTGAGAATCACAGCTCTGATTTATGATGAATAACACAGATGGAGTTGTGCGAGCATTAACAGGCACCCTCGAATGCAAAGCTACAATTTACACGAAAAAACACAAATATGCTCCAATCCCATCACATCATACACATTCACACCCACACAAATATCCACACAAATATGTACTCTCTGATATTTATTACCACTTAAATATAAGTAAATATATCAAACTTATGAGGAAACATGACACTTTTTTTATATAATGTATTACTCATATGGCCAAAACACAGTATATTTTTTTATTTTATGTCATACATATAATACAAAAAATGTTTGTGGCAAAGAAGCTGCTTCTGAAGTTCATGCAACATGAAGATGAGATGCTTTTATATATACCCCAAAAATCATCTCTCCAAAATATCTGATGTTAGCAACCTGACATTAGCTTTATTATTATATGTTTAACATAAAAAAAAAACCCATAATAATCAATCAGCATCACTACTGTGTTTTGGAATAACAGTACACAAGATGGGACCACTCCAGTAATTAAGAGTAAACCTTTTTACTTTGAATCTGGGATTATTATTATTATTATTATTATTATTATTATTATTATTATTATTATTATTATTATTATAGCAATATTTTCACTAAAAATATTTGGCATATATATTGTTGTAAATCATTATATAATTGTTGCACAGGTTTAGAATAGGGTTGGCAATTAGTGCCTGCCTCCCTAATCTACTGATTCTAAGTACAGGATTGTTTTTTTTTGGTATTAGTCGGGGAAATTTTTGTGGAGTGGTGTGAGAAAAGCATAGCATTACCTGAAGATGCAGTGCCAGGCTTGTCAATGTCGGCTCCAGGTTAGGGGAACACCGTTTGTGGGACGACTCTGCCACCCAACCACTACAGGGGACTCCTCTCAGGGATTTTTTTTTGCATTGAGCAGCGGATGATTGAGATCCTGAAGAATATCTTTGACCAAGTGAGAGTAATCAGTGGGCAGGAAATTCAGTCAAATGTAGCACTTTTGAAATTTTTTTTATTCCAGGTGGCTTGACATATTTCAGTGGACAAGGACAGGACAAGACACTACCTAATGGTTCAGCTTCTACCTGTTGGTGACGTTTGCATGCAATGTGCGTCAGGTCATGAATGCAAGCTGGTGAATCTGCAAGCCAACTCAAAATCAGCCATGTGTCCCCTTCCATTAATTGATGTCCTGTTTGAAAGAATTGGCATGAAGTTCAAGTTAATCAAAACTATGATTTGTTATTTTGTTCAAATGGCACCAGTGGATAAGGACCACACTTTGCTACCATGCCAAGCTCCATATTACTCAAAGAGTGGCAAGGACCCTTTAAAGTCCCCTGGCAAGATCAATAAGTCTGCTATGAGTTTGGGTGAACAGGTGAAGGTGATGTACTTCAAATTAACCATCTCAGTCTCCTGAATCAACCAAGAGAGGTGTTAATGTGGCTTCGGCAAAAGAGTCGACAATTGGAGGATGTGATCTCATGGTGTGGATGTGGGCCAGTCTGATAGGACATGGAGGAGTTTGGAGAGGTGACTGACAAGGATTCTACTGTAGACCTGTTTAAAATGTGTATAATTGTAATGATTGTTCTTGGTTCCAGTGAACACCAGAAGTGTGTTGAGAGACAGAACCAAGCCCACAGTTGAGACTGCATCTATGTGTCTGTTTTTTTTGGGAGGAAGATATTTTTTGGCAAATATGAGATGAGCCTTTGTGTTCTTTTTGGTCATCATTGGCTTTCACCTTGAAGCGCTCCCATGGATGCCATTCATGCCCAGTCTCTTTCTTATTGTTGAATCATTAACACTGAACTGAACTGAGACAAGTAAGGCCTGCAGTTCTTTAGATGTTGTTCTTGGCTCCTGGATGAGTCGGCATTGTGCTCTCGCAGTAATCTTGGTAGGACGGCCACTCCTGTGAAGGTTCACCACTCTTCCAAATTTTCTCCGTTTGTGGATAAGGGCTTTTACCCTGGTTTGCTGGAGTCCCAAAGCCTTAGAAATGGCTTGGTAACTCTTTTCAAACCGATACATGTAACCGATACTCAACCGATACTCATCTGTTCTTGGATTTCTTTAGATTGATTTGCTGCTTAAGATGGCTTAACATGGCTTTTCTCACTTTATCAGACAGGTTCTAGTTAAGTTATTTCTTGATTCAACAGGTCTGGCAGTAATCAGGCCTGGGAGTGGCAAGTAAAATTTTAACTCAGCTTTCCAAAAATCACAGTTCATTCATGATTTAGCAAGAGGGGACAATTACTTTTTCACATTGGAACAGGTAGGTTTGGACAGCTTTTTCGCTTATGTTCTTTACCCCTGTTTATCTTCATGTAATATTAAAATGTGTTTGATGATCTTAATCATTGAAGTGTGACACATATGAAAACAATAAGGAAGGGGGCAAATACTTTTTCACGGCACTGTACTGTATACTGTATACACGGTGCACAGAAAATCAAAATTGAAAGAGAAAATAAACACTATCGTGGCCTACCCTGCCTGCCTCCAATTCATTGTTAAATAGTAACTTGGAAGCTGTTTCAATCCCGTACTCTTTTTTTTGTATTACAGGAAACTAAAATTAGAAAAAAGTATAATATTTATACAGAGCAATTACATTCTATTAGTTACATGTCCTTTTGGCTTCTGGAAAAACCATAAATTTGTAATCTTTCTCTCACAGTGTGTGTGTGTGTGTGTGTGTGTGTGTGTGTGTGTGTGTGTGTGTGTGTGTGTGTGTGTGTAAGAGAGAGAGAGTGAGTGTATAATGACCCTGAGTGCCTCCTCCTCCATGTCTTTCTGCCTGTTGTCTCCATTCTGATCTATTCACCTCTGGAATTCCCGATGGAATTTACCCACCGTTCACAGTCACTGTTGTTTGTGCCTCCATAAATTTAAACTTTCAGTAAAAAGATTTCAAAGCCACCTGCCACATGCTCCAACAGCACTGTCTGTTCTACAATACTGTCTTGAAATCTGCCTCTAATTCTTCCTTTCTCCTTTTCTTTCTGTCCATCTCCCTGTTTCTATGTGTGTCCTGATCTCTTGTCTCTAGCTCACTCACTCACACCTTTGCGCAGGGCTGGAATGTTGTGCATTTGACCCCGAGGCCTGAAGGCAGCACATTCATAAACAAGAAAGAAAGAAAAAAACATACACTTATCGAAACATGGCCATGCACATCGGTTATCACACTCACTCTTATCAAAGCATTGTTGTTTAGACAAATCTGTTGTCACATACATGCATACACTACACATGATCTAAATGATGCATTGCGTATTATTTATGGGCTGTGCATGAGTTAATGTTATGGCAGTTGTGGTTTGGAAAGGGGAATTTTGACGTAGTTTGACTCAGAGCACCTTGTGCTGGAATGTTTTATTCAGAGCGAATCGTAACGGACAGGACAGAACAACCTCATCATCCTCTGTGGTCCTGTGACTCAGAGGGGTTTAGTGTGTGTGTATGTGTGTATACGCTTTATAGATGTATATTTGTTATTGTGTGGAGGTGTAGTAATGGAGTATTTGTTGTGTTCACTGGTCACACCCGAGCTTTTACATAAACAGCAGTTAGACTATAAATCTGCGGACCTACATTATAATGAGACACCCTCCCCCTCTGTACATGTAAGTGTACGTTATAAATGACACACCCAGATTTGAGTATACTATATTTTATACTCCCATAGACAAAAAAAAAAGCAATGTTTTTTAGCGGAATGGGTAAATCCTAAGTGCTGCTATGAATTATTATTATTAGAAGAAAAAAGTCTGCAAGTTATGAACATTTTCTTTAGAGTTTTATGTTTGGAAACAATTATACTAAGGTCAGCCTGTTTTGTTAGGGGATTTCGGGTTAATAAGTAACGAATAGGACAAACTTTCCAGAAATGTAAAGTAAGATGTACTGTATAATTTTGATACAACGAGGGGCGTTCAAGCCAAACCAGGACTTTTGAGGAAATTTCTCATGAAACCGATTAACATTTACAGAAGACTTTGACAATGATGACACAACAGAAAATTTTGAATGGTGCAAACATTTTAAAGAAGGCCATACATCCGTGAACGACGAGGTGGCTGAGGTGGCTTAAGGACCAATGCTGTCGTTCATGTGAAGAAAATACATGAATAATTTGTCATGCTTGAAATTTGCAGAAAGGACACATCTGTCTGTGAGAACTGTATACACAATAATTTACGAAAACACCACTTGCACATACAGGAACTCATCTGGCAGTTATTGCCACATCTGTACGGTCCTGACCTCACCCCAAGCCATTTCCACATGTTTGGGCCATTAAAGGAGTTCCTGGGAGTCCTAGAGTTTCAGACATGGTGCAGGCAGTCTTGCTCAATCAGGGCTCCTGTGTACTGAGAAAACGTTCTACCTTGATATTTAAGCACTAGTGAAACACTGGGGTAGTGTGGCAGGGGATAACAGTATTTTGTCATCCTGCACAATCCAAAGTCCTGGTTTGACATGAACATAAGACATGAGATGATGATTCAAGTGGAATTGTTTCCTGGTTTGTAGGTACAGTAGATACAGTCACTCAACCATTTGTTACGAATTCAGCTGGATGAAAAGCTGCAAATGTCGAAGTGCCAGCCCATATACTTAACCAGTGACAATGAAATCAACCAATCATGTCTCATTTGCTACGGGTGGGATATTGCTCATGGAAAAAAAAAAACATAATTTGATGCAGGAATTGGATGTCTGAGTGTTGAAGGTCTGAGCTATAAGATTAACGAATGGGTCAGAAAATTTAGCTAATCCTATTAGTATGCATCTATTAAGAACAGAAATGCAGAGCCTGAGTTTGGTCATGGAAAAAAAAAAAACACGAAGATAATTAAAATGTCTGTTGAGCACCTGTTTTCCATGACACATTAATGAATTACACTGGTGTTTACATTACTGCATAAAATAACATGTCTGATTGCCCAACAATGTAGTGGTTGGTCTTTCAGCACTAATATAACTAGCCTGATTTAACAATGGCTGATTCGCGTCCACCCTCTGGCTGGGAATGGTCATGTAGTATTGTTTTTGTTGGAAACTGTCCTCTTTGTATTTCAGCATAGATGCGTTTTGTTGAATTTTCTTGAGTCTGCTCATTTTTCTTTAACTGAATGACTCTGACAGCAGTGCTATCTATAATTCAAATCACATGTTTGTATTAATACACTAATAAACTACTGTTTGCATAGTAACAACTAATTCAAAAGCACATGTATAACAGACACACCCCATAATCTAAGGCGAACAAGAAACTAATTCTAAAGGCATGTTGTTATTTGAACAAAATAAAATGTCTAATCATTGATATGGTGAATACCAGCAATTACAGATCCCAGTGCTATGTGGTCAAATGCTTCTTTGTGGTTTATTCATTGAGAGTAATCTGATTGGACAAGTGAGTAATGATACAGGGCATAACGGCACTGAGACATTTAAGCCTATGTACAGTATCACTCAGTGTGATACACAGGTGTTCTAACATTTGTTAATTACACTAATTGTGGTCGCAGCATGGGTGAAGGTTGGCTGGTATGGTCCACAGTATTGGACAGAGGGCAGACCAGCTAACTGCTAAAACCCACATTCAAAATCAGTCATAGAGGCATTTTTTTTTTTCAAAAAACAAACAAACAAAACACACACATCTAATAACGTTATATCATGTTAAACCACACGTTGTGTCCTTAATAAATGCTCCTAAGTCATTCTGAATTGCCTCTGAACCATCCATGTTGCTCTGTTCATGGCTAACATGAGATACAATGCTAACTAACGTCTAACACAAGGCAGAATCCCAAATCCCATTTTAACCCTTGATCAAGCACACTACTTGGTAAGTGATTGTACACCCTACATAGTGCACTAGCTTTTATTTAGCACTATTTGGGATTCAACCCCAAACCCGGAAGTTTGAGGATATTTTTAAAGCGGAATTAGTGGAAATATAAAGTAAGTTTATCAGGACTGCCACCACCTTCAGTGGTTTATTCTCCTCACATTTTGGGCTACATAGTACCGGTAAGAATTGATAATAATTGGTGCTTGTGGAACTGTTGTATAAAAGCAATATCATACTCTCTTCATTCTCGTCTCGGTGTCTCTCTGTAAAGATCGCCGTCTCCTCCGGACCTGTCTGACTCATCCTGGTGCTCCGCCTTCGGTTGGAGATCTCGTCGCATGGAGGCCCTGATCATTTTGGTTTATACATATTTTTTACACTTTTTATACTCATTTCATTATACTCCTATTTTCTTTTGATTCTGTAAAGTTGCTTTGCGATAATAACCATAGTTAAAAGTGGTATATAAATAGAATAGAATAGAGTTAAGTTGAATTGAATTGGATTGTGCGGCACTGTGGTGTAGTGGTTAGCACTTTCATCTTGCACCTCCAGGGTCTGGGTTCGATTCCTATCTCTGTGTGAAGTTTGCATTCTTGATGGGTTTCCTCCGGGTACTCCGGTTTCCTCCCAAAGCCCAAAGACATGCAGGTTAAGTTAACTTGTGCCCTAAGTCTCCTGGGATAAGCTCCAGGCCCACCGCAACCCTGAATACAAGATAAAGTGGTATAGAAGATGAGCGAGTGAGTGAATTTAATTTAATACAATAGTGATAAGACACTTTGTGAAATGTTGAATAATATTTTTTTGTGCCACATGTAGTGATGGCTGCATCACATCACCCTGCTATTGACTGTTTTCCTTTCCTTAATGTGTAGGTCCATAATGTAGCCTGTTTTATCTATTCTTATATTACACTGTACTATTTCACCGTGGTATGTCACTGATAGTAAAAAGGACAGCTGGATGGACAGACAGATAAAGCCATATTTAATATCTGCCAAGACAGATAGATAGACTGACATGCAATCATTCAGACAAAAAGAAACGAAAGAATGAGGGTTTCTGGGTGACCTGTGACTACATTCCATGTCTAGGCATTGTGTTTGTACCTCTGGGGTGTGAATGTGTGTATTTATGTGTGTCTGTTTATATGTGTGGGCAAAATGTTACTGATATAATGAATCCATCTGACCTTTTCAACCTCTGCGTCATTCAGAAATCCCAAAGACGAGCTCAGTATTGCTCCAGGGCAGCATCAATACTGGTAGTGACACTCCAAACCAAACATAAACACACACACACACACACACACACACACACAAACACAAAGGGAAGCCACCATCCAGCAATTAACCCTGCGCATAGTAGGAGAGAGAGACAGATAGGACGGACAATGTAAGGACGGACCGGAGTTAGAGAGTAGAGAGGGGTCAAAGAAGAGATGGATGAAGTGAAAAGAAAGCAAAATGAGATAAAGGAAGAGAATGTTAAGGGTGAGGTGAACGAGAGGGAGGGGAAAAAGTATGAGACAGGACTGAGAGACAAGCTGGTAAAATCTATTGACATGCCAGCATGTTGATTGAGACAAATGATTGGCTGGTGTCACGCACAGCTGGAGGTCCTTGATACAGATATCTCCAGGTGTGTGTGTGTTTCTGTGTTTCTGTGCATTCAGATTTAGTTAAGCTCATGGACTTGGCTAATAGCAAAATGAGTGCGTATGTATGTGTGTAAGAGAGAGAGCGTTCTTGTGTGTGTCCATCTAATAATATGGGTCTGGGTATGTAAGCGTGCTTTGAGGCGTTGGTGTTCCAGCCAAGATTAAGATCAGACCTGATGATAAACATGCCCATGAGGCTGCTCAGTAACTCTATACTGCTCTCTCTCTCTCTCTCTCTCTCTCTCTCTCGCCCTCTCTCGCTCACTGTCCTTTTTTCTCAGTCCACAACCAGATAATTTTCTCTCATGTTCCCCCGATGTTCCCTATCCCTGATGTTGTCTGTCCCTCTCCTCTTCTCTCCTCTCCTCTTCTCTTCTTTGACCACCAGTATGCAAGTTTTGTCTTGTCTCCCCTCATCGCTAAAGCTCCATCATTATAGTCCATCAGTCTCAGTGGCCTACATTCTTCAGTTCCGTCACACTACATACAGTCCACACACTCTCTCTTGTTTAAGAAGCAAATTGTTGTATTATTTAGACTGTAATCAAAATTGCACATGGACGTGGCTTACACTAGCACCATGAAAGTTAGCTTTATTCTTAGTTAGCTTTACATCAAACTCGTATAGTGATGTCGTGTCTTAAAAAATTATGCAAGTCAGATGTCCATTTCTTCATGTGGCCTCCTACAAATGTTTGACCACAGGTGCTGCTTCTGATTTTGGTCAGAGCAAAGCTGGGAGAACACCATCTCCTCTAAATATTTTAAAACATCAACTATGTGACACACGATCATGCCACTTCAATTTAGCTACATTTCCATGAGTTTTCAGAACTATATAGAGTCTATATTTGGCTTTCCCTGGTACTGGTAAACTTGAGGACGCAAGAAACGTCATGTCTGAATTTTGTGAAATTAAAGATAGGTACTGTACCAGCTATGTGCTCACTGCCTTGGCACCAACCACTTAAAGGACACACAACCAGTAACACTGCCTACACTGGAGTATTTAGTCTCAGTTCAAAATGAAGCACTGTAAGCTCACTCGCAATTTCAATTTCACAACAAAGGGTCGTACTCAGCTTAAATCCCTGTTTAGATTTAAGAGGGTTCTGGCTTTTTCATGGTGAACCTGCGTTATGCTTAAATTGAGGTCCATCTGACCCTCAGGTTCTTACCAGTTCTAAAACATTGCCATGAGTACATTTCCTAAGACAATGTTGTGATGGTCAGCTTTATAAACTAGTAGAGTCTGCATGAGATTTAGTGGCTCTCATTTACAGTACTTGGATTACATCTTGGGAACTAATTTATTAAAGCTGCACAATGGTGTAGCAGGTGCACTATTAAGTGTGAACACCAGGATGAGGTAACCCAGATCTGGGAAAGGTTTTAAGAAGGACAGGTGGATGCCATTGCCAGAATCACATTCTCAATGGCAGAGCCAGACTGCCTGCTGGAAGGCACTCTTGGGCACAAGATACCCTGGCAAATTGTTCTTGTATGCCCTTAGGTAGAAGTTCAGTGTCACCTAATTTCTGTCTAATCATTAGACTGACAGTGTGCAGCTTTCTTTGAAGATACAAGCATCCCTTGCTCTGCCTGGTACATGACCTACAGCAGCCATCTGATACTCAGACCAACTGTTTATCTGTCACCGAGGAAAGTCTCAAAATGCAATGGGCAGCAGAAATAATCCATAGTAATGATGGTTTGATTCCAAAGTAGACTTGAAAAGAACTTATCGTAAAGCTCTGTTGTTGTAGTGTGATTTGCCGATAGCACATTTTTTTCCTAGCATTGCTGGGAAAGTAGAGACGTACTGTACACAGACATATACGGTGACATAATGATGTCACTCTCTAACCCATAGAGAAACAAAGCCAGTTCTTAGGAGGTTCGCTATTGAGCTGGTTCTGAACTGGCACTAGAACCAGATGTGAACTAGCACCTGGTGGAAAAGGTGTAAGTGAAATACTGCACCAGTAGATAAATAGGTAGCTCATATTGCGCCATTCATTCATGAACCTAAGACTGGTGGGACTGTGTCCTGACATGCCTGAGAACACACACATAACCTATATTGAGACAGGTAGCCCTGCTTCCTGGATTCATTCTCGTCCTGGCACAGCGCTTTCCACTACAAGACTTTTTTCACATTTTTACTTAAATTGAACATTTTAATTAATTGCATGGTGAGTTGATTATTTGCACTGTCACTTTAGATCTCCAGGATTGGGGGTTTGAATCAGGCATCCAGTCTGTGTGTGTAGATTTTGAATGTACTCCCTTTGTCTGGTGGGTTTCCTCCTTCCATAGTCCAAAGACATGCAGTCTAGGTTTATACAAGCATAATTCAGTTTTAATAATTTACACTGACAATCGCTCACTCACTTACTCATTTTTATATTGCTTATCCTGTAGAGAGTCATGGGATGCCTGGAGCCTATCCCAGGGGATTCAGGGCACAAGATGAGACACACCCTGGATGGGGTGCAAATTGATTGCAAGGCAAACAAGCATGTACATGCGCACACACACGTACTACAGGGAATTTGAAAACACCAATTAGCCTACTGTATGTGTCTTGGGACTGTTGGAGCAAACTCGACGAAACCCACTAAGCATGGAAAGAACATGTAAACTCCACGCACACAGACCTCAAGAGGGAATCAAGCCCTCAGCCCTGGAGGTGCAAGGCCATAGGGCTAACCACTCTGTCACTGGGCTAACCCCACTAACATTATTCATTCTCAATAATTTAAATGAAAGTGCTGATATGTGGAAGTACAATTCATATGTGATGTACAATTCATCACCACACTGCATACATAACTTACTACATGTCCAGTTATGTCTAGTAGAACAACTGCTAACAAATCATATAGTGAACTAAATGAATAAAAACTGACAATGACACGTTAAGCTGCATGAGGTTAATCTTGGTCAAATTTTAATAATTGTCTTCCAATTGATAATCAACTGATAACAAACGAGTGCGAATCACACACTCACTCATCATCTATGCCGCTTAATCCTGTATTCAGGGTCACGGGGGCCTGAAGCCTATCCCAGGAGATGAGGCGGGGTACACCCTGGACAGGGTGCCAATCCATCGCAGGGCACACACACATACTACGGCCAATTTGGGAATGCTAATTAACCTAAATTACATGTCTTTGGACTGTAGGAGGAAACCCACCAAACACGGGGAGAACATGCAAGCTCCATGCACACAGAGACGGGAATCGACCCTGGCCGGGAAGCGAACCCGGACCCTGGCAGTGCAAGGCAACAGTGCTAACCACTACTGTGCTGCCTAGTATAAATCAGGAAATATGAAATATCAGGGCTTCTGTCTATCTGTGTATTATTTATATATTTTGCTGTCAGCTCCAGGACAGTTGTTATATATCTCAAAATCAGACCATCACATTATAATCCCTTATAACATTGAGCAAAAACTGAATCTAATGTTGTTTAGCAGAAGTGGCTCCCTTTTTTGTTGCTAATAACAAATCAGGCATACAAGCGAATGACTAACAGAATGAACAATGTATTCTGACAAACAATGAGAATGACTATGGGATTTGTTTCAGAAGAGGAATCAACTGGAATCTGTGGATTTCAAGGGCTTTAAAGTTGTCCGGGTGTTGGCTGAAGTGGCATGCCATGAGCAAGCGTATTGCTGGGAATTGCCGTTTTTGGTGCCAAGTGCAATGTTTGTTCATTCTTTAAATTGCCAAAACACAATTGCACTCCGTTAATATTGGTAAGTGAATTGATATAACAGGAAATTATTTCTTCCTTCATTATTACAGAGCTTAAGTTGGGAATTTACTAATATTTAGTTAACCACATGTTGAAATGGGGAGTACAGAGATTTTGACATTAATGGACACTGAATCACATTAAAGATATCCATTTACATGGTGAGTATACAGTACGGCTTGAACGAATAAAAGGAACAAGCCAGCAAAGAAACAAACAAAATATGAAAAATGCTAAAACCCAGTGTAGTGTGGTTGGACTCTGCTCAGAAACTCAGAAAAAACATGGCAGGTTCAGCAATAAGATCAGCGGACAAATATTAGTTCCCCGAACCATCTGACATTGTAAGTCTATGAATGATTCATATACTGTGCATGACAAAGCCTTTCTGATTTCTGTCTTAGATCATGCTGAAAGTGAGGGCATATGGTAAACTGGCCAGTCAGCATGCGCCAAATGCCAGCCTGCCTATTTTATGGCTGGTGACGTGAGCTCAGTCTTTCTCTTCCCTTTTATCTCTCTATCTATCTATCAATCAGTCTTTGCCTCTGTTTGATTCATTGCCTCCCTCCCTGACTCCCTCCCTCCCTCCTGTGTAGTCACAAGGGTCTTCATCAAAGCCCCGTCCCTAGGGTCATGTTACAAGCTTTAAAGAGTGCTTCTAATTTCCCTTTATTACGTAACAACAATGATTAGCTGGTAGAATGGCCCATAGCATCCGGATCAGCTTGAGTGATTTCCAGACTTCGCAGTTACTGGTCCTTAGAAGGCCCGCTAACATATTGTCGCCATATGAGAACAGACCTACACATGCACATTAAGTCAGACAGTAATGGCAGGATGCAAAACAGGCCTGTAAGTACTGAAGCGGCACAAATGCAGAATGCTCTAGGGTTTGTGGTTTGACTCATAGTTACTGACATTCAGTGACACTAATGCTTGGAACATTATTAAGGCAGGTATGTTGATTGTGTGGTTGTGTATTTGAATGCCTGTTTATGTCTGTGCATTCACATCTACACAAAAGATAAATGATCTAATTAGGAAAACTAAGTATTTCTGAAATCGACATAATGTGGCGTTAAGTACCATACACAGTGCTGAGTAAACTCTCCTGTGTGGTATTCCCTTCCTTGGATAACGTAGAGGAATGGTGTAATGCTCATTTTTTAAGCATTACACAAAGGAAAATCAACACCTCCTGTAGACTACACTTCCCAGACACTGTAATGCCACACTGATCATGTTAATGGTTAAGAAATATGATTCTGTTAAAGCAAAGTCTCCATTTATTCTGTTCGGAATCATGATAAACATGATACTGTTGTATTCATTGCACTTTAATATTCATACATGGCTGACTACAAATGTTTGTGCCCCATACTAATTTGTAATAATAAAATGCCTCTAGTTTAATTTTATGTATACAAAGAAAGAATTTCACTATACCGTGGAAAATACCATCTGAAGCCAAAATCAACAGAAAGTAAATTAAAAAAAAGGGCAAATTCTGTAATGTCTGTCTACACAAGTGTATGGAGACAGTAAAAGTGCCAAAAGTAAGTGCATAAATGATGAGAATATTTAACACACATTTATAAATTCCCAATAGTAAATGCAAACATTTTAATACTTTTAAGCAACATATGAATGTATATACTTTTTTAATGTACATTTTGCCATAACATTAAAATCATTAACATTAGAACCACCTAGGTTTTAGGTTCCCCTTGTTTTGGGTGCAGCTCTGACAGTGGCAGTGGACCCAGAGTGCAGAGTGGGGCCTCCCTGGATTGGAATTGTTGTCCGGTGCATCCCATGGGTGCTTGAATGTATTGGGATCTGGTGTGTTTAGAGGCTGGTGTTGGGCACTGATGGGCCTCATCTGCAGCAGGCTATGAGGAACTGGGGGTTCTGGTGCCTCTCTGCCATGGCCAGCCATGAGTGTTTGTTTATTTTTTTTTTTGCAATTGGTGGTAGGTGCTCTGGCTTTTCTGTGGGTCAGACTGGATGGTCTGGACTTTGGTCCCCTTGGTTATGGGTGAGTCTTGGATGTCCATGATCCTATATGTATATATTCACCAGGTTTATATATGAGTTCTGTCCAGAAAAGGTCAAGGGCATTAGGAATATAATGAGAACAGTTTGCATCTCTTTGATGTAACCTGGCAGACTAGGAGAGTGGACAGGAATGTGCATGCATGAACAGTGACGACTACAGTGTTCGAGTCAGTGGGGCGATAAACACTGTTGATGAGCATGTTTACTGTGTGGCTGTTGCATTCAAAATGACTGAGCGGGTAGATTTTTGCATTAAGGTTGAAAAGCCCTCAGTGGCTTTTACTATTCGGATGATTCGAAAGGCTTTTAGGCAAGGTACAATGAGTGCAGTGCGAATAAAAGTTTGTGCTTTGAAGCACTAACGCTTCTAAGATCGTTGAGAATCTCTTCCATGTTGTGGAAGGCCTGCACAAGCGGAGCACCTGAGAATGTTGAAATGTGTATGGGCTGCCATCATCAAAGCCTGACAGTCTTTGAGAACTAGAAGCGTAATTAGGATTTGCTATAGGACTGGATACTTTCTGGGCAGACCTTTTATATTGACACACACACATATAATATACTTGTATGATATACATACAAATTGCTGGCATCCAAGATCACTTTCCTTGTAGACACTTGATTTAAGGTTATTTTTTGTAAAGGCACTTTCATTAAAGGGTAGTTATTCCTACAAACAAAGCATTATATCTAATAACATGGAGAGGAGACAGAGAGGATATCTGGACACTATGTGCTTTGATAAGCTTGGCTTTGAAACGAGCAAACACAAGCCCCACTGTGAGACAAGCATTTATAGCTGTCACCGTATCCCGCTGTCCTGCTATTAAGATAATCAGCTGGATATTAGGTAATCAGGAGAATCCCTGGCCTGAGAGATACCCTGTGATCTTTGTCACTGCTCTAGTCCATAAACAGTTATTGCGCGCACACACACTACAATAACTTGTTCTTATTAAGACCCTTACTAGTACTTTCCTTACATTCCAACATTGCTATTCATTATGAACTATATCATTCACTTCAAGTGTTTAGAAATTCTTTTAGAACAACGTGGCTTACAACAGCTTAATACTTTATCATTTTATGTCAACTTTTGTTTAAATATCATTGCAGTATACAGATGTTATACAGAAAAGCCAAAACATCTACATTCATCTGGCACCATAATTCCACTGTCATTTGAATGGACATTTTGTTCCACATATTTTTGTGTTAATGCTCATACAGTTATGCATTTCGTTTTATTGTAGTTTATGCATTGATATTTACATTTTTGGTTAGATAGTGTTCTTAGTGCAGGCTCATCCTTATATTTAGACCATTAAAAAAAAAATTCACGCTCTCTCTCTTTCCTCGACTCTTCATCTTACAGAAAGTTCAGTAAATCCTTTGAGGTCTTCTGTCCAAAATCTGGCCACTTTGTGAGTGGAAAGTGTGCAAAGGTCTAGGCCATTCCTCTTTTTATGCTGCTCCTCCATTCACATTTGTTATCAGTCAAAACAGCATCATGTTATATGGGATATGACTGGTACATAGCACGTAGGTGTGTTCTCAGTAACAAGTGGTATTATATTGAGGCCTTGAGTTCTTTTATAAAGTCCTTAAAGCATTTTAAATGCAGCACAAAACACCAATTGAAGAACAACATATTTTTGGAAATTCACAGAAAACAATACATAAAAACCACCAACAAAAAAGTTCACAGTTGCGACACAGCTCATTCTTACACTCTTAGTGTCCTCTGTCCAATTCAATACCATAAAATAAAGAACAAGATAGAGGCAGAATAATGTGCCGGATTGGACATGGTGTGCAAGGCGCTCATGGGAAATGCAGTTGGGTTTTCTTTTTTTAGTTGTAGTGCTTTCACAGAGAGTTATAATAAAGCCATGCAACAAGGAATAGGGATCAAGGAGAGAAGTTGTGAAAGATGGACATCATATCCCAGAATACCATTGCTCACAGGAGATCTTGAGGAAGACAAAGGAAGACAGGAAGGACTCGGACAGGTCTCATGTTTGGTCCAGCCACTCGGCTCGTTTCGGAGCTTTGCAAGTGTGTATATCCACAGCCTCTTCGCAGTCTTTACACTCAACAGAGCAGCACCATTTAAACTTACATTCACACTTGGTGATGCGCTTCACACGTGTTGTATCGTACCCTCGCCCACAGCACATCACCTCACAGCCATCTGTCCCTCGAGACGATTTGTTGCACACGCGACCAGCTGTGCCCAAAGAACCTTAACAACAAAATGGCATATTGATGAATGTAAAAATTATATTTCAATTTGAATGTAATATTTAATAAGTACCGTAAGAGTGGTAAGGCATTAATTTGTAATACTGTTTAATATTTGCATATATACATACGTAGAAGACTGTGCAAAATACTTGAGCTACTTCATATTAAATTAAATTTAGTAAAGGGGAAAAAATGTTTTACTGATACTCATAAATGTGTTCTGACTGCAAAGTGCCTAAAGGTACCATTTAAAATTGGTTAAAAAACACACACACTACAGGCAATTTGGGATCGCCAGTTAGCTTTTGGACTGTGGGAAGAAACCATAGCACCCGGAGGATACCCACCAAGCATGAGGAGAAGTTTGCATGTTCTCCCCGTGCTTAGTGGGTTTCCTGCGAGTACTCCAGTTTCCACCCAAAGTCCATCTGTTTATGCAATAACCTCAGCAGCAACCTCATTTCCCCTCTCATCTGTTTCAATCACTTAGCAGTCAGAATCAGCACTATACTAATCACTGGCTTGATCATCTGTCATCATCTGCACCTGTTTAAGTTCTATGGTTTTTATGCTTGAATGATTGAATGTGTGGCTTAACAAAAAAAAAAAAAAAAAACAGTCATCTGAAACTGCGACTGGACCGGAAATTAGAGGAAAAAAGGAAGCCTGGAGAACTATTCTTCAAGATTAAATAAAAAATACAAGAAAGTCTGGCTATTTGGTAATAAAAGATGATGAAATGGGGGGTGGCTCTAGACTTTTGCACAGTACTGTATATCTCAAAATTATCATGCCAAGCTCTTAGGAGATTTGTATAGTTGTTTGGCATTAATTAATTCCTCCTCCCCCTCAGGCAGAGCAGGTACGTAGTTCATTTTGTTTTAGGGTTAAAAAGGCACTGGACAGTGAGGCTCCTTCACTAAAAGAATCAGTGTCACTGGAGTCTCCGCGTTCCCTGCGGCCATGCTCCCATCAGCTTGAGAGACGTGTTGGCAGGAAGAAGGAATGGCTTTTGAAAAATGAGCCTGTTGTATTCTTGGGCGTCCAAATACCACCAGGAGGGTGGAGGGTGGATGGGGTGGGAGTTACTGAGCCACTGAAATAACTGAGCTGGTAAGTTGTCTGTATGAGTCAGACGTAAACCCAAACCAAACACAACCCAGACGAAACATACACACCAACATGAGTCATGCTCCACTGCCCCAGTTGCCATTAGCCATGAAAGTAACGCAACACTGTTCAGTGCAACACTGCCGCCCATGCCATGTCTTTCACACCTGCCTGATGCAGGTGCTGTGTTTATATGACTCAGAAACTGCTGTAAACACTGTCACAGCAGCTAAAGGCAACCTCATAACCTTATAATTGATACTGTATGAACCTGTTTCAGCCTTATATGTGCAATGGCTACTGTAAATAGTAAATGTTTATCCAGGTAATGTTTGGTAAAATATTGTTTCGAGATACCTGTAAGGATATATGTAGGTTTAAGTTAAAAAATATATATATATTTAAAAATATAAAATACTATTAAAAACATTTATTAATATGTTTTAAAAAATCGAAACTGTACTTTTTTTTAAATACTTTTTTGTCATTTTTCTCATCCCTGATTTTTTTTTTTCCAATTTAACATCAAAGTGGCAATTTTAGTTAAACTGTAGCAAATCAATACATTACAAATCAGTGACTTTATCACTTCTACATCAAAGATATGCACAAGTGATTTTGCAAATGGGAATTGTGGAACAGTTCCCATTTGCAGGGAATTCCCATTTACAGAAAATTCAATTAACTGCTTGTAATAATAAGCATTGGGTTATAATTAGACTGAGACCTTCCGTAGCATGCTTAGAAGTCGATCTCCAAGCCCTCCAGACATTAGTGCAGAAGCTTATCTACTAAGCTACCACAAGTCCTTAAGTAGTGTGCTTATAGGTAGAAGTGTGTGCGGTAGATGTGTGTCTAACTGCACTCCCTCCGGGCAGCAGGGTCACTGTGCGAGAGTGTCAAGGATTAACGGTGCAGAAACATCACGCTCCACCTCTCATGACCCTTTTAAAGCCTCTAACTCCCTCGTTGCCCCAAGGCATGTGTGGCAGAGGCCTGGGCTGGGGCAGGTGTGAGAATCGGCTTACTGTCAGTAGCCAATCCTACCTGCCTCACACTCTCTCATGCATACCTTCCCTTAATGAAACCAGCTTTCGTGACCAACATAAATGTTACTGACACACAGCACTAATTCAGTAACTATGAGTTCTGACTGTGTCATTAACGGTCATAGTGCATTCAGATGTCATCAGTCAGTGTGTCATACAGTACCTGCAGCTTTGTCCATTAAGCAGTAGTCAGGTGAGTTCTCAAAGTACACCAAGTCGTTTTTTGTGGCGTTCCGGAAGTCCTTGTGAGCCACAGTGAATCCTGCTCCATCTTGGTTCACGGTGACTTCAATGGCACCATTATATTTTTTGCGAAGGTAATCTCCAGTCTTCCGGAAGTCAGACATCGCCAACCAGCAAGTCCTTAAGGTGCAGGAGCCGCTGACGCCGTGACACTTGCACTCTAGCTTCATAAAGCGTTTCACTGACTGGTACAAACAGCAAGGAACAGGGTGAATGAAAATGTATATGGTCTAGTAAAGAAACATCATGTGTATGATCAACATCTTTCTTAATGTTCATCAATGATCATTCAACAAATATCGTAAGATCATCTCTTTGAAATGTCCATTTGATTAAGCATGTAATTGTCTACCCTATATTTAATTTCATAACCCTAAATCATATTGCATTTGCAAATCTTAAACAAGATATGCGAACTAGCTTTTGCATCTTTTCTTACAACTACTATATACGAAATCAAACAGAATCCACATGGCCCACATTCCATAAATTTCATTTGAATTGATTTTGTCAGGTTGTGTAACATGCAATCAAATAGGCTATACAGTAAAATAGTTACCTAGTGGACACATAGGTGGACACTGGTATAGTAGTATACCAGTTGCCAGCCTTGGGAGAAATCGTGCTCAGGAACAGAATGGAACAATCGTTCCCAGTAAGAAAACGCCATTTGCTTTCTTAAGAACATGACTGTCACTTATCATATATACCACTTTATCATGTGTATAGGGTCATGATAGCCTGAAACCGATCCCAGGAGACATAGGGCATGAGGCAGGGTACACCGTGGATGTGGTGCCAATCCCCTCTCCACACATACTGTCACATGGTCATTCACACACTACAGGCAATTTGGGATCGCCAGTTAGCTTTCGGACTGTGAGAAGGAACCATAGCATCTGGAGGATACCCACCAAGCACGAGGAGAACAAGATTCTGGGCCCCTTGGAGTTTGCATGTTCCCGTGCTTGGACTGTGGGAGGAAACTGGAGTACCCGGAGGAAACCTACCAAAGTCATGCAGATTAGGCTAATTGGCTTTCCTAAAATTGCCAGTAGTGTGTGAATAAGTGTGTAAGTGTATGTGTGTGCCCTGCGATGGATTGCACCCTTTTCAGGGTGTACCCTGCCTTGTGCCCTAAGCCTCCTGGGATTGGCTCCAGGCCCCCCGTGACCCTGAATACAGGATAAAGCGGTATAGACGATGAGTGAGTGAGTGCATTAAGTTGGCTACCATTTTAAGCCTAATTAACCTTTTACGTCTAGCCAGTTTCATTAATATTTCATTTTGTTATATTGTATATTCCATACTATAGTGAACAATGCTAGTCAAAACCACAAATATGTTTGCTTCTCTGGCTGATATGAAGAATTTAGAAGAGTTTGAAAGACTTGTTAGTCTTGTTAAACTGTTGTGTACTTTAAAAAAAAAAAAAAAAAAATTATGACGTTTATGTGGATGTACAGCACTTTGGTCAGTCTTGTGGCTGTAGTAAATGTGCTATATAAATAAACTAAACTAAACTAAACTAACTTGTTAGAATGTCAGAAAAGTGCATCCAAAATAGTGTTAATTATAGTCATTAATAGCATTGGTCATCAAGGGCTCTGGTAGAGATTCTGGGCCCCTTGAAAGACCCCCAGTCATGACCATGCCAGCAATTGTCATAGCATTTTTAGGGGCCCGCACTCGTCGCTCACTGGCCACTGTAATCACTGTAATTACCCTCCTGTTGATCATTACAGTGTTGTCTGATTTCAAAATGGCCACCAACCTAGACAAGGTTGGTAATGAAAGCGTTGAGACTGTACAACACGATCACATGAGAAATTTGTATTAATTTGGAAGGGTAAGGGCCAAAATCGTACTTATTTCTTACTAATTGTTCTTTTCTTACCATTCTTCCACAGCGATTGTTGTGAAGATTCACAAGTGCTCGTGCATCCTTAACAGTCCGTTCTTTGGCGTCTATAAAGGCTTTAGCAAACTTTATCCCGTAGTTAATATTGTCGCTGCAGCCGCCCCAATCGAACTCGCCTCGCTCGTCCTTTGCTTTGCCGCGTTTGTGTGGGTCGCAGTTGCACGTCTTTAGCTCCCCCTGGCTGCACGCGCGGGTAATGGCGTACACAACACCCGCCGATGAAATTGCGTACACGAAGGCGGCCTCCCGACTGCCTGCACAAATAGATGCTGTTAGAGAAAAGGATGGCGAGCACACACACACATGCACAATGGCTCGCTCGCTCACTCACTCACTCACTCAAACATATAATCACACACTCCATCTTGTTTAAGAAAGAGCCGTACAATCCTAAACAATATCACACACACCCGCGTAACTCATTCATCTGCTCCTGACAAGGCTGAAAGGATGCATCAACACGTAGTGTAAGTGTTAATTTTAAATATTAGTGCAGGAGTAATCTCTCCGGGATGGGCTCCTCTCTGCTCAGATAAACTGTTTAAAGCCGGGCATTGTGATACCCCACTCACTGCTGTTCTGAGGAAGTCAGCTGAGGTAGGCTGCTTTTCACAACAACCCCCTATTCCCAGTGAGAACAGCCCCATTGTTTGGTTTCCAGTCACTCACGCTGATTAATCTGGGTAAGCTGAAAATGGGAAAATATAAACCGTTCATTTCAGTGTTGTGGGGGGACAGTGGCAGTGAGACGTGGGCGTTATATAAAACTAAAGATATTGCAGTGGATTTAACATATCAGGATGTATTTTTAGTGATCTTTCAGTGTATACACTGAAAGGCTATGACACAATGACTTGGCCAACTGCTATTACATAATGTATAATGCTGTTGTATAATTGCCACACTGATGCCATTAGCTAACAAAAAGAACGTAATAGAAATATGTGATGTTAAATTTGTGCCTCATTTCTGAGTGAAAAAAACTTTGGATGGTTTTTTTTTTTTGCACAAATTATATTTTTGTTCTCTTAAATCTTTTCTCTCTCTCTCTCTCTTGAGCTTGTTCAACTTGGCACCGTGTAACAAATGGGAAATGTGAAAACACGCCAATTCCACATTAGAAGATGGTGAACTCTGATTGACTGTTCAACACTGGAAAGGAAGTAGCCAATCAGAATGTACCCCTTCCAGTCTCTGTTGGCTGGTTTTGTGGCATATGTGTAACGCTGTCCCAAGTTGAGCGAGCACATGGCAGAGATGTTGAGCAAGAGAGAGAGAGAGAGCACAGGGTCATTCGCTGACCAATTGTATTTTCGCTTGATCTGACTTTCCTTCTCTATCTCTCTCTCTCTCTTTCGCTCTCTTACTTAGTGTGTTTTTCATTTTCTGATGCAACTAAGCACCTATAATCTGTTACGCTCTACTTCACACATTTATGCAGATGTTATCAATTTTTTACTTTTAATAGAGCCAAACTTTCCATGGCTGTCCAAGATACAAAATCCTCGCTTAAAGGTTTTCTCTACATATGTTGCATAAACTGCAAATTATCCAATTTTATTTATAAAAATGCATGAATTTAATTATTTTATTAAGAATTCACATGCAACAATTTTGTGTAACTTTATCAGGCCTCTGAGCAAAACTGCTGATCTGAGTTTTTTTGGTTTTTACCTGACATGTAGTAATACTGCGTACATTTGAGGGCGTGCAGCTCATCTGAAGGTAAAATATTTGCCCTGAGATACTTCATAAATATGGTCCTGGGTTTTCTCAAAAGCGCAAACAAATCCCCCAAAAAGCGAACCAGATACATGTGATTGGCTGAGATAAGCAGGCACTGGATATATTAAGTGAAACTTGAATGGAGTGAAGGCTGAATGGCAGCTAAAGGAGCAGCAGGAAAAAAAAAAACTTTAAAGGCTTTTAAGGGTTTTACTGGCTGGAAAAAAGTAACTGTCTCTCATTTCTAAAACACTCCATTTTGCTGTAAATTCGAGTTTGATGGTGCAGATCTCCAGGCCACTACATCACATTCGGCTATCGGCACTAGAGCTCGCTCATTCACTGTTTCTAGACAAATACTGCCACAAACAGAGACACTCACTGCGTTGCATGACCCTGCCAAAGACAGTGTGGTCGCGCTCAATCGTGCTGCAGTTCCAGCGGTGGTGTCTGAACTGGTGCTGGCACTCACGGATCCACTCCTTTCCTCCCTCGCTGATCGACTGCATTATGTCTGGATGCTTCTGACACAACTGTCTCTGCTTATTCACCAGACCTGGCACGTTATCACATATTACCCGTGCCCCCAGAGCGCCAATGTACCTTAAACACACACAAACATATATTAAGACACGTATATATTCCTAACACATTAATACTCATTCCTTTAATACTTATTACAATTTTAACCTTGACAAATACACCACATTTTGTGCAGATTTTAGCCCAAGCATCGTTAGTCTTATCCAAAGGGCCGGTGTGGCTAAAGGCTTTCATCCCAGATAAATAGGAGGAACAACTTACAGTTGTTTGAAGACCAAAATGAAGTCATTAAACAAGTGGAATGAAGTTTAACTCCTGTTTTTTAGTTGCACTTTGTATAACAGAATGAAGACCTCTGTTATAGCCAATCTATATTATTTAATATAATATATTAAAAGACGTCATTTAAAAGTGATGTGTTAGTTATGTTCATATCGTGTGATTAAACGCACAACTATAATTCTGTAGAGTGTAGTAGATCATAAAAAGCTGAATTTGCCTATGCGTGAGATGACAGAGAGTAGGCTCCTGTCTGCTCTCCAAGACTGTGTTACAGTGTTCTTGTACGATTTATTAGACGTACACAGCAGGTTCAGGGTGGCAGTGAAAAACCAACAAGTTGCTTAAGAACTGCAACATGCTGAATATCATGCTTATTGTTCTCACATGGCGTCTGTGATGCACAGTATTTTTTTTCATATTGTAATGAGAGAGTTATCAGAATTGAACTGAATTGGTTTAGGATTATACTAGTCAAGCCAAAGAAGGATAAATAATGTTCCTCCCATAGTCCAAAGACAGTCAGATTAGGAGTCTATGCCATGAGACTTTGGGCAGGGTACACGCTGGACAGGGTGCCAATCCGTCGTAGGGCACACACATACAAGCATATGCAATTTAGGCTATATAGGTATTCCCAAATTGCCTACGCAGTACTACTACTACATGTCAGGTGTATGTCTTCTACTGTACCCGGAGGAAACCCACCAAGCACGAGGAGAACATGCAAACTCCACACACTCAGACGTAAGATGGGAACCTGGAGGTGTACTGTAAGGCCACGGTGTTAATCACTTCGTCAGGGTGCAGAAGTTGCATTTCTCTGTTATTTGGTATTTCAAACTCAGCTATACACTCACTAGTATTGTTAATAATATAATTGCTCATTTATGTGATGATCCCATTAGCCACTCATGTGGCAGCACCTTAATGCGAAATCATGCAGATACAGGTCAAGAGCTTCGGTTATTGTTTACATCAAACATAAGCGTAAGGATAAAATGTGATCTCTGTGACTTTACCCATGGCATGATTGATGGTGGTGTTTTGTGTCTCTTAGAAACTGCTGATCTGAGATTTTTCACACAAAATAGTTTTTAAGAGTTGAATTATGGGGAAAACTCCAACAACAACATCAACAGCAAAAATAAAATAAAAACTGTGAGCGGTCTGGTCTGGGCTGAACTAACAGGCAGAATATAGTAACTAAAATAAGGGCTCTTTACAGCCTTGGGAATAGGAACGCATTTGGGAAGACACACACCCATCAAGGTTTAACGTTTTGTGACACATTATACCTTGAGGTGGATGGGCTTCAACATCAGAAGATTTCTTCTGTCAGCCAACAACAAAAATCTTCAACAAGCGCAGACTCACCCAAACTGGACATTTGAAGACTGGAAGAAGACCAAACGATTTTTTTTTTTATCTTCAGCTTTCCAGTTTTGATGCCCATGATAGCATCAGATTCTGACAAGAGTGGAACCTAATATAGACTTCTGCTGTTGTTTCGCATCCAGCTTATTATTATTATTTTTTTGCATGCTGGGATGCTTTTCTGCTCACCATGGTTCTTAAGACTGATTATTTAAGTTAGGAAATCTCCCTGGCAGCTCAGATTAATCTGGCAATTTATCTCTGATCTCTCTTTTCAACAACTTTTTTTTTTTTTTCGAACTTCAGAACGGTCACTTCCTCTACGTTTTTTGCTTTTCACACCATTCTAAGCATGCTAAGCAGGTTAGATAAGGTCAGCTGTTTCTCAAACACTTGAAAGATGCTACAGAAAGTCACAGATAACACTCTTTTTCCCTGTTCTGATGTTTGACGCCAAACTGAAGCTCCTGATTTATATCTGTATGACTTTATGCACTGTGCTGCTGCACCATGACTGGCTTTTTGGATAACTGCATTAATGAACTGAAAGTGAAAAGCTGAGAGTGAGTCGTGGGGCATCTCACTCATTCACTCATCGTCTATACCGCTTTATCCTGTATACAAGGTCACGGGGGGCCTGGGGCCTATCCCAGGAGACTTAGGACACGAAGCAGGCTACACCCTCTATGGGGTACTAATCTAATGCAGAACACACACAAACACAATCACACACTACATGAAATGTGGGAACGGCAGTTAGCCTAATGCATGTCTTTGGACTATGGAAGGAAACCAGAGTACCCAGAGGAAACCAGAGTACCCAGAGGAAACCCACTAAGCACAGGCAAAACACATAATCTCCATGCACACAGACCTGAAGCGAGAATTGAACCCGGACCCTGGAGGTGCAAATGCTAACCACTAAGCCACTGTGCTCCTTCTGGGGCAACTCAGAGTTTAAATAATTTTTTTTTGCCTGTTCCGACCTGAGTGCTAATCCTCATGTTTCCAATCAAGATACACAAATTCTGTCATATATAGTAAATACATGCATCGTAAGCAACCAGAGGTGATGGCTTTCTATACTGTCTTTTACAGTAGATTGACAGAGTTTGTGGCCTAATTAAAATCTGCAAGAAGTTTTGCTGTTTTGTGCAATCATATTCTTGAGAACTTTTCATAATATTTGGAATAGAGAAGAACTTTAGCAAAAGTAAATAGATTTTTGTTTTTTAAACTGATCATTACCATATTACATCATTTGTCAGTACGTCCTTGATATAATTACTAATTAGACATACTGCTCTGGGTGTCTAAAGCTGACTTGACACTCGTTGCTGTGAAAATACTCTATGTAGTAGACACGGGCAGGGTATAACCCATGGTATAAAATGTCCATCTGCAAAAAGCTAGAAGTATCTTAAAGGATAAAATTCCAAAATCTGACATCCAGCAGCTATCATGGGTTAACCACAAAACCGAAACTGTGTTATGTGCTTTGGGTGGAAACCCTCTAACAGTGTCAGTGAATAAATAGTTGATTGAACACATCAAATGAATCTGTAAAAAATGGGCTCTGTGTTGATGTATTGTTTTTTTTTTTTTTTTTTTCCAACACTGAGATCCACTGTTTTGATCAATATGTCAGGACTAGAATGCGCCGTAGTGTCCAAGAGGGATGTGTGCAATTATTTCATATAAAAACATTGAGAAATACCGTGTGGTGTCAAAACGCAGTGCTGATATTATTCTTAGGTAATCAGGAACTTATGGTAACTCTGCCGTCATCTCTCACAATTTAGCTAAAGCTTGAAAGATAGCAGGAGCCATTGCTCTCGCTCTCTCCAGTTTCCACTCCTGTTATGGATGTCCCCATTCCATCACAGCCCATCGTTTGTTTACCATTTTCCGAACGTGCCTTAACCAAGACTGGCACAAACTCTACACAACATACACACACATACACATACACACATACAGATGGCTCTGACTTTCCCACTGTATTTTTATCTTTAACATTCCTATTAACAGCTCCTGTGTGTTGCCTGCTGCTGGAGATACAGCAGGGTAATGTCTGTCCTCGTACGACATTGTGGAACACACATACACACAGGTTTACCTTCCTGCTCTGTTTACTATGTAGCATTGGTTGTCTCATTGAGTGAGCTCATTTATTTTGATTTCATAGTTCATCTTCATCTTCTATAGCACTTATCCTGTACTGGGTCACAGGGGGCCTGGACGCTATCCCAGGAGACTTTGGACACGAGGCACATGTGCACACACACACACACACACACACACTATGGGCAATTTTCGAACAGCAATGAGTCTAATCTGCATGTTTTTGGACTGTTGGAGGAAACCGGAGTACCAGGAGGAAACCAAGCACAGGGATAACATGCAAACTCTATGCACACAGACCGAATGAGTTTGCTCTCCATGTGCGTGACTTTAATAATGAACTCAGATCAAATAATTCCACAAGTTCTGTCCACAAATATTTTGGGTTGCACTGCTACTGTCATATTTTTTTTTGGCAATATTTGCGAATAAATTGTAGCAAAACATAAGAAACACCCACTGTTTTAAAGCTTTTTTTTAAATTATTATTTTTTATTTTACTGGGGAATAAAACGAATATGTATAAACACTGAACATGATTATGACTCTAACACGTGTTATATTTCCTACCAGACCAACACAAAAACTGTACAGCATGACACCATATTGCCTCGTGGCATATGTTTATATGTGCAAATACTGTATAGTAGAGTACTATTTATTTATTTATTTATCTATATATTTATATATTTATTTATTGGCTCATACTGAATCTCGATTGCACCCTTTGGCCCAGATGCATGCATAAATATACTTAAGAATCTTCCATATGAATATCTTGAGTGGAATTGTGTATTCAAGCACATACCCAGCATTGTTTTAAATCAATCATTGTCTACATTTCAACATTCTCAATATACTGTATCCTTCATAGGTGGCTAGAATTTCATATACACATTAAGGTATTGTACTGAACATCAGGATGAGTGAATTTGCTTTGACTAATGAGCCATAACATTAAAACCAATAACAGGGCGAAACCAAAACCTAGGTTGCTTTACTATGTCCCCATGGCACCTCTGAAGGTGTGCTTTGGGGTTTGGCAATGAGACATGAATCTTTCGGGTGCTGGCGGTTGTGGGGCGGGACCTCCATGGACCAGGCACATTTGTGCACTGCATTCCAAGGATGCTCAATTGGATTGAGATCTGGGGAATTTGGAGGCCAAGTGAAGAACATTGAACGGTGCACTGTGCCTGCTAAGCCCCGTACACAACAGGCTCTGGTGCACTGGGTGTAGATGGACCTTGGGTGCCCAAGATCCTGTGTATGGTTTATTGGGATATAATTCATCAATATTATTTAATTCACCTGGAGATTATGTTAATGTTATGGCTGATCAGTGTGGAAACTATGTCACAAATTTTTTTAGCATACTATAAAGATCAGACAACTGGCCAAAAAAAAAAGAGAACTGATGGCCTTTTTACATTGCTTATTAGATATGAACTTGTCAGACGTACAGTATTATTCATATATATATAGTATCAGTCAAAAATTTGGATACAAGTTTGGATTTATTTCCTAAATTCTAGAATAGTACTGAATTAAAAAAAAAATGAAATAAAACACGTGAAATTAGGTAATTAGGAACAACAACAAAAACAACAGCACCAGCAGTCAGTTATTTTAAGACATGAACGTCAGCTCGTCTGGAATAGTTCTTGCAAAAACATATTGCCAAGTGCCCTTACAAAACCCATCAAGCACCATGATGAAACTGGCACTCATCAAGACCATCCCAGGAAAGCAAGAATTAACAGCACCTTAGATGATATCCTTTATGAAGGCCTTACAGAGCAAATGTAGCAGACACATCTCAATATCAACTGTTCATATATTGGATGCCTTTAGCATTGTTTTACATCAGGAAATCATCAGAAATCAACATCAGGAAAGATCAGGAAATTAGAAGGTGTATCTAAACTTTTGACTGGTAGTGTATAGCTAAAGAACTGTAACAAGCATATCACGTTGACTTCATGAAAAAAAAGGACGTCTTCCAAATTTAACCATAACTTGACCGCAGGAAGAACATTTCCTCCAAATGTTTTGTCATCCGAGCTGTTCACTGGGTAACTTTTAACTTTAAATACAATTCCACTTTCTGTAAATATTAAAACTGGCCTTTTCAACAGAAACAGCCCATGAAGATTAAACAAATGCTGTCATTTAAACGCTCAGATATTTACAGTGGCACGGTTAGATTGCCACTGCTAAATTCAAAGTGAAAATGCAGTTCGTTTCTCGGCACTTCGTATAAACTTCATTGTGGATTAGTGTATGAAGGCTGATCCTCGGCCGACACCTGGTCTGCATCACTCCACTGAAGCCCTTTCCAAGTGGAACCTGCTCAGTTATGTCTGATCCGCCGCTGCTCATATGGCTGACTGGGTAATACATAGAGGGTGGTACCTCGCACGGAGCCCACACACACATACGCACACACAGAAACACACACACATGGAGGTTTCACACATGATGGTGGGATGGAGAAGGGCTTTTACTGCTGCGGTAAATCATTATCCACAGGACTGTAACAACACACCGTAAAAACACACTCTGGAACCCCTATTGCATGTGTGTGTGCGTGAGAGAGTGAGGGATCAGATATGGTTAGGCTTGACTGGGTAAAGAATGCATGACTGTGGTGATTTGCCCCTCGTTAGGGTGGCTAAAGAGCCAATAAAGCAGAACCTCTCTCTCTCTCTCTCTCTCCAGAGGCCACTAAGAAAATTAAACTGCTTGCTTATAACAATATGTCAGCTTTGGTTTACAAAACTAACTTAATTTGCCCAAACAGCAAGTTAATGGAGACCAGAAAGGACAGAAACCGCAAAACTTGTTCTATATGCTAAATGTTCACAAAAGTAATGTCCTTACGATCGCGCACCAGAACTCATTGTGCTTTAAACACCAAGTGTTTTTTTTTTTCCTTAGACAGGTCCTTTAGCATCCATGACTTTAAACCATTAAATTGATGAAGGCCAAATTGGATGTAACTAGAAAAGGATCATTATTATAAATGTTTCCTGTGGTTACAATTAACAGTAAAATTAACCTCTGGGGTACATTAGAAGGTCTGCAGTTCCATTCATTACATGATTCTCGCTCTCATTGAGGTTACTTACATATGATATAATAGGAATGACTGATAACTTGGAAATTAAAGTGTTCTCCAAATCAGCCAGCAAAAACATGCTCTTGTCTTTCTTTCCTTCTTTCAGGGGCTCCAAACTTTTTGCAGCCAGGAACCCACTTAACTGTTAGATAGATTTCACAGAGCCTCTTAATCCGACTATTTATATATTCGGCTCAGTATAGTGTATAAATGTGTTGCAGCCATAAACCTTTTTATTTCTGTAATTTCAGCCAACAAAACATAGTTTACAGGGCTACTTGTTATTTTTAGTCATTATGGATGGGAATAAACACTTTCAATTCAAGTGTCAAGTCAATCAGGCTAATAATTATTAGGAAATTAGAGAAATCATGGAATTTGTTTCAGGATCAATAAAGCATCTATCTATCTATCTATCTATCTATCTATCTATCTATCTATCTATCTATCTATCTATCTATCTATCTAACTTTTATTAATTGTATGAGCAAGAGTAATGTTGGATAGAGTCATTAAAAAAAACACATATAAGAAAAAAAACAAAAATCTAGCCCAAACCTTTAGTTTGAATAAATATTTGTACGGTGAATGACTTATAACGACATACATGAATTTTAGTGGCCGGTTTTATTAACAAAGTATGTGCTAAAGTTTTATGCTTTTCATTTCGTTACTCCATTGTTGAAAAGGAAAAATGCCTGATAGCTGAAATGATGGCTGATTGGCTGTTTAAGTGCGGTGAACAAATGTCTAAGGAATTTAGTGCTAAATTATGAAATTATAAAAGCATTTATTACAGCTCTCCAAGTTACTCCAAGTTAAATGCTAGATTCTTTCTTGACAAAGTTTTTTAAACAATTTATTGTAAAGATCTCCGAATTCCTTGTGCATGATGTCATCAGAAAAGCTGAACACAAATGTTTTAACTGTTTGTGTACATTAATATGAGATGGCTGACTGAGGCTGACTAAGTTCTGGTCTGTAAGTCACAAAACATTTCTGGGCAGAATTTGAAACCTATGCATTTTAGTTATGTTAAGGTAATGTAATCGAAAAGTCTTGTAAACCTGATTTAAATTAAAATTTCAGGTTTAGGGTGACCATGACAGTTACTTGTGTATGTGGATGGATATATGTGTCTAATTATGGATTTTGGCATTACTGTACATTTAAACCAAAGGATCTTCTCTTATAGTAAGTATATAAGAAAGGAATTCAAGACAAAGACTTAAATCAGTGGTCTGACATAAGAGTCCTTTGATCTTACAGGCAGATAAAAAAAACACTTTGATTCTTTAATTGAATTTGTTTACTTGTGTGGGGTAGCCAGGACAGAGAGCTACAAAGAGATAATGAGATAAAATGAGAGAAAGTATGTTTATTAATATAATACATTAACAGGAATCTTAAGGCAAGTGACGGAGAAAGAATATCACCTTTTCTGCATCTTTGGACAAGGTCTCTCACCCTTCACCTGATGTACTACTTATACTTGAAGATAATGTGATAAGTTATCATTTTGAGAATGCCCATAATCAATGACTTTATTGAAGCCATTACATACAGATTATTATATTTTTTGTCATATTTCACATCATGTTATTGTACCTTTGGTTTTATTTTTCTCTAAAGCAAATATGCTGTTATTTTCATGCAAGCGTCCCCACAGAAATATGGATATATATATAAACATTTACATTGTCCACTTTCAGTGTCTATGAGGCGGCAAGAATAGGAAAAAGAGGCAGCGAGAATGAAAAAGGAAAAGGAAATTGTCTCTGTGTGTGTGCATATGTGGTTGTGTGTGTGTTTTAACCATGGTTGTGCCTCACTGTGTCGGAGTCTCCAGCTGAGCTGAGAGTGTGCGTCTAGCCAAGCAGGTCTGATACAGATTACATTTATTAGGCTTCATTTATTTCTCTATTAGTCCGTTGCTGAGTTAGCTGGCAACGCTCCACAGAAGTGTCAAACAAACAGAAAAAAAAAACTTACACACCATAATTCTAATACAACACTGCACCGTACTACTCATAATAATGGTATTGAGTTGGAAGTGACCTTGATTTAAATGAAGAGTAAGGAAGAGTAAGGATTTCATCGACTGGCAACTCGATAAATAATTCAAACAAGATAAATTATCTTAAATGATTACGTATTTGTCTTTATGAACTATTAGAAATGGTAATAGGCTCATCTATAATTATATAGATGCATGCATTTATGTATCATTATGATCTTTCAGGGTATTTTTTTTTTCATTCATTAGATGAGGTGATTTTTGTGAGTGAATGCAACAACTTAGATAGATAGATAGATAGATAGATAGATAGATAGATAGATATTGTATTCATAAAGAGGATAATTCTAAACATCCAGTGATAAGGACAGTAACAGAAAGTCAAAAGTTGCAATTAAAAAGCTGATAAATTATCATATCAAAATAAACACAGCTGAAGGACAGGTTTATTTGTTACTGAAGTTCCGAGCGAGAGAGAGAGAGAGAGAGAGAGATGTCCTTATGCACCATATTCACTAGTGCACCAGTTTGACTCCTGGGGAATATTCATGCGCTCTTATAAACTCCAGCACTGCTGTCCAAACGGAGACAGGGCGCACGATCATCAGTTCTTACACAGACGGAGAGAGGCTTACTTACCACCAGGATGAGTCCACGCGGGGTGTGAGGATGAGGATGAGGAGGAGAAACGCGCAGTAAAGGCGCGAGGGAGCGCCGGTGGTCGCGCGCGCGGCGGATCTCCCCAGTCTCCTGAGCGAGCCGCGAGCTCTGCTGAAACCGAACATCGCTGAGGCTGTGCTCCGGTGCGCGGCACTTGGTCACGAATACGCGCGTCTCCGTCTGAGGAAGTGAGCGGTGATCACGGCTGCTCGCTGCACGCGCTCGGCTGCTGACTCTCTAATCCGCGCGCCATTTAAAAGTATTCCCAAGCAGCTGGCACACGCACCAGAAATAATCCGAGCCAGGGCGCTGGAGGAAGCGTTTCCCACTCTCTCTCTCTCTCTCTCTCTCTCTCTCACTCGCTCACTCGTTCTCTCTCTCTTTTTTTTCCTCCCACCTCCTTTTTTTTTTTTAATGGTTATGAAGGTCTCAGAGGAGCGCAGGACGCGTGTGCAGACAGCGCGCGCTCGCTTCCCGTGTCGTCCCGCCGAGGTGTGAAACAAACAACAGCAGGACAGAACTCCCCGCTCTCCCATCAGTACTGTATCTCTTATCCCCTGTGTGCGCGCTCTCTCTCTCTCTCTCTCTCTCTCTCTCTCTCTCCCATTGATACTGTGCTGTGCGGATGGGAGGTGTGTGTGTGTGTGTGTGTGTGTGTGGGTTGTGTTTAGGAATGCAGACTGACAGGGGTCTCTGTCCTTTAGTAGAGTTTACGCGCTCGGGATGCTCCGGTTATCTCGGGAAGCACTGCACACTTATAGACAGATGAAGTTCACTGCCGACCAGAATCTATTAGAAAGTTATGAAATACAAGTAAAGTGCATTTTACAGAAATGTAAAGCCCCACCCTGAGTGGTTAGCACTGTGGCCTTGCACCTCCAGGGTCCGGGTTCGATTCCGTAGGGTTTGTATACTTTGTGAATATTTCTTTCTTATATTTCTAAGAAATGAATACATTTAAAACGAAAATCAGGCTGCACAGGGTTTAGCACTGTGGCTTTGCACCTCCAGGGTCTGGGGTACGATTCCCGCCTCCGGTCTGTGTGCATGGAGTTTGCATACTCTCCCTATGCTTGGTGGGTTTCCTCCAGGTACTCTGGTATCATCCCCAGGCAGATTAGGTTAACTGGTGTTCCCAAATTGCCCGTAATGTGCGAATGAGTGTGTGCATGCCCTGCGATGGATTGGCATTCCAGGGTGTCCCAACACCATCATCATGGACAGCAAAATCAATACGCATATTAATATGCATTTTTTTTTTATGTTAACCAAAAGCACTTACTGAAATTCCCCCTGTTTGTCCTGCACATGTTAGTGTTTTTCCTCCTCTAACAAACCCCCATTCGACTAATGAGCTAATTAACAACAATTCCTGAGTGTTTTCCTTAGGGAAAATACTAAAGAATGCCAAATATGGTGTCAAGGCCCAGGGTTAAAATAATAAGGATTGTAAGTAACTGCATGTGCTTCAGTGTCAAATTCTTTAGAAATTGATTGTTTCTATTCAATCTTTTGTAGAAACCTTTACAGGTTCTTTACAGAACCCGACAACAGATTTGTCTGAACCTTGTGGAATCTTCTGTACTGGATGAACATTTGAATATTAGCCTATCATTCATGTTGCAGCTGAAACTTCCTGCACTGTTTTTCAAAAACAAGGAATTGCGTAATGAATAATGAATAAAACATGAATTTATTCCAAAGCGAACTAAAAGTATGAATAATGTAACTTGAATATAATAATAATAATAATAATAATAATAATAATAATAATAATAATAATGTATTCATAATTTATAGGGGGACACCCTGTCGAGTTCACACCCACTCACATTTGAAAATACAAATCAGACTACAACGCATCTCATTGGACTGTGTGTGTGTGTGTGAGAGAGAGAGAGAGAGAGGGGGGGGGAGATTGGGGGATAAACAGGACAGATGGATGTACATGGAAATGAGAACAACTCCAGTCATGCAGACCAATGGTGTGACACTGGGGTACAAATGCTTTTTACCAAAGTGCATTTTTGTTTCGCAAACAAATAGGGTCTAATAGTAGCAAATAAATGAAGGATGGAAAGGATGGGATATCTGAATAGCTGAGTAGTGGATTAGATATGTGGATTTAACAGAGGACAATGCTGTTTTTTTTAAGTTACTGTGAATGCACCAATTCTTATACCACAGTAATTAGTCAACAATTTAAAAAAGGATTTATGAATGAAAAGATGTGCCTTCAATCCAGGTATACTGTAATTACAAGGAAGGATGTGAAACATCCATAATCCATTAAGTTATTATTAAGTTGCTATTCCTCAGTTTCACACTGTCACACCTTCTTGCTCCTACTTGAAGTTAGTAAGACTAAAAAATGTATTTTGTCATGTTACACCAAAATATTAAAAAGAGCAAATTCGACAAATCAGATTCGATTGGCAGGTATGCCAATTCCAAAATGTTCCCCTCTTCAGGTTATGTAAAAACTTATAGAATAATCCAAACCTTTTGGAATCAAGCATGTGTGCTTAATAGGGGGAAAAAAAGCCTTGCTTTTTTTTTTTTATTATTATACCCTAAGTGTAAAAAAGAAAAGAAAAATGCTTGAGAAAGAGACCTCTAATAATCCAGTGACTTCAACTCCACTGTGACAGTCTTAAAAACTTCATACAGTCTGAGTGATGTCAAAGCAAAACCGCATGCTGAATAAAGACTCCCCAAGCTCATTTGGCACCAGCACTTATATTGTGCTCTCAGCCATTTCGAATTAAAACATAAACTAAGCTCAGAGCGTGGACGCAATGTTCAAAGTGCAAGGAAGAAACCTTGAGAGGAACCGAGACTCAAAAGAGGGAACTCACTCTTAGGATGGTTGTCTGTTGTCAGTCTAATTTGAACTCCCGTGACATGTGTCTGTGTAAATCATAAGGTCAAGCGCTGACATCATGTTGCCAAACTACATTTAGCCTGTTGGTATTAACACTACTCAGATCTAACAGTGAATTACAATGCAACACCTCTGAGTGCTGGGCTGCCTGCTGAATTGGAATAAACTTGACACCTTGCACATGTGAGCTAGAACATCAGAGACGGTTGCTTTAGAATATTACGGCTTAATTGTTGTGGCATGCCAGTGAAAGTGCCTACGCGGCAATAAAGGATCAAATTATCTGCTAACAAAAAAAGAGCCTAGGTGTTCTAATAAAAGTAATATGAAAGCTGAAAGGAAAAGCTGAAGACGGTGACTCTATAACAGAAATGTTTGTCGTGTCAGACTGCTTAATTCTCTTCATGAGATCATTGTCAGGACCTGCTGGCTGTCATCAGTTTTTTAAAGACTAATAATTCAAGGTGACCATAATGGACCGAAGCACCTGGGGCAATGGAACAGGCTTGTGTGAGCTCATGGTCTATTCCTGTATATAGAAAAAAGAGTAAAGCCTTAACTCTTCAGTATCATCAGGGTTGGCTTTGATTCAGGAATGGGGACGCTACTGGAACGGGTGTCCTCGCTCCTGCTCCGCCAGAAAGAAAAATCCCTCAGATATTTAGGTCTTCATCATATCTACTTAAGTCTTATACCGTGAGCTGATCGTCATTATTACTGCTGATGTTCATATTTTATATTCTTGTAAAATGATGATGATGGAGGATTTTTTTTTTTTTTTTTGCATTGCATCGCTGTAAATAATTAGTTCAAAAGTAACGCTGACAAGTCATTACACCCAGCTGTCATGTGTTAGAATTTCAATACTGTGCAATACAGTAGTCTTCTTGGTCAGCACTCTTCATCAGGATTATCACAGTTTAAAACACTAAGTTTAAAACACACACGCACACACACACGCACGCACACACACACACGCACACACACACACACACACACACACACACACGCACACACACACACACACACACACACACACAATATTAATAGTCAGATATAGCAAAGTTAAAAGTTTGCAAAAAATAAAAATAAAAATCTCTACAGCTATTAATCAGCCATTATTAACTTATTGCAGTTTTTCCAGTGTCATCTGCATTCCTCACGAAAAACCTCAATGCTTCTGATGGTGTTTTTTCTCATCTATTTTGATATTAGCCAAAATGAATGTATTTATTTGGTTATTTATTTCTATTTTATCCAATTCTTTATGTTTTGGAAGTAGTGGCATTAAACTGTAATAGAGCTAAAAGGAAGCTGCCGTATGGTCCACTGCTAAGGTTTTGTTAAACTGAAATATCATCATGGTTTACATGCACATTTCTCTACCACATTATTTTATGTATGTATTTCATTCATTCATTCATTCATTCATTCATTTTATTCCCATAAGTGGAATTCCATTAAAGTGATTGTCCAAGTGCACAAACTGTTTATTAACTTTAATCAAATGTAGTGTATAATACTTTAAATGAGCTACAAATTATAAATGTCTTCATTGAAACAATATGCATTTTTATGCAAGAGGATTAAGGCCATCATATAAAATGTTCTGACTTTAATCTCACAGTTCTCATTTTAAAGTTCATCTTTGAATCTGAACTTCTTTTTATTTCAGAAGGTTATATGTTTTATGTTATATTTCTGAATTTAAATAAAAAATTCTAAGTTTGGAGTCAGCATTCAAATGAATTGCTCATGGTGGCTTTAATTATATCTCATACATCTTACCTACCTTAATTAATGAATTACATTTATTAATTACAATAATATTTAATTAATGATTTTTATATTATCTAAGATGGAATTATCTTCTTTTTTTATTTATTTTTTGGTCCATCCACGTGCCATCTGGTGACGGTTACTCCCCACCCTGGTGATATATCTGTTGTTTCTGTGGCAGTTACTTATGGATTCTGGTTTCCAGCTCGACACCCTATTTGTCATTCACACACTCTAGGCATTTTGGGAATGCCAATTAGCTTAACCTGCATGTCTTTGGACAGTGGGAGGGAACCAGAGTACCCGGAGGAAACCCACCAAGCACGGGGAGAACATGAGAACTCCTTGCACGCAGACCCAAAGCGGGAATCAAACTTGTTCTAGGTTTGAATCACCACTGCCCCTTCACATAGTCTCTCTGACGGTTCTAGGTAAGTTTTAGTAAGTTTTTTTTCTTGGTCAAATGTTCCAATTATGATTAGAGTTCAAAACATTACAACTTGTTTATTGTAGTTATTCTAAATAGTAGCAATGCCAGTGATAGTGCATATGCTCCAGCAATAACTCATATGTAAAGTACTTACAAACAGAATACTATATTACTTAGATGTCTGTTTTGTTGTAATCCAGAACCTGATCAAAGCATGACCTTCATTACAATAACAAACGCACACTTATATTAAGTAGGCAGGTTAGCATTTAGACAATGTTTACACATCTGTACATATGAAATCTTTGGAGAAAGCCTAAAAAATTGTACAGTAAATAAAAACATGCCTCTATTATTACAATGTCAGTTCCATAATGGACTGTTGCCTTAGACATGGAATAGCATCAATAAGACCAAGACAAAGTATGTTAGGCAGAGTGAACATTTGAATGTGTGATTAGATCACATTTGTCAGTATACATCCCTGCACCTTATGGCTAAACTCAGCTGAAGGTCATCAACTATAAAACACCCTAAAAATACCAGCATGGATAAAAGCGAGAAAGGACATGGAGGTGAAAGGATTTTCCCACTGTCACCTCTCTAAATTGTTACATCGCTTGCTAATTTATTGTCTTATATTTTTAGATGAGATGCTGTAAGCTTTTGACATTCACACTTACTCAAATGCCTTAGAGGCTTTGGAGAAATTCTACTTCTCCGCACATACACACACAGAGACACCAAAGAAAGCACTGGTCCCTGTGCTTTTAGTCACAGCTGGATTCTGTAACAAACAGCTAAGAATGATAACTCTATACCCAATGATGCATGGCTGTGTGTGCTGGTGCATGCCTGTGTGCACTCCAGCCTCGTGCTCTGTAATGCAACATTTTGAAATGCATTACAGCATAAAATCTTCTATATATCAGGCTCTACTCTCATTAGATGTAACACTGACCATGCGACATGACTTTGAGCTGTCACAGTAAAAACATAATCACTGTTCATATTCATAGATAACACATTTTCTGATGCATTAGCTTAGCATGAAACATTGACTATATTTCACATGCACATGTATCATGTTTATTTTAAAGATCTGTTTTTAAAAACCTACTAAGAAACATGGTCCCATGTTCCAATATTTTTGGTCACCTGAGAAATGGGCGGGTTTAAAAAAAAAAGTTTAATACATTCAGATTTAAATATCAGGAAATGACAGCTGAGAAAGTTTATTTGATGTATCATCTTATGTTCATCTTCTGATCTCAAACGTGAAAAACTGAAAAAAAACAAAAACAGAATTGGTCTCACAATTCAAACACTTTTGGAAGGGAATGTACATATCTTATTGACCATGAGTTCCCTATGAGCCCATACTTCCAGATGGAGCTGTCTAGTTGGAATTATGTATTTGTTATTTAGAGGTTGTGGGCCTTGCATATGGTGTATGACTTCATCCTCAGTGTGGCCTTTAATATGCACTGGACCAAAGCGATATTGTATGAATTGTGGTGCAGTGGATTCAACAATAATATGAGCATCCATATACACATGAGTTTAACATTAAAGTTTTTACATTTATTATTCGGATGTCTATTAACGAAAAGCGCGGATTCCCTAAGGTAAAGTTAGCCCATATGTTGTGTGTGACTGAGATGAAGCTAGAGTAACACAGATTTTTTTATTGAAGTCTATATATATATATATATATATATATAATGTAGTATATTTTTTTAAGGTTACGCATGACCACAACTGAATAGCACCAAAAATAATAAATAAATAAACACTGAGAAATAGCGTACTTACACTACTGTGCAAAAGTATTGAGCCACCCCTCATTTCTTCATATTAAATTTAATTATGTAGATTAAATAAAATTAATTGTGTTGCACGGTGGTGTAGTGGTTAGCACTGTCACCTTGCGCCTCCAGGGTCCGGGTTCGATACCCGGCCAGGCTCGATTCCTGTCTCTGAGTTTGCATGTTTTCCCCGTGCTTGGTGGGTTTCCTCCCACAGTCCAAAGGATTAGGCCTGTAGTGTGTGAATTAGTGTGTGAGTGTGTGTATGTGTGTGCCCTGCGATGGATTGGCACCCTGTCCAGGGTGTACCCCGCTTTGTGCCTCCTGGGATAGGCTCCAGGCCCCCTGTGACCCTGAATACAGGATAAAGCAGTTATTTCCCCTTTCGTCTGTTCCAGCCACTCAGAGATCAGCCTCACCAATATACCGATCACCGGCCTGATAGTCTGTCATCATCTGCACCTGTTTCACACTGTCACTGTGGCGTAACAAAGAAAAAACATTTTGAAGAAAAGAACGATTCCTCAAGACTACATTAAAAATACAAGAATGTTTTGCTCTTTGGAAGCAAAATATGAGGGGTGTCTCTAGACTTTTAGAGAAGGAGAAGAACTATTTGTGGTGCCACAGATTTTATGCCTAAAAAGAGGAAAGTGAGGGGGCAAATTAGGGCCCCTCGATTGTTTCTGGGAGCACTGTACCCCAAAGTTTGGTTCATTTTGATCAGTGAGAACACAATCGTTCCAAGCTTAGGAACCATGTCCGAGTCTGCTTGAAGTGCTGTTCTCGGATACAGTACAGTGAAGACGGGCAGAGATCAAATTAGCTAATAAGCTAATTGTATCTGAGCACAGGAGCAAATCGTCTCATGCTCTCCTTGCACAACAATGCATGGAAAAATGTGCCAAATAATTCTGCTATAAAAGGCAAATACAACATGCTGACAAGGACCAGTCTTTTTCATGGCCAATCAAATCCAGTATCTCTGGTTGTATCATAATTACATGCACAAAGCAGCTTGGTGTTATTTAAACGGGCATGCACATGGGCATGCACATGCGTTCTGCAGCTTTAAATCTGTGAATGAATTGAAGCTTCATACTGAACAGATGAGTGTACAAATGCTCCTTGGCTCTTTCCCAGCATGACCGCCATCACGCCAGATTACTGTGTTTATAACTAACACAAGCAATTGTTTGGTCACGTAAACAAGGCCAGGGTAAAACAAGCTCGCTCTATCCCATTTGTAATGCTTGATCTTGCCAAACTAGGAGTGTCAGAGTCTGTACTACAGACAAAAAAATTCTCTGTTCTGTCACAAGTGTAGCTTGCTTTTGTAGTCAATATTATAACACTGTTAAAGGAAAACAAAAGGATTTTCCCTCATTACAAGTGAGCAAACAGGTAGAATATTGCGATATTGTGATTGTGGTATTGTGAATGTCGGCATTGTACGGTAATGTGTTTTGTCACTGTCTGAGTCATCTGATGGCTGCCAGAATATTGGTTTGTTGTTTTTCACGCTGATTTCATCCCTACATCAATGCAAATCCCATCTTTCCTCCCCTCCGCCACACTGATGTTGAGGATTCCATTCAGAAAGGGAACCACACTGGATACTTTAAACAGAAGTTGTAGTGCGATTCAACGCACATGCACGCAAGAATGCACACACGAATGCACGCATGCATGCTCACGTATGCACCCACACACACAGACATAGTCACTTTTATGACTGTTCTCGAGCTTGCACGAACTCCGCAAGTTTGTGCAAAACCTTATGATTCATTTGAGGACAAATCCATGGTGGTGTTGTCTGAGCACCAGCAGGACAGGTTAGACCCAATGTGAAAATCTGACCTTTTGTACAAAGCAAGTAACCTGGGCCATATTACAGATTTGATTACGTTTAAATTGAGACGTAAAAATAATACAGAATCTTAAAAATTAGATCTAGACTTAATATTCAAGATATTGATGGAAATGCAATTTATTTGTTTTAGATATTTAAAAACTGTAAAACACAATCTAAAATGAAAAAAAAATAATCTAAAATAACGAGAGAAAAAAATAGATGTGAATTTGCGTTTTTAATTGCTGTACAGGGAAGTCATTAGAAAATGATAGTTATTGCAGATCTATGCTTCCTAATAAGGTTTCTCCGAAGGTTTGGTCAAATTCCAATGAATGGTTTCAGAGGATCTGTAAATAATGATCCATAACCATGAATAATGATGTCACTTATTCTTCACAAGCAGGCAACAAACAAAACATGCCCAGCTCAATGTGGTATCAGATTTTGGATTCTACTGTCTATACACTTACTATCTATATTTACTGTACATGTAAACAATGCTCCACATTACGTTGTCAGGACTTCTTGGATTTTCTGGTCTGTCTTGATAAGATTGTTCTGTTCTACATTTTAGGCTTCAAATTTCATGAAAATGTACATATTCAAATATGCAATTTTGGTGAGTGGACTCCAGAGCACCAGAAAGATCCACTTATGTGAAACATTGAAAGGCACTTTACATTAATAAATAAATAAATAAATAAATAAAGAATTGGAGTCAAGTCAAAATCTGGATAAATTACCTATATTACACTTTTACTCTCTTTGGGGGAAATGCTTAATATTTCTCTATATATCCCTACAAATATCATTTATGCTAAATAATTTATCAAGATATTTAAATTAAGGTAATAATAAGGTAAAAAATAAGGTAATAATGTATATAATATATTATGTTCAACAACAACAACAAAATGTTAATAGATAAGTAATAGTAGATTCATGCTAGACTTGTTAGTTAGAAATAAATGCATTAACTAATTTACTTAAATCTAGTGACATGGGCATGATATCTATACTACAGTATATATTAAAGTTAAATAAGAGCATAATCACTTCTTAGATTGTGTCAAATAGAGCCTCTTAAGTTTTAAGCCTTTTAGGTAGTTTTATCAAAACTGATCTGTGAAAATAGCATAAGGGTTATACAATATAGCAATATAGCCATAAGAATGTAACTGTCTGTTATACATGACATCAAATGAATTGGGGATACTGAGTTTCTAGCACCATCTTCATTTTTTCATTATTAAAATGGAAGAATTAATAAACCAAATAAATATTATAAATCTGTAATTAGTTTTTAGATTTTTTTATTCTCTTGTGCTGTTTAACACATTGGGTAAGGGGTTCTGTCATTCCTATAGCAACAAAGTATTTTACAGGGGCCTGAACAGCTGAACACCCAACCCTCCACCTTTCTCATACAGGCAAACAGGTTAAGTGCCTTGTCCATGAGTCCAGAACCGACAACCCGACTGGCAACTGGGCTCAAAATCCCAACCCTCTGATCAGCAACCCAGAGCCTTAACCACTTGAGCCTCCACTGCTCATTATAGGTGTGTTACAGACACAGTAACAATATTTATACATTTTCTCCATCCATAATTTCCTGTAGTAATAATAATAATAATGATGAGATGATGATGATGATGATGATAATAATAATAATAATAATAATAATTATAATAATAATAATTATTATTATTATTATTATTATTATTATTATTATTATTTATAACAACAACAACAACAAAAACTGTACTAAACAAAATTGTAAACTTTTCCATTTTATATTTAGGATGATGATAAGCAAAAGAAAATAAACACAAGACACAAAATCCAGTGATGATGTAAAAGTAGTTCTTTGGATAAACATATGGTGATTTTATAATACTTTCTGAAAGTATAAGTATTTTCATGTAAGACACAAAAGAGAGAGAGAGAGAGAGAGAGAGAGAGAGAGAATATGCAGGAAAGTGTTCTCATCAGGAGTGCTGTCGGTTCTGTGTGGGATTCCAGTTTTATATGCCTGTCAACAGTGTCAGATCTCTGCCGTTCTGTATATTTTTTTGTCACTTAGAAAGATGAACCTGTTGCTTCTGGACTTTTTGCATTTATTTATTTTTTAATAATTGATGCGCTGCTATTAAGATCACACTGTAGAGCAACGTAGACATACTTCAAGTGGTTACTGCAGGTTCTGATACTAATAGAATTTCACTGAAGTTCAGTTGCAAAAAAATATTATAATAATTTTCTTTTAAATCACAGTCTTCAAATAATCATGCATGGTCTTCTCCTGACGTAGTCCGTACTGCTTGATAACTCTCATACCTGCTATTAAAGATTTAAATGTAATCCTAAACGTCAGCACGTTATTTTTCAAAAGTGTCTGTATAGCTGAAAACCCGTCTCTTTCTGTGGTCGAAATCCTTAATCCTATTACATGTGTTCTTTTCCTTACTGATCTGGCTGGGACTAAAATATCAGGATAATGTATAGCAGAGCTGAAATCTCCCCGTTTGCCCTTTCCCTCATCTTTCATCCCTTTCTCTCCTCACTCATCCCTTGCTATGGTATAGAGGAGAGCAGGAGACTAGAATGGATTTATTTCTTCCATACCAACGTTCTCATCCATAAATCACAAAGCCTTCTTTTTTCCTCTTATATCAGGGGAGAGTTTTGTCGAGCTTTTGGATGTGCGTGTCTCATTCTTCATGGTCAACTAATCAGTAGATGGTATGAAAGACCAATCGATTATGTGGTATGTGTGCCGACAAAGATGAGAGCCGTCATGGGTTTGTCTTTCAAAAAGAAAAATCATGTCTCTAATCAGTAAAAAAATGCAATTCTAATAACCGTCTGCCCCAAAATTATGATGTGAAAAACAGTAGATTACATTATGGAGAAGCAAATTGCATTATGATTTGAACTAAAAGCTTGTACAAGAAGCCTTAAACAATTAATTAATGGCATGCCCGAACTTTACAAGAACAAATCAGTAATCATCATGAAAAAAATAAAATAAATAAACATTCCGCCGGATTCTTCACCACAAAATCCATCTGAAATCTGGGTCTTTCCACATGGATCGGCACCGAACGGTGCTTTTTCCTTTTCTCCCGCTCTCACTTTCACACTCTCTACATCTTCCTCTCGCTCTCTCTCCCTTGCTGTCAGCTATGAGGTGAGTTCAACAAGATTTATCTGGCCCGTCCTGCGCTTGAGTTCATTTGAAATAGAGAGTGGATTCATGCTGCTATCAAGCCATAATTCTCTCCCTTCGGGGCGAGCAGCAGCCAGGAACTGGAGCGAGAAGAGAATCTCCGGGTGTAAATCCAGAAACTAGAAACGGCCTCTTCGCCTTCGCGGCCGGAGAGATGCGTGAGTACAGAAGGTACGAACACGGACGTGCTGATGAGTCAGTTTACAGCATTAGCGCGCTCTGTAATGTAGCTGTAACGCTCGCTTTCACACATAGTACTCGGGAAGACTCCACCGCTCCATCCACTCTATGCTTCATCCGCTTAACAAGACGACCAGGCTCCAACTTTCAGTCTTCACGCTGGACTGAGACTTGACTGATCGGTTACAAAGTGAATGAAAACGAGTGACCTTTCAATCTGTGAATCTGAGAGCCAGGAACTCTTCATCAGTTCGCTTGCATCTCCAGGGAAGCGTGGGAGCCGGGTTTAGGTTCTCTCTCTCTCTCTAAAACAGCATGTTTCACGTAGCATGTTCACGCCGCAATGCTGTACTATGCTTTATCCAGAGTTGCTCGATCAGAGCAGCGTTACATGAGCGTTTCATGAGCGCTGCTTGAAGTGCAACATCCAGTTGCACCAGCTCAACATAAGTTCAGTTGTAGGTCATGGGTGGTCAAACATAAGTCATTTAAGTTGAGGGCAGCTACACAACAGTTCTGATAGATTCCTTAATTTGAGTAGCTGTTGATAAATGTATCTATAACAGCAGCTCTGACAGCAGGTACAGCTTATAGGACACCAGAGCAGACGTGTGGAATCACTGATACGGTGAAGCTGCTATTTAGAAGGAGTCTCCAGTGTCAGGGCTTACTGTAGAGCCATCAGTTGTAAAGCTGCGAGTTTTCCAACATGACAAAGCCTGTATGACAGAGCGTTTCGGCGTTTTCTTGCTAAGAAAACAAGCCATCAGAAGTGATAACAGGAGCTAATTTTTGGACATTCCAGAACATTAACTACAAATGGATAAAATTAATGATGTGTAATGTAAGCAGAAGAAAACAATTTCAGATGTGCTATTATTGGAAAACAATCAACTTTGTGGTCTGCTTTGCATCAGGCCATACTACGCAGAACATGCTGGATGTGGCAGTGTATCAAGCAAAAACGTGACTGTGACATTGTCAGGAAAACATCAATAATGCACATTTCATCTCGGATATTTTGGAAGCCGTGGAAACAGTTAGGCTGCCTGACAGATTGATAAATAGGTCATGTGTATTTTTGCAGAACATCCTAGATTTATCTCAATTGTTTATATATGGTGATAAAATAAGGAATGTTTAATAGGTTATGCACCACAAAACAAGTACAATGCCTTCTATGTTCCTAAAACATGCCATTTTAATTGCCCCTGTGTGTGTGTGTGTGTGTGTGTGTGTGTGTGTGTGTGTGTGTGTGTGTGTGTGTGTGTGTGTGTGTGTGTGTGTGTGTGTGTCTGTGAGTATAGCATCCTTTGATAGACTGGCATTCCATTTATGGTGTGTTTCCTACTTCCACATAGTATTTTATGAACACACTCTGGATTTAAATAAATGATTGTATTTTATTAGTAGTTTTAAACTTATTTACATTACTCCCAATAGTGTATAGGTTCCCCTTGTGCCACCTTGACAGCACTGGCCCCATGGGGCCATGACTCCACATTGCTCCCCAAAGGCATGGGTGCCCTTGTGACCATATCACCAGTTTTCTTTTTAGTTAATCGATAATATATGTTAATGTGTTATGTGGTGAAAATGTTATAACTGATCGCTGTATAGTATATAGTTCCAGTTTATGCCAAAGTAGGCAACAAAAGATACTATACAATACTCACTATACTTATAAGTGAATGATACCAAAGACAAAGTGGAGTACTGCATCATAAGCAACAGAGCGAAAAAGAACTATAGACGTTTCATTAAAGTACTCCATGCTCATCACAGTAAATGAAAAGTGGAGCCCGAAGCTTTATGCCCACCCAACTGCTGCAGCCCAGGAAATGAAAACCTCTAGATGCAATCTGTAGGGATTTCCATTCCTGGGAACAAATTGTGTTTACACTAAAACAAGGGGTTATGTTGGATTTTCAGACATGCCAATATGCAAAGCATAACTCCAGACTGATCGGTTGGTATTTCCCATTTTGCTTTGGTGTTTGTGAGTGCTTCGGTCATGGCCGTAGTGATGCGGGTCGAAGAGCAGGGCGGCCTATATAAGCAGGGCAGCGTCCCAGAATCAGTGAGGTCTCTGCAAGGTGCAGGATGAACCCAAGTTCCAGTTCCAGCCATCATGAACTTGGCAGTGGCGTCTGGAAACAGACACATATTGGAAATTCTGTGTGTGTGTGTTTGTGTGTGTTCCACAAAGAGATGTAATGAGGGGTTTAAAGGGTTCAGCATGCATGTGTGCATGTGTGTCCGTGTGTGTGCCGCATTAAGGGATGTAGTGGGGGTTTAAAGAGTTCAGTGTGTGCGGGTCTTAAAGGGTTCAGTATGTTTGAGTACACGTTGTAGTAGGGGCATTAAACAAAGCAAGAGTTCACTGCTCTCTGGGTCATCTCTCCCTGTTTTCTCTCTCCATTTCCACTCTTCCTCTCCACTCTTTCCATCCTTTCGCTCGGCCATCGCTCAATCTCTATCACTGTTCTCCCCTCTTCCTTTCTCCATCTTTTGTTCCGTCCAATCCCCCACCACAGCCGCCACATCTTCCCCCAGCCTCGTGCTCTGTCTCATTTGTGGACGATTGGTCTGGACTGGTTTATTTTCCTGTGTTGTAACAGCAAATTCATCTTCATTGAGCTGACAGTCAAGCTTCGGAGTGCACAGCCTTTCTGCTATTTGTAAAACCATGACCCATTCCAAAGTTAATCCCCTACATCCACTGCTTTAAATGAGAAGTGGTGTTATATAGCTACCTGGCTTTCAAACTGCACCAACTGAAAAACAGGAAGTAGCATACTGATCCTGTCCTAGTTGATGAAATGTCAACTCAGGTTAGCATTAGGTCGAATCTAAAGGATCTATAGGTTTTTGTTAGTGGTGTGCTCACATTGTTGAAAAAGACCACACAATGCTACACTACAAAGACAATGCAATACAACACTATAAAGCAGCACACACCACAGAGAAAGTACACACACACACATACACACCATGTGCAGAACCTCTTTATTCCATTAAAAATGATAGCAGAACTACACTATAAAGCAGCACACACCACGGACAAAACACACACACACACACACACACACACACACACGATGGGCAAAACCTCTTTATTCCATCAAAAATGATAGCAGAGAAATATCACCCTGTCAAGAATACAAAGGTGCTTCAGTTCTCCAGCATCACTTGGCAGCACCTTTGACACACACTCAAGAATCCCAACCTGAGAAGAACATCTCTGTAGCGTTCTGGAGGATGATGAAAGAAGCACAAATCACTCTCCTGTCATGACTTTTCAGATAGAGAAATGGTTGATTTTCTGGAAATATAATAAAAAATTATTTTTTTTTAAAGGAATAAATGTGGTAGCGTTGGTGGATGAAATATTACATTTACCATATGTGATAATATTTCAAAAGGCAGAAAACTGCATAATCCATTGTTCTGTCAACAAGGATCCACAAATGCCAATGACCTTCGATCTCTCCTAACAGATCAAGCACATGGATTTGTGCTGAATAATAACAATGGCAAGAACTATCTTTTAGAATTTTAGAACTCTGCTTTCTGCGTAAAAGGCTAATCTTAATGTTGCCAGCTGCATAGGTATGTGCCACTGTTTGCTGATATTAGTTTAAAATTATGCACTGTTGTCATCTACTATTGTTGATCATCAGAAATTTTCCTTCATAATTTGAGTCCCCTAGAACATCAAAAGTGTGTACAGTGATCAGCCATAACTTTAGAATGCAAAACTTGATGCCCAATATTGTGAAGGTTTCTCTTGTGCTGTTTGGACAACTCTGGCCCTTCAGGGCATGACTCCACAAGACTTCTGTGGGCGTACTGTGGTGATGTTCATAGCAGATCCTTTGGGTCCTGTGGGTTCCTGTGTGAGACCTCCGTGGATCGGACCTGTTTGTCCGGTGCATTCCAAGTGTTCTTGATTGGATTGGGATCTGGGGGGTTTCTAAGCTGGGTCAGCAGCCCTGTATGTGGCAGGCTGTGGTGAAGTAGGTGTCCTGGTGCTTTTCTGTCATCACCAGCATTTACCTTTCTGGCAATTTGTGCTACATTAGCTTTTTTTATGAGATCGGACAGGTTGGGCCTTGGCTCTCTACAAACATAAATCTTGGTGCCCATGATCCTGTCACCAGTTTATTGGTATTCAATTGATCATCAGTGTTAATGTGTAAATGTTATGTAGTGTTAAAGGTATGGCTGATCAGTGGAAAAGTACTGTATAGGGCACACAAAGTATGAAAAAGTGACATCATGCTATTCCAACCAGGGTCAGATGAGCATCCTAAAGCTTCCTCAAACAAAAGGTGACTGGTGGTATATGAACTTTTCTACATGGAGAACATCACCATCAACAACAGCCACAGCACAAATTGCATAAACCCACAAAAACAATATAAATATTTAGCTAATTATTACTCCAAAGAGAATTAGTAGGTTTAATTCCTTCACCTAATTGAATTCCTTTTTTTAGGTTATAGGCTTATAGGAATATAAGCAGTTTATAGGATTCACCCCCTTCAGGAGCTGTGTTGATATTGCCAATGGGTATACAACCTATGAAATGTACAAAAGGTGTAAAAGAAAAAAGGGAAGAAAAATGTGTAAATGTGTTGCCGCAACAGAAGAATTGATACAGGTGTGTGTGGTTGGCATGGCGAAGGTGCATAAGTGTGTCGGTGTGTGTGTGTTTTGTGTTTGAAGCGAAACATTGTGCTGGCTAGAGTGGGCTCGGTGCAAGTCCAAGTTGGCTTTTACTTCAAAGCTCTCCTGTTGCCTGTTCACACACACGCACACACACACATGCACACACACACACACACACACACACACACACACACACACACCTGCAGGACGTTAGAAATGGTGTCATCAGATTACTTGAGGAGATGGGTTTAGTATATTTCTCAAAGCTCCCCCCCCCCCTCTCTCTCTCTCTCTCTCTATCTATCTCTCAGTATGTCTGAAACATCATATAAGATCTTATAGTAGTATTATACAACTACCGGAGTATTATACCAGGGTATAATACAGAAACTGAACTAACCTTCATCCTGTAAGGTCCCTAAAACACCAGGTGCTCCCTTGCTGGTGCATGTTGAGGCAAACTCATACATAGCTAGACCTGTTAGCTTGTTTTGCTAATCTGCCAGTGATGTTAGTACAAATCAACTTAAATTGTGCATTTTAATTAAGTAGTCAGCTCTAGAATGTACTATGTACTGTGGTTAGGCCATGCTTGCAATTGTTCACCTCCAAGTGTGAACGCAGAAAAAGACTTACACCCTAAGGATCTCCTTTTATTCTCAGGTATTTTAGATAGCTATATTTGGAAAAATATCAAATGCAGCATTTGGGGAGGCTAAATCTACTAGTACACCACTATACACACTATGCATGCATGTTCCATTCACTTCCATGGATACAGGTGTATAAAATCAAGCACCTAAGCATGCAGATCGCTTTTACAAACATTTGTGAAAGAATGTGTGGCTCAGTGAATTCCAGCATGGTACCGCGTAGGGATGCAACCTACTCAATAAGTCCAGTCATGGATGACTGGAAAGGACAGCAACTTAGCCACAAAGTTGTAGGCCACATAAAATCTCAGAGTGGGGTCAGCGGATGCCGAGACGCATAGAGCACAGAGGACGCCAACTTCCTGAAGGTTTAATTACTACAGGCATCCAAACTTCAGGTGGCCTTCAGATGAGCTCAAGGACAGTGCATAGAGAGCTTCATGGAATGGGTTTCCATAGCTGAGCAGCTGCATCCAAACCTTACATCACCAAGTGCATTGCAAAGCATCGGATGCAGAAGTGTAAAAAATGCTGGACTCTAGAGCAGTAGTGACGTGTTCTCTGGAGTGACAAATCCTACTTCTCTGTTTGGCAATCCATTGCACAAGGAGGGGTTTTGCAGTTGCTAGGAGAACAGTAATTGTCTGAATTTATTGTGCCAAGTGTAAAGTTTGGTGAAGGTAAGATTATGATGTGGGGTTGTTTTTCAGGACTTGAGCTGGACCCCTTAGTTCCAATGAAAGGAACTCTTAATGCTTCAGCATACCAAGACATTTTGGACAATTTTATGCTCCCAAATTTGTGGAAACAGTTTGGGGAGGGCCGTTCCTGTTCTAACATAGATGTGCACTAATGCACAAAGCAAGGTCCATAAAGACATGAATGACCGAGTTTGGTGTGGAAGAACTTGACTGGAGTCCTGACCTCAACCCAATAGAACACCTTTGGGATGAATTAGAGTGGAGACTACAAGCCAGGCCTTCTTGTCCAACATCAGTGTCTGACCTCACAATGCGCTTCTGGAAGAATGATCAAAAATTCCCATAAACACACTCCTAAAGCTTGTGGAAAGCGTTCCCAGAAGAGTTAAAGCTGCTATAACTGCAAAGAGTGGGCCAACATCATGTTAAACCGTATGGATTAAGAATTGGATGTTATTTAAGTTCATATGCATGTGAAGGCAGACAAGCAAATACTTTTGCCAATATAGTGTATTTCAATATAGCATATTCTCTGTGGCATCGTTTCGATAAGCCATAGCATTTCTTTCCATCCAGAGTTGCATTAATTTCTCCCCGAGATCTTGTATTGATAAGTCCGAGAGAGTTGGACTGCTACGTAAAGTCTTCCCCAGCGTATCCCAAATATTCTTAATGGGGTTAAGGTCTGGAATTTTTGGTGGCCAATGCATATGTGAAAATGATGTATCATGCTGCCTGAACCACTCTTTCACAAGTTGAGCCCAATGAATCCTGCCATTGTCATCTTGGAACATGCCTGTGCCATCAGGGAATAAAAAATCCATTGATGGAATAACCGGTCATCAGTATATTCATGTAGTCAGCTGACCTAATTTTTGGACACACAACATTGCTGAACCTAGACCTAAACAATGCCCTCACCAATTCTCCACAGTCCATTCTTTAAGCTCCCTAGCAAACGGAAGCCTTTATTTTCTGAATAGCCTCACTGAAAAGTGGTTTTCTAAAGGCTAGAGAGCCTACTGTTGAGTTTTACCAGTAGTTTTTTTTTTTTTTTTTACAATTTGATTTCACCAAATGTTTGTCAAAAGTGATATCCAATAATCTGGCCCTGAATATTTTACCCTGAAACAGAGTAACATATTTGCCACAACCACAGAATATGTCTTCCAGCTGAAACATACAGTATTAATCACTGCAGTAATTATCCAATGGAAGGATCTTACCTATTTGCTTAGTTAAATTCAGATGGTCATGGGTAACCCAAGAGTCAGAAAAGACAATGTTGCAATGACAGAATGCTGCAAAAAGTATATGCTGTTTATGACAGAAAGACACCAATACACCCAGTTCACCACAGCCCGCTGCACACAGGGCCCGCCAAGCAAAGAACCCCAACTTAGCCTACAACTGTGCCAGATCCCAATCCACCCAAGCAAACATGTCCAGATCCATGCAGGCCGGACCCAGCAACCAATTTGTTTTCATCTTTGTGTGTTCAAATGAAACATTTTGTGTAGTCAATCAAAGACTTTACCAAGTGCTTGACATTTCAGGTGCTTAGATGATTTTGACTCTGGCCTTATTGTTTACTGCAGTGTCATCAAGACAAATAGTACCGCTGGACAACCAGAATATTTTAGGAAAGAGGGAATACATTTGTGTTTGTGTGCCATAAATGAATTATTCTGAGATATTATGGGCTTGAGTCAGTCTTATTTGGATTCGCATGGTGTGTGCAACCTATCAGCCTCCACTCAATTCCAGGAGAAGTTGTACTGTAGCCAGACATCTTTTCAGAACACATGATGTTGGAGACTATCAAGATTTCCCTCATGCTATACCTGTCTATTGTGCCTACATGCTTATGCTATCATAGTTCCCTTCTATTTCTTCTCTTATTTACAATGCTGTACAATTATCTCAGTGACCCTATACTAATGTCTGCATCAAAGCTCAATCTCCAAATAACACTATTATAATAATATTTGACTTGCATATTAATATGCAAAATTATTAAATTCTGGGTTTACTTGTGGGATATATCCCTCAGCAGTGCTCTGGCCAGCTTTCTCACCTTCTTATATGTGCACTCTACTCAAGTATATGTGCAGTCCGATTGCTCCAACTTTTCATATAATACCACTGTGAGTTTATGCCACTGGCCCATGTAGCTGCATTGCATACTGGATCTTTGAGTCAAATTCTCTACAATTTTACTTGTATGTCAGAATTCTCATTAATATGACATTGAACATATGAGTGGAATCCAGTAAGTGGAAAAAGAAGCTAACAGGTAGCCATGAAACCTTTAAAGGTTCCATATTTTAACACAGTTCTCAGAGCTGCCCCAAAGTGTGCCTGCTAATGTTCCAGTTGAATAACATAGATAATGTATACTTGTACCTCCAACTCCCTCTATTTCATTCCTCCTCCATTTCAGTGTCCATGTAAGTGAGCTGCTGCTGAGCTTCATTACACCAGAGAATTGCAAAGATGATCAACATGGCAAGAGAGGGAATCTTATCACATGAGGTCACATTGGTGGGGAAATCTGACTGGCTTTTTCAATTCCCAGTCAATGCAAAAACAAAAAATCAATATAATAATGTAATGAAGAAATAATGAATTGTGTATTTTTTGTTTGTTTGTACTTGCACAATGCAAACCCATTCTTACATTAATTAATACGTTCATTAATTTACCTTCTATACTGTTTATACTGTACAGGGTTGCGGTGGGCCAGGAGACTTTGAGCACAAAGCAGGGAACAACCTACCAATCCATCACAGGGCACATACATACACACACACACACGCACACGCACACACACACTATTGGGAATTTGGGAACACCAGTTAGCCTAATCTGCATGTCAATGGATTGTGGGAGGAACCAAGAGTACCCGGAAGAAACCCACGAGGACGGGGAGAACATGCGAACTCCATGCACACAGACTAAAGGCAGAAATTGAACCCTCGACCCTGGAGGTGCAAGGTGACAGTCTTAACCACTGTACTACCGTGACAACCTTACTGTTTGTCTAAAAGTGACTAAAAAGTGAATTTTGCACAATAGGTCTTAAACTTTAAGTTTAAGATTGTTGAATAATTTCATTTACACCACAACTGCTAACTTCCATATTAATAAAAAAAAAAAAACAGCATTAATAAACAAACTGACCACCACTAAAATCACTAAGCACATCACGACCATTAAAATATGAAATGATATTTGATTTGTTTCAAGGTTTTCTGTATTAAAAGAGGATGAGATCAAACCGTACATCCTCATTAGTCGACCTCTCATGCCTGTGTTTATGTGTTTGCGCGAGTTCCCTCAGCTCACGCGCCACAGAATGTTTTTCTGCACTTATCTCTCTACTCCAAACAGCGCCGCGCTCTCTTGACCCAGCTCGGCGTCCGAGGGGGCGATCGGAACGCCAAACCCAAACAACGTTCAAGTCACCCTGTCGGCGGCCCATGCTTGTTTGTAAACAAGCATTCGCGCTCGTTCACACCTCATCACAGCGAACTGGCACAGATTATCAGTAGCTCTTACTGTCAAGCTGTATAGGCTTAGCCATGCATGTTTCCCCCTGCTAAATAGAAAACAGATTTAGTATTTTAGCTCCTGGCACACAGAGAGAGCAGGTCAATAGGCCACACACACACTCACACACACACACACACACACACACGCACGCACACACACACACACACACACACACACACACACGTATGGTCTTGACTATATAAAGCAAACCTATATAAAATGAGGGATGCTAAATAAAAGAGGAGAAAAGTAAGAGGTTTTCATGATTAGTTTAAGGAGTATGATCTTGTTCTGACCCCTTTGATGTCCGTTTCTGCTCCTTGTTTCGTCTTTCTTCTTAGTCCTTCATGTTTTGGATGTGGTTAGTGTATAGTCTGATTAAACATATGGAGAAAATCAACTTCGTCTCTGCCTCACCGCTTCTGTTCACTCATTTCTTCTTCTCTCCTCCCAGCTATAACATAACATTATCAGAAAAAGGTCTGAGAAGGTTAGAGTGACATTATGAAAAGGAATGTGTTCAAACAGACCCTAAAAATGTATTCTTTTGGCATAAGAAGTCATTAGAACACTATTGATCAAGACAGGCTGTTATAAATGAGCTCTCGGGGGTTAAGGCCCCACTTTCTCTATTTGTGGCATCCATTACATCTTATTTCGTTTAAAAGTGTTTTATTGAGGCTTGGAAATAAAAAATACAGAGAATGCAAGAAAGCGGAAATGATTTATTTGTAGCTGTAGGAGGGAAAGATGCAGGTGCAGTATTATCTTTATTAAACAGCATCTTAACAAAAACAAACATGAGCAGAATCAGGAACTGGAACATAAACTGTGATAACTAGAACTAAGTGCTACACTAAGGAAAATCAGACGTCACCTTTAACACAACATATACAAAACAAAACAAAATGCACCACTGGAGGAGCTATGAGGCAGAGTGGCGTCTTTGGTGAACCGGTTGGCAGGGTGGGAGCTCTCGAGTTAGGGGTCAATGCAGATTGGTGTAGGAGGCCTCACTCTTGTCACCTGGGAGGCCACCCTGTTGGCCTCAGGTATGTGCTTGACAGAGGGGGCTACCACTTCTGCCATTAGCTGGAACTGGGCATGGGAGGCGGCCTTGTTGCCCTTCTGCTGCTTCTTCTGGGGAAGCCAATGTTCCAGTCTCTGGTGGGAGTATGACATTATTTGGGAACCTGGCTGGGGAGGCCATGCTGGTCTCCATAGGGGGCTGAGCAGTGGATATCACCTGGTTAACTTTCAGATGGCCTCATATGCAGACTGTGCTGCTCCAGCTGACCCAACGGCTGACACAAATGTTTATTCGTGGCTCATGCCAGATCACAGGGAAACCCATCAGGGGCAATCTGACAGAAACATAAGGAGCATGAGGCATGGGAATCTATAAGTCGAAATTGTTGACAAAGGATCATGTCGAAAGCTGGTTTGGAAATCCCAGCAGCATGCTCATCTGACCTGTGACCTGTAGTGCTTGCTGGGATCAGCAATCCAGTGGGACCCTGGCACTTATCTAAAAGTAATAAAGACTGTATGTTTGCAATCCCTTTTATTGATAGTCTAGTCAAATGATTGGTGAAATTGCTCCATGTTTTTTTTTTTTTTTTTACTGTATGTATTTGGCCCATTGGCCGGGACTGCTTCACTGATACATCCATAAGCCCACATCAGAAAAGAAAAGACACATTTGAAAAACATTCAGGAACAAGGTGGATTACTTTCTCACTCACTCTGTATGACTAAAATTACACTATAATTACACATCTATGGGCTTACCAAAACTAACATAGCGGAACCATTTATAACAAATGGTAAGATACTTCACTACAAATCTTTTTTTTTCCAGCTATAACATGTTTTCTTTTAGATCACATTTTATGACAAATGAATTCAGAAAGCCATGAAATTCCAAAAGGTTCAATATAATATTGTAAATGTTTATATAAAACTTCAATCGCAATTCTTAAAAAACACAATTTCTCACAGATGCTCATCTTTACAGTTTAAAATATTTTATTTTTATCAAAGATTTTTTATACAGATTTTTTTATACAGTCTATATACTATACATATGCATATTATGGGTATTTAGGTGGATGAGGCCATTTAACCTGATTTGGTGGGGGAGGAAAGGTGTTCATGGAAACCCTGATACAGTATGTTTTTCTAGGTCTTGTACAAATCTTAGAGTACCATGGCATCTTGACTGATTCTCTAAGTTCACTGAACCAAGTTCCTTCCGCTGCATAATGCAGAGTACATTTCGCTAACCTAAGTTGATTGCTGGATCGCTTCTCTCCTCTCATTTTCACTTCTTTTCTTCTCTCTCAATCATTTGCTCACTCCTTTCATCTACTCTCTTGTTTCCTTTCCTTCTTTCCTCTACATCTCTTCTTTCAACCCCCAAATCTAGTGACAGACCGCAGAATGTCCGTCAGCCAATGAAACTCAATAACACTAATATACTAACAGTGTAACACCGTGAGCACAGTAGCTATATCACACTGTGTCTACTAACAGCATGACACAACTTTAGCTAAACAACTAATTTGGAGTTGAGGAGTTCCACTAGGGTAAGTGTTAAGGCAAGTTCCACTTTAAAAATTAAAATCTAATTAAAATTTTATTTGTCACATAAACAGTCATACACAGTACGATATGCAGTGAAATGCTTATACGACTGCCCGTGACCTTAAAAAAAATTATTAATAGGAAATGAATGTGGAATAAAATAATTGAGAATCAAAATATTGAGAAACTTCTGCTAAGGAAAATAGAGCTATAGAGGATTAAAAAAAAAACTTAGCTGTACAAATACGGGGGAAAAAAATCTGTACAAATAGAGAAAATATAAAAAAAACTTTTGTGTGGAAATGAAATAGAATGTAAATTTAAATAGAATTTATATCCGTATTGTAACTTTTCTGTTACAGTACTTACTGTACCATGGTTAAATGCTTCAGTCTTCCTCCTCTCTCCCTCTTTCTCTCATACACATAAACCTGTGTAAATCATAACCTGCATCTTGACATTTGTTTCTTTTCACCTGCCAACTCTCTTACTCTACTCAGTGGGTGGGTTCATACTAGACATTGTGTTGGTGTGTGTGAGAGAGAGCGAGAGAGAGAGAGAGTGGCAACAGGGCAATTTAATCTGTGATAACTGAGCTAAATGGCTACTAATGAAGCAGAGAAATATCCAGCGCTAGTTACAGATTGCAGATACAGTTACAGATTTCTCTAGAGTCTTTCTTTACATCAGTCGCTCATTAATTGTGTGCATATGTTGCATGTGTGCAAAATCTTTTGACACAGTCTTTGTGATCAGGGCTGTTATAGGCCCTATTGCCACTCTAACTTTAAGAAAAGTCACTTTGGGCAAGCAAACTATGAAGCCTCTAGAGCAATATGGCCAATCAGTGCTATGATGCTCAATTTCCAAGTTTCTAAAATCTTTCTAAGATCTTGCAATCTGGTTGGTTCTTTGCACTTGTCCACTTGACTGTGTACATAATTGTGTGGCCTGCATTCTAGATGGAAAACAAACTTTGCGAATATTGTAATGCGGTAAACATAATATACGTACTTGTTCATGGAATCTTGCCATACTATAATTTATGTTTATTAATGAAAAATACCAGAATGTCCAGCAAAGCTGGAGGGTTATACTGTAAAACTACTCCATATATAAAAATTTGAAAGATTTTTGGTAAGTGTAAGTGGATCGATTTGAAAAGTCTCCATGTCCGAACATGGCTAACTGATTTCTTTTCTCCTGACAGGCAGTCTATAAAATATACTCCTCAAACTAAATATTGCACTCACCCTAATACCCTTCCCCCAGCGCTTAGAACAGATACAGTACGTACAATCTTAGTGCCAAGATCAGGTGGAAAAGAGCATCCAGATGTAGGCCATGTTAGCGTGCAACGGTTCTGTAACCCCAAAGTGACCGGGATACAATCAGGACACACTAACATTGGTTCATTTGCTGAAATGGTACATAACCTCCCGTTGATATGGATCTTGTACAGTCTCTGATCTGATTGTGTGCTCCTGGGGCCATTCATCCCGTTTTAGTAAACTAATGTCTTTACAGTTCTGTTCAGCTTTTCACCACATTTACACCTCACACATTTGGTCCTCTCCAGCTGTAAATACTCCATAAATGACTCTACCATTGTGTAAATAATGTATTGTTTACAATCTGAAAAAACAAACAGCACTTTATTGTGCTAAAATTATTTTTTGCCATTTTTAGCATTATTAGAATTCAATATTTAAGCCATGAACTCCGTAAACCCATGAGGAGCAGATGAAAGCATTCCCCTATTCAAAGTGGGAGACCAAGAGAAGGAGAAGCCAGAATTAGTCACCCTGAAAATCTGGGTTGCATCAGCTGACTGCAGAAATCCAAGCAGCTGATGCTCCTGCTGGTACAGATGCTCTAGCCACACGCTGCCATATTTACACCTCATAGGAAAGTCTCTGCCAGAGTCTAACAGCCTACGTTGTCATCATAAACCCGTGCACTCAGGTCTGCAATGAATGAATTTCTCTATGAAAATCATTTTTTATATCTTTTACAGTCACCAGATCTCAACTTTATCAAACACCTAGAGTATGGAACAACATATTAAACTATGCTCTTTAAAATTATCATCACGGCACCATCTGAAGCAATATCTTTTGGGATGAATATTGTTCACCCCTCCATTACAGTTCCAGACCCTTGTCAAGGTGCATTAAAGATATCCTGGATATCCTTATCTGGCACCTGTTAGCTCCTTTATGTAACATGACTGATATTCAAATTGTAGTCAGGGCAGTAACTGTCACATTAGTGTCAGACTAAATCTCCAGACCTCCAGGGTCCGGGTTCGATTCCCCTCTCTGTGCGCAAGGAGTTTGCATGTTCTCGCCGTGCTTGGTGGGTTTCCTCCGGGTACTCCGGTTTCCTCCCACAGTCCTAAGACATGTAGGTTAGGTTAACTGGCATTCCCAAATTGGCCGTAGTGTGTGAGTGTGTGTAAGGAACCTCCACTAGAGGTCACTGTTTCTGTCTATCTGTAGTTTTTGTTGGTCGACTCAGTTTCCCAGAAGGCACCTCAGTCAGGTGATGAGTGCTCACCTGAACTGAGTGGCTCATTAAAGTTTCTATAAATAACAGTTTGTTCTGGGAAACTGGGTCGAGCATTGTTTTTTGTTTGTTGGTATGTTCGTTTTTATATATCCTTATACCGTCATGTGGGCATTCCTTTTTGTTTGGTTTTTGTTTCTTTAAGTTTATATTTGGTTTATGTTTTGTAACCTTTGTTTTCAAGAGGGCTCTAGTTTTGTTTTCTGTATGTTTCTTGTTCTGATGGATTCATGGAGCTGCCTTGTTCAGTGTTTAGTTAGGCTGTGTCTCCTCCTGTGTAAGTACTGTTCTGTGTCTCCGCAGTGTCGGCCTTCTTGTGTAGTTCTTTGTCTGTTTAGTTTTGTGTAGCCACATGAGGGCCTAGCCGCTAGCAGGGTTAGCCGCTAGTAGGGTTAGCCTCCAGTAGGCTAGCCTCTAGTGGGATTGACTGCTAGTGGTTCTGGTCGCTCGTAGGTTAGCCGCTAGTTTGGAATAGCCTCATGTGTGCTTTGCTTCTTGTTTTCTGTTTCCCTATTAGGTCAGTACTAACACGGTTAGCCACTAACTCCTTTAGATACTAACCCGGTTAGGTCTGCATCCAGCGTCCCAGTATTCCATGTAGCTACTACCCTAACTAACCACTAACCCATCTGGTCTCTCCAACCCTGTCTCTCCTGCCTAGCCCTGTCTCTCCTGTCTAGTCTCTAGTTCCCCTATGTGTCCTTAGTTAGCTCCAGCTCCATGTTTCCTTCTGTCAGTTCCCTGTGTCAGCTCCTGGTTCCCTTTGTCAGCTCCTGGTTCCCTGTCTTCCAGTGGCGGCTACTGGTCTGTCAAATAGGGGAAGCTCATTTTCGGCCTACATCATAAAATTGTCTATTTATTTAAAACTAAATTCTGCCCTACGTTCCTTTTCAAGAAATTGGTCTGTGACCCTGTTGTACCAACTAGGCGTCTTTTCCAGTGACTTGACCAGTGTCCTCTCAATGGCCAGCAGAGCTAGGCTGCTTAAACGGCCTTGGCCCATTGTGTTTCGGGTGTAGGACTTGAGCCGCTTTAAACAGGAGAAGCTCCTTTCTACACCTGCAGATGTAGCTCCAATTGTTGCCACTAATGAGAACAGTTTGTAAAGCTGAGGCATTGCAGTGTCCATGTCTTTAAGGAACACCAAGTAATCACACAGCTTTCCCCTGTTACCCTGCAAGTCCTGATCTGACCTCAGTCTCCCTGAATCAAAGTGATGGCCATAACTTTTCAGGACACTTTGGAAGGCCTCTTCTGGAAATACTTGTCTCATGTCATCAAATTTCTCTGGATTGGCTAATTCTAAGAAGAGCATGCTTTCCAAATTTGAAAAATGTCGAGGAATCTGCTCCAAGATGTTATCAAGGATGGCCATGTACAGATTTCTGCATCGTTCTTGGGGATCCTGCAATTGGGTCAGACGGCGCTTTCTCATGGGCTCATCTCGTGGGTCTGATGTGAGATCTGCTGTTTTGGCATAAACGGCTTGGAAAGCCCCTCTGACCTCTTCTCTTTGACAAATGCAAGAAGAGATTCAATTCTTTTCTTGCAGTAAAGAACATCCATCGCCCTCTGCTGGACAATATCAAAGACCACATCAGTTTCAGAGAAGATTTGTTCATATGTGTACAACATGAACACAAACTCAAAATCCTCCAGTTTCCTCACAAAGCCTTTGGCACAATCCAGTGTATCATCATCCACTGTTGTATCTGCAATGATGTTCTCAAATGTCTGCAGGAGGCCATCATAATTGTTTGCCACAGTGCTCACTATCCGTGATGTGAAATTCCATCGGGTAGGAGCGTTTCTGGGCAACCTTGAACAGCCTGCAGACTCCAGAAATGTGGCAAATCCAGAGAGTGATGCAAAAAAAGATTCTGCACTCAGGCAAGCATTTAGCCCCCTGTGACAGCACCAGATTCAGTCTGTGTGCATAGCAATGCACAAACATTGCACTGGGGGCTATTGCTTTCACTTTGGCCTGCAGACCATTGAGATCTGAAGCCATGACAGCAGCCCCATCATAGGTCTGTGCCACAAGCTTATCCTTAAAATTGTAGCCCTGCATGTTCTCATTTAATATTTCAAAAATGGACTGGGCATCTCGCCCCCCAGAAACATCAAACAATCCAATAAAGCGCTCCTGAATTTTACCTGCACTATCCACATAGCGAACAATGACAGAGAGTTGGGCACGGCAGGATATATCAGTTGTTTCATCCACCTGCCATCCAAAAAAGGGAGCATCCTGAATTTGATCTCTGATCTGATCAGAAATGGTGGCTGCAAGAGCAGAGATCAAGTCATTTTGAATAGTATGGGACATACCAGAAAACACAGTTGAGGACTCGAATTGTGTGGAGAGGACAGAGTCATATTTAGCTAATGTTTCTGTGAACTCCCTGTAATTCCCCTTGTTGGATGATTCACTACTCTCATCATGTCCCCTAAATGACAACTTCTGCCGGCCAAGCAAGGATGTCACGTCAATAAGGCGGTTTAGGAAGGCCCTGTTTTGTTTGACTGTTTCATTATGTTTAGCCACTTGAATGCGAGCACCTTCATTTATTGCTCAACCCTGATCCTTCCCATGCAACTTCCCATGCAACTTAATCTTGCACATGCACTCACATGTTCATTGCTTTTTTCATGTCTTTTATATGCCCTGTCAAAATTAGACAGATCTCCAAACCCCACCTTTGACCAAACAACACATCCGTGAGATGGTTTCATCAAGAGGCATGGCCAGCAGTACATTTTATTTGTCACAGCACTTCCAGTCAGCCAGCTAACTTTTGTCATACCAGGAGAGCTGAAAAGACCTGTTATTTTTCCCTATCTTTTGCACTAAATCAATCTTAGGTGTTGATCTGCCCTGCTGTTTAATTCTAAGTTTTTCCTCATAAGGAACACTTTCAAATGGCTTCGCCAAAATCAGGTCGACAATATTAGCACTGTCTGCCATCGTGTGCAGGTTCACCCACGACGCTAGCCTAGCCTACTATATGAATGAATGAATGATCTAAAAAAAAAAAATTTAACTCTGTAAAAGTGAAACAAGGAATGTGGTGTATAATTGTGTGAAATGTATGATGAAAATCAAGCAATTTCGCCAAGCAAATATAAAGAAATAGGTTGCAGCAGTTTTTATTTCGACTGAACTTCAGAAATCCGCGATGGGACTTCAGCGATTCCTTATAGTACAAAATTGCTGTCAGTCAAAAGGAGATGCAGTCTTTCGACAGACCCTCCAATCATCACGCAGAAGCTCGGCGTCTGGGCCAGCCCACTCCTCATTCACCCCCAGAGACACTGAGCGTCCGTGGGCGGGACATAATCGCAGCGTTTATCCAATGACTGTCTAGTTTCAAAGCACTGAAAAAAAACGTTCAAAGCAGCCGCATTGAAGTCAATGGACGCTGGGCTTCAACAGGGAAATGCACTGTGACGCTACGGGAATTTTTAGTCAATAAAATGTTAATACAATAGTACATAATTTGACCATTAATTTTAAGACATTATAGGGGAAGCTGAGCTTCCCTTGCAGTCTTAAAGAAATCGTACCTACTGCGTTCAGATCCTTTCCTGTGTTTGCCCTGAGCCCTAATTATAGTTTGAGTTTGTTGTTTTAGTTTCTTTGTTTTGTCTGTTTGAGTTTGTAAATAAAAGACTATTTCTGTTCATAAAGCCCTCTGCGTGCATGCCTGCCATATATGCCCACGGCAACAAAATCAGCCGGTCTAGCCAGTACCACCAGCTAGACCCATGACAGAATGCTCGACCCAACAAGGGCATAGCAGAGGGGGCCCCCCCGGGAGAAATTTTTTGGGGGGCTGGGACTGTAACGATGGGGCAAGCAGGCGGAGGGTAGTCGGCTTGCCCTACAGCTGAACAGTGAAGGTCCCATCCCGTTCCAGAGCCTCACGTGGAGGCCCGAAAGCTCCTTTCCAGAGCCTCACGGGGAGGCCCGAAAGCTCCTTTCCAGAGCCTCACGGGGAGGCCCGAAAGCTCCTTTCCAGAGCCTCACGGGGAGGCCCGAAAGCTCCTTTCCAGAGCCTCACAGGGAGGCCCCAAAGCTCCTTTCCATAGTCTCACGGGGAGGCCCCAAAGCTCCTTTCCAGAGCCTCACGTGAAGGCCCGAAAGCTCCTTTCCAGAGCCTCACGGGGAGGCCCGAAAGCTCCTTTCCAGAGCCTCACGGGGAGGCCCGAAAGCTCCTTTCCAGAGCCTCACGGGGAGGCCCGAAAGCTCCTTTCCAGAGCCTCACGGGGAGGCCCCAAAGCTCCTTTCCATAGTCTCACGGGGAGGCCCCAAAGCTCCTTTCCAGAGCCTCACGGGGAGGCCCCAAAGCTCCTTTCCAGAGCCTCACGGGGAGGCCCCAAAGCTCCTTTCCAGAGCCTCACGGGGAGGCCCCAAAGCTCCTTTCCAGAGCCTCACGGGGAGGCCCCAAAGCTCCTTTCCAGAGCCTCACGGGGAGGCCCCAAAGCTCCTTTCCAGAGCCTCACGGGAAGGCCCCAAAGCTCCTTTCCAGAGCCTCACGGGGAGTCCCCAAAGCTCCTTTCCAGAGCCTCACGGGGAGGCCCCAACCTTCGCTTCCAGAGCCTCACGGGGAGGCCCCAACCTTCGCTTTCAGAGCCTCACGGGGAGGCCCCAACCTTCGCTTCCAGAGCCTCACGGGGAGGCCCCAACCTTCGCTTCCAGAGCCTCACGCAGAGGCCCCAACCTTCGCTTCCCGTCCCAGAGCGGCGATTAGGTCCCACATCCACCACCTGGCTTCGGCGTCAAGAGTCTACCACCCCGAGAACGGGCCATTGCCGCCTATCTTGCCAAGCATCAAGGGCAGACCAGAGACTGCCTCTGGCGCCTGGTTTCGGCGGCATTCCAGTTTCGCCCGCCTTCCCATCCTGCTCAAGGAACCAGCTCGTCGGCATTGTAAGTCAGGTGAAATGACTCAAGACAATGGGGACCCCCGGTAACGCTCCGGAAGGAGCGTTTTTAAGGGAGAGGGTACTGTTAGGAACCTCCACTAGAGGTCACTGTTTCTGTCTATCTGTAGTTTTTGTTGGTCGACTCAGTTTCCCAGAAGCCACCTCAGTCAGGTGATGAGTGCTCACCTGAACTGAGGTGGCTCATTAAAGTTTTTATAAATAGCAGTTTGTTCTGGGAAACTGGGTCGAGCATTGTTTTTTGTTTGTTGGTATGTTTGTTTATATATATCCTTATACCGTCATGTGGGCATTCCTTTTTGTTTGGTTTTTGTTTCTTTAAGTTTATATTTGGTTTATGTTTTGTCACCTTTGTTTTCAAGAGGGCTCTAGTTTTGTTTTCTGTATGTTCCTTGTTCTGATGGATTCATGGAGCTGCCTTGTTAAGTGTTTAGTTAGGCTGTGTCTCTCCAGTGTCGGCCTTCTTGTGTAGTTCTTTGTCTGTTTAGTTTTGTGTAGCCACATGAGGGCCTAGCCGCTAGCAGGGTTAGCCGCTAGTAGGCCTTGGCTGCTAGTAAGGTTAGCCGCTAGTAGGGTTAGCCTCCAGTAGGCTAGCCTCTAGTGGGATTGACTGCTAGTGGTTCTGGTCGCTAGTAGGTTAGCCGCTAGTTTGGAATAGCCTCATGTGTGCTTTGCTTCTTGTTTTCTGTTTCCCTATTAGGTCAGTACTAACCCGGTTAGCCACTAACTCCTTTAGATACTATCCCAGTTAGGTCAGCATCCAGCGTCCCAGTATTCCATGTAGCTACTAACCTAACTAACCACTAACCCATCCGGTCTCTAGTCTCTGTTGCCCCTAGCCCTGTCTTCAGTCCGGTCTCCTGTCTAGTCCTGTCTCTCCTGTCTAGTCCTGTCTCTCCAGTCCTGTCTTGTCTCTAGTTCCCCTATGTGTCTTTAGTTAGCTCCAGCTCCATGTTTCCTCATCCTCAGTTCCCGCTGTCAGTTCCCTGTGTTTTTCCTGAGCCTTAGTTTGAGTTTGTTGTTTGTTTCTTTGTTTGTTTGTCTGTTTTTCAGTTTGTTTAATAAAGACTATTTCTGCTTCAACAACCCCTCTGCGTGCATGCCTACTCTACATGCCCACTGCAACAACATCAGCCGGTCTAGCCCTAGTACCACCAGCTAGACTCATGACAGTGTGTGTATGTGTGTGTGCCCTGCGATGGATTCTCCAGGGTGTACCCCACCTTGAATCCTAAATCTCCTGGGGTAGGCTCCAGATTTCCAGTAACCCTGAATACAGGATTAAGCGGTATAGATGATGAGTGAGTGAAGCAGTTATGGTGAATTATGGGGGGTATGTAGCTCAGAGAGGCCTGATAATGGCCAAAGGATAATGGCTTTATGAACGTAATTTTTCCCGCATTCTTCCTGTGCATCACCAACACACTCTGGACATTTTTAAAACTTTAGTGTAGAGCATTTGGGGATTGGAGAACTGGATATTTGTATCCACAGCGATCCCTACTCTACAAGCAAGCCTCTTCCCAGCTTCACAAAAGTCTTAATATTGAATTTTGAAAATATTTCTGTCTGTTTAATTTAAGGAAGTCTGGATTGTAGTTAGGCAAAGATAACGTTTGCAGATGTGTACAGTATATATACAGGTATATATATATAGTCATGAAAATATCAATACATCACTGATTTCATAAAGACATGTACTTTGTTAGACAGCAGCTACATAAAATCAGTGCAGTTTTATTACCCATCTATTTGTGTTGGTTGGAGACTGCAAATAGTAAGCACAAAAATCATGCTTTTATTTTAAAAAAAATTGGCGTATACTGTATTACCCAATTGATTCACAATGAAACTTTGTCTGTTTACAGTCTGTTTGTCTGTGCACTATTCCTCTATTCCACCAGTTCTCTTTGCAAAACAGGCAATCCTTGCTGTCACACCTCCCTTCCTCCATGCTAATTTAGTTCCCGTTTATCTTGTTCGCATATAAAAAAGGACAGATATATGTATATATTTTTATGATAGCCAGGTTTTGTGTTTATTTTCATGAGAAAGCAGGATTTGTGGATCAGACCTGATTTGCCAGAGATATGCCAAATTAAGGTTGCCACCTTTGACTTACAATTAAAGATGACACATCTGATTGTCAACATCTCTGGGTGCTTACAGAGGTCTATAGTCTAAGTAGCTGTGTCCGTGGCACAGCCCATGGTATACAGAGGTCAATATAATGTAGCTGCAGGAATTTTATTCTCCTCATCTTTCTTGACCATAAATATGGATATTGGTTTTGGTGGGTTTTTTTTAAATAGCATGTGAATCCAAAGTTGGTTTTCCCTCATGCCTCACCATAATTTTTGCTAGGCCTATGCTCAAGCAAGTTGATTTTTCAGCCAATCGTTAACAAATGAAGCAGAACATTTGCATTTCTTTATGACAGACTTTATACTCCCACCATCCTATTCCTCAGAATCAGCTCCCATTTCATTGAACAAGGAACTAATGGATTAATGTTGTATAGATGTTGATAAGTTTGCAACTAAAGAGAATTATGATAATGAACATAGGTCACGAGTAACAGCCTACTAAAATATCATGCAGTGAACCGACTGGGTTTATTGTCATTGGCACCCCGTTCTAGTTGCTTGTGTAATAGTGATGCAATGTACTGAAGATGCATAAAAAACATAGCTGTGTAAAATCAGGTCTATAAAACAATGGAACATTACATGTCCTGGAAAATGTGATGTATTTTCCACTACAGATTGTTAAAAAAAAAGGGGGGGGGGGGGCAATATTAATCTCCAGGTGAAACCTTGCTTGTGTAGCATCCACTTGCTACATCCATTGAAAGTCATTAAAGTCATGCAGGATGAGCAGTAGCACAATTCTGAAATTTGAACATTGTGTAGTATCCGCTGCATAAGATGAGTTGTATGATGTTTGAAAACAATCAGGATTAAAGTACACCATGTAAAGCATACAAGGCAACGATTCTGTTGGTCATCAGATCAGACATCATTTTGATCTATCCAGAAATGAAGATTTAACCAAATGCCAGAGCAAGATTTGATGAATTTATTAAGTCTATTGACCGTTCCTGTTTCCCTTCCTGATGAGGTCAATATATGTGTTTGTCAATCACTTTTCAATTAGGCATTATGCAAAAGTACTCTGATTTCCATGAACTATCAGAGCTCTTCAAAGTCCTTCAGAGTCTCAGCTGGAATTTAACCTTGACCCTACCATTACAGGTCTGGGCTTTTCAAGTGGTGCTAACGTTGTGTGTGTGTTGGTGTTGGGGCAGTTGAGAGATTGACTTTATCTTGGCACTTCCTTCATGTGGAGTGGATGTCACTGACATGTCACCTTAAACCATTTAAATATTTTCCCCCAGGAGTCTACTTAAAATAACCCTTTCAGGATTTAGTTCACACACACACACACACACACACACACACACACACACACACACACACACACACACACACACACACACACACACACACACACACACACACACACACACACATGCATACGCACACACCCATGCATACACATGCACATGCTTGTGAGAAGACAGATAGTACTTGATTCACTCTGTTCAACTTCCCTAAACACCATCAGCAAAAACAAACGCCAGAGGGTGTTGTGATGTTTTTACCGTCAAACAAAGCTGACCTTCTGTCCTCATGCCACTCCCAACCAGCCTTCTCTCAACTCCCCTGACCCCTCTCAACCCTCCCCACCTGCATGTATGCAGATGATCTGAAGATAGTGTATCTTTAGAGGCTTTGCCAGGTACTTTACTACAATGTCTCCTGATGCTGGTTTCATGATTAAAGAGGAATCCTGTCTAACCCAAAGCCCCCCGCCCCATAGATCGAATAACAATTTTAAATTTCAAATGATAAAACTTGTCCTGCAAGAAGCATAAAGTTTGAAAATTGGACCAATAAAAAAGGCATGTGGTCTGAAGAGTCCATATTGAACCTATTCCAGAGCAATGGGTACATGAAGCGATACACCATCATGCATAGTGCCTGCTGTACCTTAGCCTCTGGAGGTGATGTTATGATCTGGGGTTGCTTCATGTGGTCAGGTGGTTATGGGGCAATAAAATAAAAGTCAGCTGACTCCTGGAATGTACTACATGACTAGGTTATCACATCACCGGATTATTTCTTCCCTGATGGAACGGCAATGTTCGAGGACTCAGTTTGTGAGAGTTGGTTCTGGGAGTATGAGGAATCATTTTCATACACCAGTTGTATCAGACCACCACCTTAAAATGAACTGTTCTTAAGTGAAAAGAGCGGAGAGGAACTATGGCATTGTGGCTCTAACTATGATTAAAATCCTTTTTTTAGTTACATTACATTATAGTTTTATATTAATAAGTGTCCTTTTTAAATGAGATTTTTTTAAAAAACAAGATAATAATAGATGGTCTATTTTGCTTCTTCTTCTTTTTTTTTTTTTTGCTCATTACAACAGACGTACGTGAAAATGAAAAACTAAAAGTTATAGAGGTAAAGGCATAGGTATATTAATATTATTTTTCATGTCTTCTAATTTGATATGGTTGCTATTTCAAAAGAGAAATTCTTCAAGATTTTTAGCCAGACAGATAGACATCACATCTATATGGGTGTACATCTGTTTGTGTGGGTGTGTTTGTGTATGTAGTAGGTCTTTGGAGAGGATAATACCCTTATATTTTAGACCACATCAAAGAGAGAGGCCTCACAATTGTCACATCCCATCAGCAGCCTCGTCCTCGTGAAGGGGGGCAGACTTGCCATCCTGCGGTAGATCAAAGACGGCTAATGTTACCAGTGCTCAGGTCGTGGGAATGGACCATACCTTCATAGACAACACACACACATGCATGCCACCCTCATGCTCAGACATAACTCACACATTAATGTCCATATAAATCATTCATACTTTTAGACGTGTATATGGGTTTTATCGGTCTATATTAATGACATCTTTTCTAACCATAATTCAGGCTCATGCAGAATGAAACCTGCAGAAGAAGGCGAAATCACTTAAACACTGCTTCAATCTGACATTCACTCCGCTGCCTGAAGCTCTTAACATCATTCATGACCTTATAAAACTTAAACGCTGTTAAAAGCCCAGCTTTTAGTGGGGCATTAAGCAGAGAATTTTCCCCGCTGACCTCCCCCTCATTCTTTGCTTTTTACTAATGCAAATACAATAAAAAAACATCCGACACTCTCTTAGACCCAATAAAAAAGCCTGACAATGAGATTAACGGTGGACAGACAAGCATCTACAGCCAAATGACTGCCATGAGTGTGTCTCCTCTGCATATACTCAAATTTTATTGTGCCTGTATGAGGTTTAGCTTATTTTACTACCGTGTAAGCTTGGTTTACTTACTGTTGTGTCATAAAAGAGAAATAGAGTGAGAGTGAGCGAGCGAGCAAGAGAGAGAGAGAATGAAAAAAAAAACATGAACATATCAGTATAAGAGGCCCTATTCTCCTCTTGTTGTAGTGTGAACTGAAATACTGGGATGATGGGATGATGCAGGGGTTCACACACACATTTGTTCCAGTTTTTTTTTTTTTTTCTGTCCTGTGGCTCTGTGCGTCCAGAGGTAATCTCCGTGGGAGCAGCTGCAGCTTCAGATACTGACAGCTTGAGTGGCGACAAAAGGCTGCACATCATCCTGAATCTCTGTCTCTTTTTTCCCCCTCTGTTTCTCTCTCTCTCTCTCTCTATCAGTCAAAGACCATGACTAAAGCATTCACAGAACCTCACTCACAGTATTCGTTAAAAGAAAAGTAATTCCTGGTGATCATTAGACAGGTTGAGTCACAGTTGTGCACGCAAAACATGTGGCAAAACGCATCAACCATATTTTTATTGTGCGCTACATACTGTATCATGCCAACTTTGTGACAAGTGTAAAAACTGACCCGGGTAAAAAATTCCATCTACAGTTTAACTACAGCTCAGAACCTGATAAAACTGTGGGTGGGAGAAAAACACAGTCAAAAATAAATAAAACAGTACATTTGTGGTATACTACTTGTGGTATAGTACTCACAAACCGCTTGTCTAATTTCTCTTGTAGAAAGTGTGAAGTGTTCCCACATGGCTGACATTTTTCACTGGTAATCTGCTACCCAAACTGGAAAAACACATGGATTTTAAACACATTCTTATTATTAACATCAAAGTAATATTTTGTATTAGAATTTTGCATGTGACATGTCACACACAAAGTATTTTCTTCTATATTTCTCTTTCAAATAAATAAATCCAGAAGTAAATAAATAAACTCCCTTTAAAAAAAAAAAAACTTTTTTGCAGGTGGGGGCATTTTATATAAATATATTTAGGTGTAAAAGTTAGTGCCTCCTGTTTTAATTCTGTTGTTGTGTGTGTGTTAAATATAAGAATCATCTGATCATAGCATAATAACATAATGATAATAACATAATGTTTTTCACCATGCCGTAATTTAACAAAAAATAAATAAATAAAATGCTGGCAATACTGGCAATACTAAGCCCCCCACCCAATTCAATTAGTCCAATTGATGTGAAATGTTCTTACTTTAAACAAAACTCTGCTTTTACTGTCAAGGTTTTTTATTCAATTGCAGCAAGCTCATGATTATTCTTGTTTTTGCACACTTCTTTATCAAAATTCACTGTTCAGCACTATCTTCTTAACTCAATTCCAGGAATTTCAAAAAATTCCTTAGTTGTTGTTAAGGAGGTAACCTCACCTTCATGAAACACAGCAACATCTTTGTCATGACCACATGATACAGCTTCTGACATGGTTGTTTAAAAATTGAGAAGCTACACATTGCTTTAGTTAGGGTTAATTGAATAGTTTCCAGCTGAAAAAAAAAAAAATCATGCAGCAATTTTCTAATCAAAAGCTCTTACGTATTTGCTTATTTAAGTCCATTTTTTTGTTGGCCAGGCAGTATACAATTGCAGATACAGTAAACACTAACTAAACAGAACAAGAGCCACATTATCTGGATTATCATAAGAAGCAACATGTACTATTTTACATGGGACTCACCAGTCTGTCTTTCCAGCTGTCATGTTCTATCCAAAGATACAATATGTATACATGGATGACATATGACATTTAGAATGACAGCCCTGACTACTGAGTCCAATATTATTATAATTCAATACCATTTTTAGTGATGTGTGGTACAGTGTATAACCATGAACAATCTGGAACTAATATTATTGCAGTGAAGCCTGGGGCTGCTTTCAGTATGGATTCTGTTTGATTTCAATATATGGTGTTTCCAATCTGGAGCCGGGCTGATGTCACTTCAGAGTCTCATTTCAGGCTGGATTCTATCCATTTGCTCTTGATTGATGAGCAATTCCAATAACCCCATTGAAAGTAGATACTTGATAGAACAATTCTATTAATTCAGCTTTCATCTTCTGATGCACTTTACTCAGAAATTATCCTCTTTCTTCATCTTTCACCAAACCCAGGAGATGTCACAGGTTGACCCTCTGATGTCCCTCTGATGTCACAGGTTGACATTCACCGGGCCTCCAAATCGCAACATGCTGGGTTAAGAAATATGTGAAAAATGTTTTATGGTCCAATACACACACAAAAAACACAGTGAAACGGTCTTCACCAGGTCAGGTTTGTAGGAACGCGTTGACTTTTTGAGTTGCTGCTGTCAGTCAGAGGAGAAGGAATGCATGATGAGTTTTCACAGCAAATTACACAACCGGGAACAACAGAGAGAGGTGTTTTCTCTTCTCTCAGTACATGTCTTTCACTCTCTCTCTCTTTTTCCTGGACAATTAATTTCAGGGGCTTAAAGTTGAGGATGTATCCTTTACCATCTCTCTTAATATCAGGATATCCAGCTTCTCTTTTCTCCATCTATTGACCTCTCTACATATTCAAAACAAAATAAGTTCAATTGTGAGAACAGCATATATATCAGCAACATACCCAGATGTGACATGTATTGTAGGCTGATTGGCACTTATAAATTGCCCATTGTTAATGATTGACTGTATATTGGCTTGTGCCCTGCACTGGATTGGAACCCAATAAGGGTTACTCCTGCCTTGTGCACTGAGCTACCTGGGACAGGATCCAGGCCCGAAGCTTGTGGCCCTAGGTACAATAGGATAAACGGTACAGAAAATGGATGAATGAATGGATGGTTGTATGAATGTTTGGGCAGATGTTGACTTCATCTATGTGTCTATTGTGATTATAATTTAAATATACTTAAATTATACTGATGTATACTGAAAATGATATTACATTCTTTTGTAAGGGAAACCATTTCAAACCTTACACATCTTTAAACAGATCTAGAGTGACCCCTTCTGGTTGGTCTCCCTATATTTTAAATGGTAAATCTGTATCTGTAGGAAATGAGTTCAAGTACTGTACTGAGCCTACAAAAAGAAATCATCAGAATGCGACTTCTCCAGCACACCTCCAAGATTCTCAATGGGGTTAAGGTCTGGACTTTGTGGTGGTGAATCCCATGCTCCACTCTTTGAACCACTCTTTCACAATTTGAGCCAGATGAATCCTAGCATTGTCAACTTGGAACATGCTTGTGCCATCAGGGAAGAAAAAATCCATTGCAAAAACCTGGTCATTGTCAGCCCATCTGAGCACATACTGTAAGGTTGCTGTACCTTACCTAGACCTGACCAAATGAAGCAACCATATCATAACACTGCCCCAGATGCTTTTACTGCACTGATGGGTGCATCACTTCATCCACGTCTCCTCTTACGCTAATGTACCCATCACAATGGAACATTATTTATGCTCCCTAGCAAATTGACATTGAATGTCTTATTTTCTGATCAGTTGATAAGGCTACACAGCTGTTTAGTCCCAGTCTCTTGAGTTCTTTTTGCATTGTGCATGTGGAAATACTTTTAATTTTACTATTAAACATAGCTGTGAGTTATCCTGTTGTTTTGTTATGATTTGATTTCACTAATTTTATTTATATTTATTTACAGTGTGTTTGGACTATGTTGTAACAAGTTTCCAATATTAAAATTTAAATTAAAAGAAACATGAAGCTGTATTTTAATATATTACACAGTAATATTATATTATATAGTAGCTGTGTATTTCCCATTCACACCTGAAATTGTGGAGCACATATTTTTGCACTGTAAATTTTGACAGCAGATTATAAAATAAAATTTTTTTTTGTTCATTTTAAAGAACTAGTGTATCTGACATACAGAGGACAAATATTTATTTGTACCAAGTACAACTATTATTTATTTTTATATATATTTATATTTTTATATATTATGTATTATTTGTACAGAACTAAATAATAATATTTTGCCCAGCTTTGTAAATTTTGTTTGATTTGTAATTTGAGATGTTATTAATAAAGGTAGCTTTTTGTACTTAATTATTTTAACCAGAATGCCAAATACTGACAGCAAATAACTATGCAGCTTTTAAAACCCAGAGCATTTAAAAAAATGTTTTTGTAAAAAATTTTTAAATTATTTTTATAAGCATATATAGTCAGAATTGTGTTAAACGAGTGACATATTGTTTTTTTTTTCAGCACAACCTAGGCCATATAATATACTGATTTTTTTTATTTTTATTTTAACCAAATATACAAACATGATGGAGAAAAAACAGATAGGTCACAAGGCAAAGACATAGCACAGATATAGATGATCACGTGTTGTTATGGTTGTTTTTGGTCGTTTCTATGACCAAACCCCCCCCCCCCCCCCCCCCAATAATATTCTAATTTTAAGGGTTCTACATTTTTGTTCTACCTTACATATACGAAAACTCAAATGCACAAGTTTGATGTCTGAAGCCTCCCTGTTAACGCACACCAGCAAGGCTCCCATATAAGCACTTTGTTTTTTGTGTTATTGACCTATGCTGTTTTCCTGGTATGGATTTCCTTTAAAACAATCAGATCAGATTAAAAAACAATCAGATCAGAGGCCCGACATAAAATTAAGTTACTGCTATCACCCTGATGTTGATTATTTTTCAATAACAGTATAAACACACTCCCTCATTCAAGCGGCGTCACAGTGGGCCTGGAGCGGCTCCCACAAGACTTAATGCACGAAGTGGAGTACGTGGGGTGCCAATCAATCACAGGGCACTCACACATACACACACTTCCATGCTCAATGACACGCTATGGGCAATTTGGGAATGCCAATCAGCCTAATTTGCATGTCTTTGTACTGTGGGAAGAAACCAAAGTTCCCAGAGGAAACCCACCAAGCATGCAAGAACATGCGACTCCATGCATACAAACTTTGAGGCAGGAATCGAAGTTGGATCCTGGCGGTGCCAGGCGACAGTGATTACCATTTACACCATTGTGCTGTCATTAACAGCATAAACTGTATATTTTTATTTATTTATAGCTTATTCAATTTGCAATAATACATTTTCATTTTACTCCATTTATAGTTACATTTAATCTTGTGGAATGTGTGCGAGACACTTTCCTGATATCACTTATGCTTTAGCAGCTATAAACAGTTGTTCCTTCACCAGCTTCTCTTTTCTTCTGTCCCACAAGTTCCTGTGAATAATATCCTCAGAATACTATACTATAGAAATGATTTGAAAGAGTTAACGTGACATGAAGTACAGTCAGAGATTCCCTTGTAAAACATTAATAAAAAGCTATTAGGGATGCTTCTTAGCTTAATTTTAGCATCCTGTTGTTTAGAAAGTGCTGTATTTAGTCCGTAAATTTCGACCTTATTGAGTGGGAAATTGCTTTACATGAAATACATTTAGAAAAAGGGATCATTACACTGTAGAAGTTTACTATAGGGTTCATTTTAGTTTCGTTTTCAAACTAATAATTTTAGTTTCATTCACCCGGGCGACTCTGTGACAATAATGAGCTCCGCTGCCTCGCTTAACGCTCTGGACCAATCAGATTCTCCTGACCTATTATGGTAATGGCCGTGACAGGCTGCTACCCAGGATGCATTGCGTTTTGAGGCTGGTCTGCTAGAGCTAAGATGACCGACTTTGAGGAACCGCTCTCCGACGAGGAGAAGGTAAACGGTTTTTCTTTAATTTCACGCAGTGTTAAAGCAATAGAAAGTGCCCCAATATATATTCTACAGCCACTGAAGCGATATCTAGCAACTCGTGGTAATTATGTTCACGTTTTGACAGAAAGCTGACCGCGTTTAGCCGGCTAGCGCTGTAGTTAGCTTGCTTAGCTTACACAGGAAGCTACACAGTAGCTGCCCGTTTAGGGAATGCCCAGCCTTAGTAGTAAACACTCCTTGTTTTGCTAACGAAGCAGTTGCCCGTCTTTATTTAGAAATTGAATTGATATGGCAGTTGTTTCAGAGGATAAGTCCGTCAGTAAATGGGGACGAGTGGCTTTTTGTTTATTCACCAAGTGTTCCGGAATCGTTGCTTTAATTGAACGCGTCTGAGCTGAAGTTGTTAGCCGGGCGTTAGCTCGCGTAACTTGTCAAAAATGACTAACTGTACAGGAAGTAGCGTCGAGTCGCTAGCTAGCTAGCTGCCATAAATAGTCCTCTCTATTCTGACTCTACTGCTGGGTTTGATTTCGCTGAGAAACTAGTTACAAACATGGAGTGCGCGTAACTTTAATATACAACCCACCCAGTGACGGGATTAGTAAAGATTTGCCCGAATCCAGCCCGCTATCGCATTTACATGGGTAATAATTTTACTCTGACCTGGCCAACTTATGAGTTAGCTGCCAGCTTGTGCAAATAGAACGTTTTGTTTAGTTGGTCATGGCGTCTGAAGACCTGCATTTCTAGGAAGTAAGTCTGTACAAAAGGCTTCATTCAGCGCCTTCAGATTCTTATAGGTTTTCTGTTCATAGATGTCATTAAAATGTAGATATTCTGGATTGGTTATCAGGTATATATCTTTATCTCAGTTCTGTCAAAAGTCAAAATTTGAACTTTTTGCATTAAATCTGCTCTTTTGTAAGTCACTTTTGGATAAAATGAATACATATTTTTTTTAAAGGAATTAATATTTGTATTTTCTATTAAAAGTGTCATTTTTAGCCTTCAGATGGAGTTTTTGAGTTCATAATGCAGGAAAACTGCAAACACACACCCAAACATAACCAAAACATGATAGCAGTTTTGTGTTCAAATAAATGGACCTAGGCTAACAGGAAATAATAACACACATGAGATCTCATTAAAAGGATGTTTCCCAATGTTTATCAACTCAATTATGAAAAGGAAATGAACAAATCCTTAAATTATTGACACCCTACATAAATATCCTGACCTATGTGTATATTACCTGTGATAAAGTTTCAGCCTTTTGCGATTAAATAATTTCGCTGAGAAACTAGTTACAAACAGATTCAGGTTTAATTTTTATGCGATTAATTGTACAGCGCTATTTTGAACCTATATTAGCTTTTGAGTAAAAAAAATACAAATAAAATATGGATCAATATGTTTGGCTCACAATGTGTGTTTTTATTAAATATTTTGTTTAATAAGTTTCCTGTTAATACACTCATTGATATGTAACTCTTCCTTAGGGGTATTTAACAAACTCTAAAATTCCTAGGTTAATTTCTTATTTACTAACACTTTAATATATTAAGGTTTTCTTCTATTCATCCGACAGATACTAATGTTAAGAGGCAGGGTTAGCTAATGTGTGTCAAGGTGGTCATGATGACATGAATTCAAAACCTAGACTTACCAGGGAAGCACTGTTGGGCATTAAAATGTTGTTTATTAATTAATGGGTATTTGTTAATTTTTAAATTTGAACATTAGGACTGTATTTTGTTTATTTCCCTGGTACAAAATTGATCAACTGATGTGGATTAAACAGGTTAGAGTAGCTCAGTATGCAATAAGACAACGTAGTTGCCATGATGTCTGCTGCATTCACTCTTTATCTCTACTGAGGCATGTAACATGAGCTTGCATCTTAAGCCACCAGATTTTGATACATTACCTAGAGAAACCTGTTTTACACCACCCCTTTACGGGTTCACTGTTTGTTCCTTCAAATCATATGTTATCATCAATATGAGGTAATCAGCAGTTTGACTGCAGTCCAGTGTGTGTTTTAGTTTGCTGTAGTCTATTATGCTTCTTTGCGCATCTGTAGCTCGAATAGAGGAAGTGCTACTGCACCTTCATAGTTCACACTTCATAGTTCACAAATCTGTTCAGTGCCTTGGTGTGTAGAGAGTGCAGAGTAGATGGAGAAAGAGCAGTAATATGAAGCTTGAAAGTTAAATGCCTTTGGGCTCTTAATCTGTTGCTCGATGCATAACTGGTTTTGGACATGGCTCCCTGTTTTACTAAATATACATCTTCCTCATTCTATGTGCATGAGCTTTAAAATACTTGTCATACAAAGAGTGTTCCAGTAAATCAGAATATAGTGTAAGTTTTTTTCCCCCCCCTCCATAATTCAAGAAGTGAAACACTCATATTCTAAATTCATTACACGTAAACATTTTTTTTCTTCTTTTAATCCTGATTATGGCTTACACCTGATAAATCAAAAATCCATTATCTCAAAATAGTAGAATATTTCCCAAGATCAATCAAACCGAGGCTTTTCAATACAGATATGTTCATCCTCTGAACAGTATGTAAATTTATGCACTCAATACTTGGATCGGGCTCCTTTAGCACAAGTTGTTGCATCAGTGTGGCATGGCGGAGATCAGCCTGCGGCATTCCTGAGGCTTGCAGGAACCAGGTTGCTTTGATAGCAGCTCATCTCTATTGTTTGGTCGAAGGTGTTTCTCATCTTTTTCTTGACAATACCCCATAGATTATTTCTGTGGTTAAGGTCAGGCAAGTTGGCTGGCCAATCAAGCACAGTAATATCATAGTTAGCAAACGATTCAGGGGTAGTGTGATTAGACGCGAAGTCCTGAAATTAGCATTTCCACGCCAGACTTCATGCAATTTGAAGGAAAGTTCCAAGCCTTTCCATTCTCCCTTCACACTCTGGGAGCTTGATTTCCAAATGAAATGCAAAAAAAGCAAAACACTTGGGACCCCTGAGTAATGGTCCAGTTCTTTTTCTCCTTAGCCCAGCTAAGATTCTCACTCCACTCCTTTTGAAGCTGTTCCTTTTTGAATCAGCTTTGCTTGACAATCTTCCTAAGGCTGTGGTCATCCTTATGCTTATGCATCTTGTATCTCCCATGCTTTTTCTTTCCAGTCGACTTTTGATGAATATGTTTTGACACAACACACTGCAAACAGCCAGCCTTTTCAGTGATGACCGTCTATGGCTACCCTCCTTTAGAGGGTGTCAATTATCCTCTTTTGGACAATTGTCCAGTCAGCCGTCTTCCCCATATTTGTCTTTGCATGTACTGCACCATATTTAGTGTATGAATAGTAAATGACTCAAACATAAAATGAGATGTTCAAAAATATTTTGATGTACTGGATTTTTTTTTATTTTTTTTTTTAGTAGTAAGCCACAAGTCTTCAAAATGAAAACAAAAAAGGCTTAAAGTATTTCACTTTACATGTATAGTTTTCACTTTTGAATTTAAATTTTATATATAAAATTTCCATGATACTCTAATTTGAGATGCTCTGTAGGTATGAAATGGGTAATTGTGAGTTTTATCTGCTTTAGAAAAAAAAATTCACAAAATCATACAGATAGAAATGGCCCTATCTTGCTTAATTTACACCAGAGATGTGCTTATTTACAAAGGTAATTATTTAATAATAATAAAATCTCAAGTAGAATGCTAAAGAACTCCAGTCCTCAAAATATATTTTCCTTCTGATTTTTTTGTCTCTGCTGTTCTGTTTAGCCATTTCCTCCTTGTTTGTATCACTGGTTTTAGAGGCTGTTTACTGTTGCACTTACTTCCTCACATGTAGGAAAAGACAATTTTTATGACCTGTCTGGTGGCCTAGATAGTTAAATACACATTAATTTTGTATTTATGTAATGTTGAATATCTTTATGCTGTTGTGCTTAGAAAACTGTAAAATGAAAACTACATTCTTGTTTTCACAATCTGAACATAAAACACTTTTGTACATGCCGTAACATTGCTAGTATATTAAACAAAGCAGTAAGGCAGGACAGTGCTGCTGTAGACTCCACCCTAATGCCTTTCCCTATGAGTTATTAGCAAAGTTGGTGTATTAATTCTTCATACCCTTAGGACATGAACAATGTGACTGTATAATCACTGTCTTAATGAGTCATTGCTATAACAATTTTATGCAGTATTTTAAATTTTACTTCTGCTTTTTTGCAGGTCCGCATAGCAGCTAATTTTGTTACCCATGCTCCACCTGGCGAGTTCAACGAAGTCTTCAATGGTATGTTTCCCACTGATGTAGTGGCAGAGGGTGTTATTCGGTAGGATAATGGACAATGTAGGGTTCATTTTTTGTTTGTTTTTTTAACAACAAAAATCGTGGGATCCATATGCCATGAGTATCTTACAGAAACTTGCGCATTCTTAACATTGGAAAAACGTTAGATTATGTTTTTTGCTGAATGTTTAATTTGGTTTTTAAGTATTTTGAATTTTTTTTTCTGTTTGACTTTAAAAATGTAGTAATTGCTGGTTTTTAATAAGACTTTGTACTTTTTCTGTACAGATGTGCGGCTTCTACTCAACAATGACAACCTCCTCAGGGAGGGGGCAGCACAGTAAGTGTCTTTGTTCACTGATACTATTATCTGTTTAGCTGTGTTCACATTACGAGTTACATTGGTTGATTCTGATTTTTTTGGTCAGATCGGATTTGCAAAAGTGACTTTTATCTGATTAATGTGGACGCATCTATCCTCTGAAATGGCATGCATGAACACATCGATACGTCTTTGCTTTGCATCAGGGCTAAAATGCATCACAAGGTTCTTGCAAGCACTCATCAATTTCAGACAATGGATGCAATTTTTAACAACCTGCAAGCAGTTAGTCGGTTGTATTTGTTGAGGCCCCGAAGAAGGGCGAAAGCCAAACGCCTCGCTTTAGCTGTTTTGGCAGCTATTGCTAACATTGCTATGAAATTCCCATGCTGCCAGTGCTGAAATTGCATGAATTCACTCTTCCTGTTATTCAAATTGATGTATCTGATCTAGGACCACATAAGAAAGTACTCAGATCTGTTCTGAAAAACATTCATGCAGCCCTAAAACAAATTGAATTATCTTAGGGTGGTAGTGTGAATGTAGCCTTTGAGCCAAGGAATATTTTTTGTCTAATTTTTCTCCTGTCTCATTCTCTCGCAGTGCCTTTGCCCAGTATAACATGGATCAATTTACCCCTGTAAAACTGGAAAATTTGGAGGAGTCGGTAAGAATAATTTATAACGTACAATATACTTACCAGGAATATGTATTAGATACACAATTTTTCATATTGGTTTGCTGGTTATTTGGTAAAGGACATTTTTGTAGGATTTAATGGGCTAATTTGAATGCATATATAATTTTCTTAAATTACTAGATGCATCAGCCTTACTGTCATAACACAAAATAACATTCCAGAATTCACAGTTACTGTAAAGCTCACCTGTTGCTTTACGTAGTTAGTCATCTCATATAACCTGTTCAGCACAACTGGGAACACCTTCTAATCTTTGTGCTTAATTGAGGATAGTCTGTCAAAATATTTAACCAAAAACAATGACTCCGTCAAAAGTTGATGGCAGTGAACGATTAAAAATGATAGTATTAGTACTGGTGTCTTAACTGTAGAGCTACAAGGTAGGTGATTGCACTCAGCAGTAGTGCTGTTACTGAAACACTTATAGCCACACCACGAACTACCATCTATCACTGCTGTGCTGAAAATAGACATCCACCCAAATAATATGGTGGTCACGTGATGGTGGCTTTCCACTGATTTATGGGGTGACATCTACTGCTATTCAAATTTTAAACTACAGTCAGAAATGGTTTACTCCTATTTGCTAGATATACCTGATAAAATGGGCAATAGTTATACTGTATTAAGCAGCAACATGATTATACACCCATGTGCCATAATAGAAAAGCTACTGACAGGTCAGATTATTAATTCTTATTCCTGTGGTCTCAGCTAGTTAAGGATATATTAGACAGCAAGTAACCAGTCAGTTCTTGGAGCCTGTGTGCTGCATTGGTTAGCACCTATTAAAACTGGTCTGAAGGAGGAACTGAATCTCAGTGATGCACATAAAGGCCCTACTGAAGGCCTACTATAAAACAGATTGCTTAAAAAAGTTAATGGCAAATAGAATCATCAGGACAGTGACTATAATTTAATAACATGCGAATATGCAATTAAAAGCTAACCGTTACAAGGCTGAGAAAATTCTAACTTGCACACCTCAAACCATAACACAAAGTTTCAGCTTTTAGACTTTTTATTGTGAAGCTGTTTAGAGCCTGTTTACCAAGATGTTTCTCAACATTGTGCTTTATGTATTACTCTTGTACAGAAATACAAGATAAATACCATTTTGCATGTGGTTGTTCCCCCCCCCCCCCCCCCCTCCCCCCAAAAATGAATTCAGCACGAACAGGATAATAATGGTGGATATAATATAATTGTTAATAATTGTGGCAAAAGTCAACTAAATTGACTGTTTTTAAAGAGCTCCACTGCTTGATGGCTGGCTAAAAACACTTCTGTGGTATTTTAAATGATGAAACAAATTAATACATACAGACTGTCAGTGCTGGACAACAACCTATTTAGCATTTTCTGCTTAACTGCCCCTTGTTGACTTCCAATAGCCGAACGGGAAGTGGTATTTGGATATAGTGTTCTTCCGATATCAGTAACTGCCATACATGTGAGGCTGACCTGTCTCTTTTTATAAACATTTTCCCACCATCTGCAAGCTGTTTCTGTTGTCACATGATGCAACTAGATGATGCACTTCCTTAAATGATTGGCTGTTTGTGTGTCACTTATAGCACTGCATGAAACATTTCATTTGTCCAAATACAGACATACCTCCAACCTTAACGTTGTTGCAGACCAAGTATTCCTTAATGCTCATTCAACAGGATCTTGTACCCTGCCACACTGGGAAAAATGTTCAAGAATGGATAAAGGAAAATTAGAGTTCATGGTGTTGACTTGGCCTCAAAATTCCCTATATCGTAATCTGACTGAGGATCTATGGGATGCCCGATCCATGAAGGACCAATCTCACAATTTATAGAAAGGACTTTAAAAAATCTGGTGCTGACGTCTTGGTGCTAGATACCCCAGCACATCTGAGGTTTTATGGAGTCCATGCCAAGCTGTCATGACAGTTTGAGATGAAGCACTGTGAATTAGTTTATTCACACTGGGATTTTCTTCTTTAAACATCCATATAGATCCATATAGCCTTTACTGTAGACTTTAGTTTGTGGGGATAATTTTGTATTTATTAATCTAAAAATGTTTAACTAGTTATGTTTTGTTTATAAGAACTTGTATGTTATTTATAACTATTAACCTTGTTTTTTGTTTAAAGAAATGCTTGTCTGCTTGTTTCACTATTCCAATTATAGCTTATTATGCATCCACCATTATCTTACTTGTAGCTTGTGCTAAAGATTGCTCAAACTAACAGTGTCTTCCAAAAAATACAGTCAGTCTATTATGTGTGAAGTTTTTTGTACTGTTGTAGGGCATTAATACTTGCTCTGCAGGTTTTGCTATAATAGTCAGGCTCTTTTATTTGTAGACTGACTTCCTCTTTTGATGTGTGCTAAAGTAAAAAAAAAAAAAAAAAAGGTGCATTTGTAGGTGGTCATTACTCATTTCCTTCTTTCCCTCTTCACAGGTTCTGATTACGGAACATGGGGACTTGGGTCAGGGACGCTTCTTTGACCCACGGAGCCGCAGGTCGTTCCGTTTCGATCACCTGCGTAAGGAGGCCAGTGATCCGCAGCCTTATCAGGGCGAGACCGCGCTGCACTCCTGGAGAGACGCCTGCGATGCTGCACTCAGTGCCTACGTCAAGGAGCATTACCCTACCGGAGTGTGCACGGTATGTGTATACAAACGCACACACAGCCCCTCAGAGTAAAGAATTTGATGGGTATAAGTTGCGAGTATTTTTTTTTTTTGTAAGTTTGTACTTGTATTCATGTTTTGTAGTACCAATGAACATCATGTAACCATTTATTATTATTATTTTTTTATAAATAATTATTTTATTTTTGTTTAATTTACTGGTCCTGCTGTTTTTAACCTAATGGTTTTGAACAGGTATATGGAAAAACGGTGGACGGCCAGAAGACCATTATTGCCTGCATCGAGGGACATCAGTTTCAGCCTAAAAATTTCTGGTGAGGAATGTGGTCAACGTTTTGTGCTTGTAGAAATTCTGTTGGCTGTTTTAACATTGTTTACAAAGGAACTACAGTTTACTGCAGGAATTGTGATTAGTTATATTTCTTATTAGGGTTTTTTTTTTTTTTTTTGGTTTAGACAGAACAATTATTACTATTGCAGACATTTTAAATCTGAGTTCCATGTCCTTTGTGTTTTTGCATGTTTGCTTGCATAGGAATGGCCGCTGCAGGTCAGAATGGAAGTTTACCATCAACCAGCCTTCCTCTCAGGTGGTGGGGGTGCTGAAAATCCAGGTGAGAATTTTATAGACACAAAAATAAGGAACACATTTAAAAAAAATAATAATAATTTTACACAGCCAAGAAAGGAGATGAGTTTTCTTGTTTTAGAGCAGAATTTTATCTTAAATCTGCTGCTGCTGATGTATTGTCAGCTTTCCTGAAATGAGCTCTAAATTTTAATCGTGCTTGACGGTGTAGTAATGTCTTCATTGCTAACTGTGCTGTGATAGGTGCATTATTATGAGGATGGCAATGTGCAACTGGTCAGTCATAAAGAGGTGGAGGAGTCCATCATAGTTACTGTGAGTAAACGCATATATTCCGTCCACAATAAATTTAGATTTCACCAGTATTTCTGCTGTCAGATGCCTAGACAGTTTTGGTATGTATCATATAGAGAAATGTTTCGTTTCTTTTATCTCCAGGATGAAGAGGCAACCGCCAAGGAATTTGTAAAAATCATTGAAAATGCAGAGAATGATTATCAGGTAAGGCATTCACTGTACGGTGTATATACTGTACAACCAGCAGATTTGCCACTTTGGCATGTGTAAGATAAGTAACATTGACACTTTTCACTGTAGACGGCCATCAGTGAGAACTACCAGACAATGTCGGACACGACCTTCAAAGCTCTGCGCAGGCAGCTCCCTGTTACTCGCACCAAGATCGACTGGAACAAAATTCTCAGCTACAAGATCGGCAAAGAGATGCAGAATGCCTAGAACGTGCCTGGTTCCAGCTCTCTTCCTCTCTCAACGCAGAACCGGTCAAAAAGAAAACCACATGCTGTTCGCTAACCAGAGGGAGACTCCCAATCCCTGAAGAAAAAAAAAAAATGAAAACAGAAAAAAACAAAACCAAATAAGTCAAGGAACTTGCTCTATCAATGTTACTAAGAGGATGTGATTCCATTCAATTTCGGGTTTGTAAAAGAACTCAGCTGTTGGAGGAGGGTTGGACATGAGCTTAGAAGGAGTCTGGATCTAAATTATCGGCAAATCTGATGCCATTATTGCATTTATGTGAATTCATCTGACCCATCTATCCAAAATTCTTTTGAAAGGGTGTACAGTGTAGTTTTTTTTTGGTGTCGTGAGCTGCGATGGTTTGGAATGTTTGTGAGTATGGTTTAATTGTCCTTGAGAAGCAGAGAACTGCTGTCTGTGTCGCTCAGTAACTACTGACTGCAGTCTAATAGTCAGAACAAACCTCCTCTTCTTTCAGTCCATGTGTGTAAGAAGGGAAGGCTTGTGTCTGTTGGAATTGGTCTTTGTCTTAATGCCTCACTCTTCCTTCCACCTCCTTCCACCTTGTAGCTTAATCCCCCCCACCCCCCACCCCTCCAAAAATCGAAGGCATTTACAATATGTATGGATTCCTGAATCAAGGAAAGAAACCAATAGTCATTTTTCCCACGGCAGAGAAATCCCAATTAATTCTGAGTTTCATATTTATACATACAGATATTATATTTTACTAAGAAGTCCTTAAAACCCATGCTAGCACTCTTTTTCTTTTTGTTGTAAGCATCCTGTGCGCTTTGGGATGTTCAGAATTGAACGAGTCTTACAATGCAAACAGCAAATCGGAGTTGTTCTATGCACTCTGCTGTCCTGGAGCGGAAGGGGGCGTCGTCAGTGTTGCTGTCGCATGTTCATGTCATGGTACTGTTCGGTGCTTCACCACTGTAAAATTCACCCTGAACACGAAGCATTGTCGCACTGTATAATATCACTCTCGCATCACCTCTCTGTCTCTCTCTGTCCTGTAACAAAGCTCTTATGCTGATTTTAGCAAAGTCTATGCTACTCACAGGTAATAAAGAATTGGCACCAAACTGATGACTGGAACTGTCTGGAGTGTTTTTCTTCTTTCAGGGGGCTGCTTATAGCTTCTTGACTCAGCAGAGACTGGCAATAGCACACTTGTCCAGTGTAATATCCTAGACCTAGATTGGACGTCGATTTCCACGGCCCACTAACAAAGTAATAATGTTGTGCCTTCTTAGAACTTGGAAGTGCTAAACTTTGCTTAATCTAGACATTCATGCATGGCGCACTGTCGTCATAGAGTGGAGTACTATCTTGGGATTAGACTGCACCCATTGCAGTGCGTACCAGGATACAGTGGTTACTAAAGATAACCAAGGATTAAATGGCAAACCAATGACACGTTCGCACACACATGGAACTTCAAAAGGTTTTATTTTCCCATGTGTTAAAAAAAAAAAAAAGTTTCTGCATTTTGTGGAGCAATTCTTGTTAAGAACACCAGGTAAAATGTATATTAATCATCCTTAAGATAAACATACTTATACCAAAAAGTCACAAAAACAAATGCAGTAGTACAAGCCCAGGATTGCACTGGACAAAAAAAAGTACAGTAAAAGTTGTGAGGTATCAGACAAGATGAAAACATGGAGTTAGACATAAAAATACAGAAGAAAAAAAAAAAAAGTATCGCCTGCAGGTTAGGCGTCAGGTTGGTGTCTCCAACTTCAATTTGCATCTAATTTAGGAGTCATTTTACAAGAAAGATGAAAGGATGAAGTAGGCTGCCTTTGTCTAAGCATGAAAAGACTTCAAACATACAAAACATTTATGACAATTCATTATGAGACATTTAGTTTTTCTTTTATTTTTTTTTTAAATAGCCTCTTCATATTTATTACAGTTTAAAATAACCAGAAACCTTCCTCTCAGATCCATTTGTGCTTTTCTTTATCTAATGAGTAACTTTCGTTCCTAGTACGCTATTTCTAATATCTTGGACAGACTACGAAATACAGTAGGTACATACAATTCTTTATGAAGTTGATGCGTTATAATGTGAATCAAACTGTATACACTTGAATTCTGGAATTCCTGTCACATCATTCCGAGAGTTATAGAAAAAGAAAGCATGCAAGAAAGTGTCATTTGTTTGTTAATGAAGAAATTCTGCAGATCAGTATATAATATTTCAAACCACATGCTGGATTTAACCTTCACTGAGCTCCCCGGTGACTATTTCAATCTTTTTGGAGGGATTAAAAAAAAAAATAATTCCCTAGAAGTCTGCTCCTTCTTACTGCATTTTCTTTCTGCTTTAATCCGTATCACTTCACATGATGATCCATCAAGTGGGAGGGAAAAAGATATTAAATGGAGTGCGTGCTTTTTCCAAGGCTGACGCTAGAGGGCGATGTTTGCTTATTAGATAATTACCAGTTGTAGTGTTTCTGTGTTTAGAACAGGAATAGATTTTATTCTGACAGTCTGTTCTCTACTTACAATGCTCTTTCAGTATAATAGTTTGACTTGAAACAGCACAGTTTAAGCTGTAGTCTGAATTAAATCACTGGCTTGCTTTAAACCATTAATTAAACTTGTTTTTAGTTGTATGTTTCTATAGTAATCTCTTTCGTTTTATACCCGTGCCTGTTAACTGAAACTTCTTTACTATACATTTTATTTCAATCTTGCATCTGATGAGATTTATACTTTCAAAATGGAACCGTGAACAGAAAGAAAGAAAATTATTGGCAAGTTTTATGCCAACTGTCAATCCAAAGATTCATAAATCATTTTGTTATTAAATAATAATTGGTGTTAAATAGCAAGTTATTGCTATTTGTTTCCCAATGATGAATCCAGCAACGTGGACAATCGGGTTATTTTACTAAATAAACTCATAAGTGTAAATCTTCGTTTAATCCTTTTTTCCACACACAAGACTTTTTAATTTGGACAATCTGATCTGACGAATTGAGAGAACGCAATTAATAGTCAGTAGGGAAAGTAGATTCAGGAGTAGAGTCAGTAGCTTCTCGTCTCTTGTTGAACAGTTAAGGCTGTTATTTATTTGTTCTGTAATTTAGAGGGAAGCTAGCATTATCTCCTCATTAGCGAAACAGATGATGTCAGGCAGCAAGTGGATTGATTTATAACTACCAGGGGCGTTCTAGTCAAACTAAGACTTTTGACCGTACAGAATAACAGAACACAGTTGCTATATGAGAGTAAAACTGTTTATTTCTGTATAGAATCCCCTGCTACACTCATGCACTCCTCCCAGTACGGCACTAGTGCTAGGATACCATTAAGGTAGAAAGTTTTCCCAGTGCACCAGAGCCACGATCAGACTGTCTGTTTCATGTCTGACACCCTGGCCTCCCAGGAGCTCCTATAATGCCCCAAGCTTGAGGAATGTAGGGGAGGGATGTTGCAATAACTTCCAGCCGAGTTCCTGCAATGTGCAAGTGGAGTTTGTGTCTCTTCCGCAAGTTCTCCATCAATTAAAAAAAAGAATTAAAAAAATCTGGCTTTCCATTCACTGAATATTCACGAAAATGACAGCAGGAGACTGAGCTTTCTCGGCGGCGAACATCAGTCATCAAGCCACATACAGGCTTCTTTAAAATGTTTGCAGCATTAGAATGTTTTTCTGGGACTGTGAGTCTCATCGCCGTATTGTGCTTGAAGTCTCCTGTAAGTATAGGCCTTCTTTCATCACCAGTCTCAGTTTGACCCGAACGCCCCAGTGTAATTGTGTCCGGTGCATTTTTATACCTAAAGCTGTTAAAATGGTATCAATGCGTGATCAAAACAAAATCTGTTTGGTTCTTTATACTTTACTCTAAAGAGCTTCCTACCTTTAACCTCGGGGATGGACGAAGTCGTTTTCTTTGCTCTCGGATTACAGACATGCTTCTCTCTCTCTCTCTCTCTCTCTTTTTTTTTTTTTCTTCAAGTAAAATGTAGATCTCATCTACCTAGCTAATAATAGGTTATTGGTTCGTTCAGCTGTAGCTTATGTGCTGTTTGATGAACCAGCAGCACATCCTTCTGGATCACACCTGTGACTGTAATGTTCCTGCACACATTAAAGGTTTTATATCTCATAACAGCAGCAGATAACTACATCCTCAGAGTCATGAACACTCGGGCCAAGTCTCAGTAGTCTAGTACTACTACTCTAGTAAACCGTATGTCCGTAAATAACATGACCCGTTCGAGTTTCTCGCTATCTTGAATTCTCTGAAGGTGTTTTAATGTTAGTTATAAAATATTTATCATTGTTCGTCCCATGTGTGGGATTCAGGTGACATTTCCATATAAAGCAGGACGTAATTTTTTTTTTTTTTTAAATATATATCCAAAGTGCAATCTGTTCTACTACTTGGAAACGGCTTTCATATTTATTTTGATACATAACAATAACTAAATTGATCTTTTCATGGTTAATCTGACTATTAATTGGTCACCTGAGAATACATCGTTAATTATTGCTGTTTAATTTAAAATCTGAAAAAAAAAATCATTTATAACATTTCTTCCTTTTTTTTCCACTTGGAATATGCACGGGATAAGAAGAACATGATAGGGATAAATAAAAATATCTCAATATACAAGCTGATAATATAATAATGTATTAAGTAAAAAAAAAAATTAAATAAATGTCTTGCTTGTGTAGTGTCCACAGTAGAAGGAAGAGCCCATGTCCACAAAATCATTATTATTATTATTATTATTCTTTTTCTTAAAATGTGTTTTTGGGGAGATGGAGATAGAGATCCAGGCATGCAAGTGTGAGAGCTTTTGCTTTGGAGTGTTGCAGATGCACTGTGATCTGTCAGAGGAAGGAGAACGGTGAAGCTGCGTATATGGATTAGGCCCTTTCTTTTGTGGAGTTTTCCTGTGGTTAGCCGGATTTGGTTAGTTTGGTGAGCTCTGTTCCAAATAAATCAGTGTCTGAGTCGACTCATTAGTTAACCTGCAGGTTTTGGATGTGCGAGTACAGTTTCCAAAAGACCAGTTTTTTTTTTTATTAAGCCTAGTGCTAAATTTAAAAATGACTTTAAGTGGCGAAGCCTTGCCTCGGCGTTAGTGGTTAGCTGGATTTGGACATGAGCAGGTCGAGTTCTTTAGCGCCCTCCTGTGTGCTGCTGATGCCACAGCTATTTGAGAGCTCGGGGAAGTGAGGAGAGCGAGGCGAGGACGCGGATACGGATACGGGCGAGCCCGGATTCTGATTCGAGCCAGGCTTCTTCTGGGCTACAGGGGAAGCGACGGTTCTCTCCCCCCGAGGGATTATGGGCGAGCGGATGCCGGGCAACAGAGGACACGACCCTTTGCTGGTGGGTGAGGAGGCTGTCGCGAGTGTGCGGTAGTCTGTGCCAAATGGTGAGCTGTTAGGAGCTGGGGCTTTGCCCGATGCCTGCTGGCTGGTGAAGCGCGACAGCACCTGTGTGACGGTGTTGCGAGCCATCTGCTTGGCGGTGGAGTTGTCGGACAGAGGGGGCACTGGTGTAGAGGTGGGGGAAAGCTCGCGAGGAGACAGGGGCATGGTTCCACCTTGCTCGGACTGCTGCTGGAACTTGTGTCTGGCGGCCTGGAAGCGCTGGTTTACGCTGGTCTGGTAGGACGATGGGTACGTGGGACTGGAGGCGCCCAGTGATGCCAAGCGTTTGGCCAGTACAGGCGAGGAGCATGGCGAGGAGGAGAGTGATGAGCAGGCTGTGCTGCTGGGAGACGGAGACTGGAGTGCATGCACAGGTGAGCTCAGGGCTCCTCCGTTCTCTAGTCCTCCATTTTCAGTACTTTTCTCTTCTGAGGACTCGCTCTCTTTACGCACTCGATGCCCGTTAAGTCTCAGCCTTTGCGTTTTTTCAGTGCTGATCATTTTCCCATCTGGCTCAGTCTGGCATGTTGCAGCAGCTGACACTGCTTTAGGCGGCTTCTCCGCTGCTTTCTTTTCCTCCTCCGCCTTTTCCCTCCATCCTTTCTCTTTCTCCTTCATATCCTCCAGCTCCTTCCTGAGATGCTCGAGCAGTTCCTGCAGCTCTCTGCTGTGGCTTTCCTCCTTGCGTAGCTTCGCTCTCATCTGCTCGCGCTCGGTATCGAACTCGGCCAGCTGGCGCTCGACTCTGGCCTCCGTGTCCTTGGCACGTGCCTTCTCCTGCTCCAGATCTCCTCGCAGACTCTGTGTGGCACTGCGCTCCTGCTCCAGCTGACTGCACAGCTGGGCAACGCGCTCACTCTCTTCCTGGGCTTGGGCACTGGCACGCTGGCACTCTTTAGCCAGGTTAGAAGAGAGCTGCTGCTGCTGTGCCTGGTTCTCCTCCATCTTGTTGGAAAGCGAGTGACATTCGCGCTCCAGACGCTCGGCTCGTGCCTTCTCCAGCTCCAACTGCACGGAGACGAGAAACAGTGATCAGCAGGAAGGAAATGAGGAGTCACATGACCAAATGCCTCTCAAATATCGCTACAATTGAACTTGCCAAGAAAAATCATTGTGGACAATTATTTTAAAAAAAAATGAAAAACCTGTAAACCAATGTAGTTGGACTTGAGGAATAACCATATGTATACTAGGCCAGTAGGAACATGCAGCACTACAGGACTAAAAATATTAACCCCATAACCCCCAGATTTCTTTAGGGTTAATTCTCTAGTGTCCCAAATCAAGAGCATCTTCATGGCATCTTATTTTCTTGTGGATTACTTAAAGATCTCCTTTTAACTGTAAAGCTTTAAAGATCTTCTACAGATAGCCCGAGGATTAATCTGCATGCTCACTGGGAGAATGTGTATAGTCATTAAATACTAATAAATCTATTACTTATTATACTATTGCTACTTATTAAAAGTACTATTGCTGCTATTGTTACTGCTGCTTTTACAATTAGTACTACCAACCACTTCTACTGCTGCTGCAGATGTCTGCTACTACGATTACTACTCTTATTGCTACTATATTCTCACTACTGCTACTAATACTCCTAATATTAATGATACTATTACTATTAGTGCTACTACTAATACTGCAACTAGTACTTCTACTATTCTTACTTCTACTACTACTGCAGCTACTACTATGTCCACTATTATTGCTACTATTCTTACTACTGCTACTATTGCTGCTACTAGTTCTACTGCAAGTAACACTTCTATTATCATAACCACAACTATTAGCACTGCTACTTCTACTATTGTTACTACTGCTACTATTGCTGCTACTAGTTCTACTGCAAGTAACACTTCTATTATCATAACTATTAGCACTGCTACTTCTACTATTGTTACTACTGCTACTATTATTCCTAATGTTACTATTAGTACCACTACTGGCACAAACACTACTACTAGTTTTTGTTATTATTATTATTATTATTATTATTTATTATTATTATTATTATTTTTTTTCCCCCCCCAATTTTCTCCCTAATTTAGTCGTGTCCAATTCCTCCCCGTCACTAGGGGGCTCCCACATTAAGGCTACTACTACCACTCAACCGGGAGGGCCGAAGACTATCACGTGAACCACGACCGCCTCTTTTCGAACTGCGCTACTCGGAGGCTCTTACTACTATTATTGCTTACCACTTATTGCTACTATGGTTACTACTCCAACTATTACTATTACTACTGCTACTATTAGTTCTACTTTTACTGCAACCTATACAATTAGTACTGCTACTGCTGCTACTTCTACTATTATTGCTACTATTGTGACTACTGCTGCTATTACTGCTACTGTTAGTACTGCAACTGCTACTAACACTTCTACGATTATTACTTACTATATTGTAGCACATACTACTACTTATTGCTACTATTACTATTAGTACTACTTCTACTATTATTACTACTATTACTACTGCTATTAGTTCTACTTTTGCAGCTATTACAATTAGTGCTGCTATTGTTACTATTATTGCTACTATTGTTACTACTGCTACTATTCCTCCTAATATTTCTGCTACTATTACAAATGTAAAGTGCTTTATAAATAAAATGCATTATTATTATTATTATTATTTATTAGTACTACTACTGAGGGCGACACAGTGGTGTAGTGGTTAGCACTGACGACTTGCAACTCCAGGGTCCGGGTTTGATTCCCGTCTCCGTGTGCATGGAGTGTACATGTTCTCCCCGTGCTTGGTGCGTTTCCTCCGGTTTCCTCCTACAGTCCAAAGACATGTAGGTTAGGATAACTGATGTTCCCAAATTGGCCGTAGTGTGTGAGTGTATGTGTGTGCCCTGCAGTGCATTGGCACCCTGTCCAGGATGTACCTTGCCTCGTGCTCCAAGTCTCCTGGGATAGGCTCCAGGCCCCCCGTGACCCTGAATACAGGATTAAGCGGTATAGATGATGGTGAGTGAGTGAGTGAGTGAGTAAGTGAGTACTACTACTGCTAGTATTTCTTCTACTACTGCAACATCTAATACTATTGCTTCTATTGCTAGCATTACTGCTAATGTTACTATTACCACTACTACTAATAATAATATGCCCTTCTACAGTACGTGTTCTAAGCAACAAACAATGCGCTCTAAGGACAAATGCCTGTAATATCTTTGCACAACCACAAGAGGGAGACAGAGCACTGCCTGTTTCTACACACTGCTAATACTAAAACACCTGCGCTTGCTCTGGTGCCCATTACCAACCACATCCACGTGTTTTTTTTTTTTACAGTGTGTATTGCACTAAATCCTTTTCTGTTCAACACGACACAATCCGATCGAATCTTGATCTCTCTACATGATCTCTGACGCTGATTTTGGAAAGCCTGTATTAAAAAAGATCTGTCTGCTGATCGATATACGCTACTTATTTATAGCATGATTTGTGTGTCTTGTCAGGGACGTTTTTGCTGTGCGTGTGTGCATGTGAGTCTGGGCAGTGCCGGAAGACAGGAAAGAGCGCTTACGTAATTGGGTTTAGTCTGTCCCCTGACCTTATCACCCTTTCCTCTACCCCGACTCCACACACCACAGCATGAGCACACAGAACAATGGATTCTTTTCCTCTGTGGGTTTCCTATAGAGCAATTCTGGACTAAGAACTCCTGCTGGTCTCACACACACACACACACACACACCCAGAAAGGCCATTGTGTTCTAGCTTTTTTTTTTTTTTTTCACTAGATCAGCACTACAGCTGATACACTTTCTGCTGTCCTCCTGACCCGGGACACAACATGACGCGCTAGTCACAAGACAGGCAGCGGTGAGGTTCTGAACGTGCAGCGTACTGCTAACACTATATGGCTGCGTACAGGTGTGCGTGTGTGCGCGCGCGTGTTTTGTTTGTGTTGTGGCGGTGCTGCTTGGTTACCTGCTGGAGGAGTCGCTCTCTTTCCTTCTCCAACATGTATGTGACATCATCTCCCTCAGCGGTGTCTTGGGCATGGCGCCGTTTCTCTTCCTCCAGGTCAGCGATAACCTACCCACACACACACACACACACACACGCCTTATAAACAAACTGTATATAAGTTTGATCTCTAACCAAGAAAGGGAGTGGTGGATCCAGATGCTTTAACACGATGATAGACGGACAGACAGACTGCAGATCTGCAGGAGTGGCACTGCTGAGTATTAGAGGGGGAATAATAAAGGCTATAAAGTGTTTCCTTTATTGATCTCGTTCCCACCTAATCATGTGTGTGTGTGTGTATGTATATGTATGTGGAAGAAAGTGTGTGTGCACATCCAGATGCATGTGTGTGCATGTTTATACTGATCATACTTGTTTAACCCTGCCACTCTCTCACTCTCTCTCTCTCTCTCTCTCTCTCACACACACACACACACACACACACACACACACTCATACACATTCCAGTTCCTTTTAGCCTGAGATCATACGGAAGTCCTGCTGTGCTCTTTGATGATCCATTCAGGCTGATCAGGTTTCAAACTAAAGTTTCTAAATGAAAGCCAATTTAAAAACAAAAAGAAAAAAAAAAACTATTCGACTGAGAGAGAGAATGAGAGAGAGAAAACAAGGACAATATACTAATGGACAGAGTAAATGAACAGAGAGAGAATGAGAGAGAGAAAACAAGGACAATATACTAATGGACAGAGTAAATGAACAGAGAGAGAGAGAGAGAGAGAGAATGCCTGTAGCCTGGAATGAACCTGCTTCATTGTGTGCCTTGGACTCATTGTGTGAGACAATATACATAGATGCTGTCTCTTTACCTCACACACACACACACACACACACACGGAACCTGAGGCTTGATAAGCGTTTCATTGTGTGGGACTGAAGTTCAGAACAGACAGGGATAACACACATGGATTTCCTCTCTCACACAACACACACCCATGATCCTACACACACACACACACACATTTTCGCTATGTCACTGACTCTCCCTCGTTCTCCTCACCCCGGGAGCTCTATTGTTCCTTTTGAGGTCACGAGGCTCATCTGAGACAGGAGGGTTAAAGCTTAATCACACACGCTCGCTATAGCTCTTGTGCAATAACAAATGCACCGTAGCTTCAGACGTCGCTTTGTCTCATAACATTAATGTTACGTATGAATGAGTATTTCCCATATATACAGTATATATATATATATTTATTTTATATATCTGTCCTCTGAACACTTTCTCCTAGCTTCACTACTGAGATGCTGCTTGTTCTTGGTGCTGCTCATCTCCAGGACTAAAGTAGACACTAGGTAAAAAAAAAAAAAAAAAAACGCATGGGCGTATGCAGGTAAACAAAACAAAAAAAAAAATCCTTTGTACACACCCCTACCCACAAACACAGACACGCTGTACTCTTTTTCTTCCTACACACCCCTGTCTATATCAGATACTAAAAGGTGACATGTGAGGGATTAACTACAAAGTCTAACCCGGGACTACCTGTACCGTGAGTAACAATGTGTGTCTCTCATTACATAAAGTGAGCTGACGGAGCGGAAAGAGCTCTCTAGTGACCCGTAATGTTGGCAGGCATTCGCAGTTACATACAGGAGAGTATGTATGTTTCATGAAAGCGTGCAGATTTATTTACCTTGACATTAAACAGATACACAAAGGGGAAAACCTATACTGTATGTATGTATGTATATACTGTAGGCCAGTCACACCAAACTCGCTCAACTGTGTCTTTATGGACCTTGCTTTGTGCACTGGTGCGCAGTCATGTTGGAATACATAATTAATAAATAAATAAATAAATAAATAAAAGGCAAAGTTGGGAGTTTTGAAATTGTCCAAAATGTCTTGGTAAAAGTTGGAAAAAGTTCCTTTCGCTGGAACTAAGGGGCCGACCCAACTCCTGAAAAACATCCCACATCACAATCCTCTCTCCACCAAACCTTACACTCGGCACAATGCAGTCAGACAAGTCCCGTTCTCCTGGGAACCGCCAAGCCCAGACTCGTCCATTGCTAGACAGAGAAGCGTGTTTCGTCACTCCAGAGAACACGTCTCCACTGGAGTCCAGCATGCTTTACACCACTGTATCCGAAGCTTTGCATTGCACTTGCTGATGTTGGATGGAGCTTCTCGACTGTGGAAACACATTCCACGAGGCGGTCCACGCATTGATCTTGAGCTAATCCGAAGGCCACATGAAGTTTGGAAGTCTGTAGCTATTGACTCTGTAGAAAGTTGGCAAACTCGGTGCGTTATGCGTCTCAGCATCCGTTGACCCCGCTCTGTGATCTCCACTAACAGTTGACTGTGGGGTATTTAGTAGCGAGGCAATTTCACGACTGGGCTCATTGCACAGGTGGCATCCTGTCACGGCACCACGCTGGAATTTACTGAGCTCCTGAGAGCAAGTAGAAGCAGACTGCATGCCCAGATGCTTGATTTTATACACCTGTAACCATGGAAATGCCAGAACAACACCTGAAATCAATGATTTGGAGAGATTTGGTGATGGAATACTTTTGGCAATATAGTGTGCGTGGACTGCCTGGACAAAAAAAAGGCTGCACACACAAATCTTTTTTTTTTTTTTTTTACAAATACTGTCGAGTAAATATATGAAATAATTTACACCCTGAAATAATTAGTTTATATTCATTTCACCATGACCACTATGGACCACAGCTAACAATCTGATCAATGCATAAGGAAAGCACACCTTCAGTCATACAGTAGCCCCTTAAAAAAATACAACTTTTTTTTACAGTGCAATTATATATTTAACAAAAATAAAGCCAAAAAACGAAACATGTGGGCAAGTACGCCTTTACTGCTTCCACAGGATTGAAGAGGGTAAGTTGCAGCCAGGTGCTGCTAAGCATCAGCCCTAATAAATTGATGATCAGCAGATGAGCAAACCTCTGTAAAAGCCAAAATAACATTTCCTGCCAATTTGCCGGTCAGGACATTGGAAAAGACATAAGCATGGTCTTAGAGCAGCAATTGTTGGTGCATATCAATCTGAAAAGGGTTATAAAAATTTCTACAGTAAGAAAGATTATTTACAAGTGCAAATATTACACCGCCAAGAGAAATACAAAAAAAACCCAAGAGCTACAACTCTGACCATAAAGGCCTCACTGAACATGTTCAATGTTAAAGTCCATGACAGCACAATTAGAAGAAGACTGAACAAGTACGATTTTTTGGAAGGAGAAAGCCATGGGACCATGACTGAGGTTCGCAAAACTGCATTTGAACAAAGCACAAGACTTCTGGAACAATGTCCTATAGATGAGACCAATAAGACCAAAGTAGAGTTGTTGGCTGTAATAACCAGAACCATTTTTGAAAAAAAAAAAATAACAAACAGCATTTCAGCAGAAACACCTCATACACACTGTCAAGCGGGAGGGGGGTTATGATTTGGACTTATTTTGCAGCCACAGGGCTTGTTATGTAGCCTTGCAGTCACTGAGTCAACCATGAACTTCGCCGTATAGCAGAGTATTCTAGAGGCGAATGTGAGGCCATCTGTCCGACAGCTAAAGCGTGGGCGAAATTGGGTCATGCAACAGGACAATGCAAATCTCCATCAGAATGGCTGAAAAATAAAAGCATCAAGGTTGTGAAATAGCCTAGTCAAAGCCCAGACCTTAACCCAAATTAAATGCTTTTGGGACCTCAAATGAGATGTGCATAAGCTCATGAACTTAATGAACTGAACCAGGGTTATAAAAAAGAATAAACCAAAATTGGGATCACTCTACGATGTGAGAGACTGGTATGGTCATACAGGAGGGTCTACATGCTATTCAATTATGGGGTACTTGGTATTGCCCACATAGTTGCTTGTTTTTTGTTAAATGAATAATGGCTCTGTGGGAAAAAAAAAAGTTCATCTGAAGTTGTATTGTGCCGAATACTAAGACCTCTACAATCAGATTCTTTTTACTATGTTTTTACACAAAATAACCAAGAATTGTAAGAGGGGTACTAACTTTTACACACTATGCCTTAGTACGTTATTTGGTGAAGTATATTTGTTTTCTTAAAGTATGCATGTGAAATCCAGTATATGTTCACGACAAAAACCCTCATTTTGATCAAAATTAGATTTTTCATAATTTGCTACGGCTGACACCTCTGATATGTTTTTCCCGTAAATAGAAAAATCAAAAGAGAACACTGGACTTGCTCTGATATACAGTACACACACACACACACACACACACACACACTGGCTCTCACCCGTCTGTGTCTGTTCTCGGCCGCCGCTAGCTGTGCCATCATCTTCTCCTGCATGCGCTTGCAGTGGCTCATCACCAGCTTAAGGACGGCCAGTGGGCTCGGGTTGACCTGGCCTCTCGAACCGTGACCCCGAGCCTGAGTTTGACCCGGCTCGTTACCCTCCATTGCCTCGTTGTCTCTCTGAAGAGCCATGAAGGGGTCGCTGAGGTCGTAGCGCCCATACCGCTCCTGCACAAACGCATCTCGTTGCCCTGCCTGGGGTGGGGATATCAGAAGGTCAAAGGTCAGAGCACAGGTAAGGCATATTATTGACATAGTGATGTATGGTAAGATGTTTTTAATGCATTTCTAATAAGATGGATTTGGTTAAAAGCAGGCTGCCTCTCGATTCTCCAGGGAGGGGTCTCATTAAATATTAATCGTGGGGTGGCATAATATAAAAAAAGAAAGAAAGAAAAAAAACATGCACATAAAACATTCAAACAAATACTCACAAATTTATATGTGATTTATATTTTAGGTTTAGTTTTGCCCTTGTTTAAGGAATGGTGCCTATTAATTATGGAGTAGGTTGTATATGGTTAATAAAGTGCATACTGCTTATAAAGTTTACACAGTACATATGTACCTAACATTTAAAAGTATGTAGAAGGATCAGAAACAAAATCACTAGTTTACTGATGGACGGAGACCTTGTATGTCCATATTTTTTATAGATATATTTTTAATAAATCAGTGTCATAAGTCACCTTTTATTCTGTCTGAGTTTTATATACCGTATAATCCAAACATTTATTCATTTATTCATCTTCTGTACTGCTTATCGTGTATAGGGTAGCATGGTAGCATGGACGCCTGGGGCCTATCCCTGGAAACTTCGGGGGTACACCCTGAACAGAGTGCCAATCCATTCACTCACACACTCACAGGGCAATTTCACACACTACGGGAACGCCAATTAGCCCAATCTGCATGTCTTTGGACTGTGGGAGGAAACCCACCAAGATCAGGAAGAACTCAGAAATCGAACCCTCAACCCTGAAGGTGCGAGGCGACAGTGCAAACCACTAAGCCACCATGCCAACAAGCTCTGCTACCTAACACTCACACTGTCAGTAAAAGCTCCACCCAACCTCCAGTGTTGTTTATTACTGTAGGTAATAGCAATGCAAGAGGACTAAGACGAGGAGAAATACTAAATTGCTTGTTTAAATAAGTACAGGGTTTTCTTTACTCAAGAAACAGTACGTCTGAAAAGGCTAATGCTTTATGGACTGTACTGTATCTGAGGCATGACGCATGGAAGGAGAGGAGAGTGTTTTGGTAAAATGTTATAATTGTGAAACATTCACGCGTGTGACACATACAAAGCCAAAATGCCAACTTTGACAATGAAGAACTGAAATTTTTCACTTCTCTAAGAAATTGTGGAGGCATGCAGCTCATGGAAATGAATCAACCTGCCACGCAGGCATTTATCTAATTACAAGCCTTCCTCAAATGCATTCTGCAGGTGCAGGAGAAGAACGCAGTGAGCGAGCAAATGCGGCACACTCTGGAGAATGTATGGAATGTGTGAACAACCAAGAGCAAAACAGTCAAAGCTTCACTTATTCCCAGCGTGTGCCAGAACTTTTGAACGTTTTCACAGAACCAGTGCAAATAGGGTCAAATTCTGATATGGACCCGCTCTACTTCCTCACACAGAATCTCAGCAGGTGAATGAAGCATTATAGGAAAGATGAAAAGCTGGAAGAGGGACAGAGGGAAGGAGGGAGAGAGCCGTGGGCTGCGGGCCGCAGTGTGACGGGGCAGCGGGACGGCCTTCCTCACGCCAGCAGCAGCAGGGATCTCGGCTCTCGTTTAACATAAACCAGGTGCTGAGGAACATACTGTACATCCAAACGGAGCCATGGAGGGGGGAGCAGATGCAGCCTGGGCTTTATCAGGTCTTGTTTCACAAATAATAACACCCTGAATCTCTCACACACACACAGACACACACACACACACACACACACACACACACACACACACACACACACACACACACACACACAACATTCTACCCTGCCCCCAAATCCCCAGACGCACACACTCTCCCACAAGGCCTCCATAGGCAGGTGTTAAACCTTCCCTTGGGGAGCGAGGGTCACCATCACAGAAAGGAGTACAAAAGGAGCAGCTGGTGAGGCTGAAACGTGTGTGTGTGTGTGTGTGTGTGTTTATGTATGTGTGTGTGTGTTGCAAATGGGGACCAATTTGCCATGGCAATATGGACCATCCTTAGTGAATGAATTGGCAGATGGAAACACACAATTGAGATGACTTACACAGACCCCTACACACACAATCTTTATGATCCAATATACAGCTTAAACATAAAACCTTTGCATTTAAAATTTTCCAAAGAATAATTTATAAACCAGAGTCATCCAAAAAGACTTCTGGTCTGGTGTAACATGGCTGTCTGGATGCATATACTGTAAATACGGTAGATCCTTTTAAATAAACGTGCATTGATACTAATAATGCTTTTGGGGATTTACTTGAATTTGTAAAAGTTTCAATGACATTTTGTAATACCAACATCTGATGCTCAAGTATTTTATCATGCAAAGGGCCAGAAGGCTGTATGTATTTATAAATTTAGGATGTATTTTAGGGTCAATAGTATTGATCAAAGCAAAGGAGACAGCAAAGTGTGCTTTCTGCAGACATCAAAAGGAGAAAGTACATTATCTTCCTATGACACACAAAAATTTGATATAAAACATCTTAAACCTAAAACCCGGCACAGTGACCTCACCGCGGTACACAGCGACAGTGCAGCCGCAATCAGTGCTGCAGCAGAAAGGCTTGCGTCTGTGACCCCGTCATATCAGGTCACACAGGTTAGTTTTGCACTATGGCCAATAGAGTGCAGTAGATGAAATGTATCATAATCTTCAATTTTGATAAAATGTGCAGGAATTAAAAAGCGACCTAATACCTGATTTGATTTGATGTGCCAATAATATTTACACACTCACAGTAATTTGTGCTGTAGTCACAAGTAAACTAGCTAATGTTGTTACTGTATAAGGAAAGCGCCTCGGAGCCTAAGCACATAAATATGCAGGCGTGCATGAATTATGGCTACTATTTAAACTTGGGGAGATAAATACTGTATATAAAATGCTCTGTGATGTTCCTGATCAACAAATGAGGTAAACTGGATTTGGTTACCACTCAAAAAAATATGGGACTAAAACTACTACTGGGATTTTGATGCCGTCCCATATTTTAGTGCAGTATTCCTTTAAAAAGGTAACACTGGTCTCAGAGCTCTTCTAAAGTGTGTATGTTAAAGCTCCAGTTGAAATAACCCAAAGGTAATCTTCTTTTTCCATACTGTACCTTATTTCACTCCTCCTTCAAATATACCGTTTCAGTGTCTATGTAAATGAACTGCTTCCAATCTGTCATGCTGAGCAACAAGTCAGTACAGTATGTAAGTCGGTATGATCTTTTATGAGGTCACAAAAGGAGGAAAATCTGATCGGCTTGTTAAAACCCCGGTCAATACAAAACAATTTTGTTCGTACCCGTATACTAGAGACTTATTGATGAATGTTTAGTATAAAATGACTAAAAAGTCAATTTTGCATAATAGGTCTGCTTTGAACCAAACTTTTTAACATGTCATTGTTATACAGTAGGTGTGTATTTAAGAATTCACATGTTATTTATTTAACAGCAAATGCAAAATGCACCAACTGGCAACAAAAAACATGCAATGTGTCTTAACTCGCTTTAACCCACTTTGAATTTTTTTTTAATGTATAAATGCATTATATTCAATGTTGGAAAAAGAGTGTAAGGGCTAAACCTCATCCTAGTGGCAAAATCACCCTGAAGGTTGTACTGTATAAATGCAGGATTCCTAGGATTCTAGGCTCTGAGGCAGAAACTGCTCCACATTCTGCATATCAATATATGGGATTTATCACGTACATAATCATTACACAAACCTGTTATACAAAACAATATAACGCTCCACTACAAGACTACATCAGAACTTAGAGATATGTACCGCGAGCTCCCCCTCCTCACCCGAACTCTTTCTAATGAGATTCTGTCTCTCAGTTGGCTAAGCTTGTTCAAATCACACAAACATGCTGACTGCACCTGCCTGTCTTTTCATCTGCTTCCCTTCATCTATCTCACTTCACTTTTTCAAACAGCATCAATCTTTTAGTAGTTACGAGATTACGAGACGAACTGTAATAACAAAGGGTGTGTGTGTGTGTAATATTTAAACTCGCTATACAAGCCTATATTACGGCTCTCATTTGACTAATCGCGCCGGTCTTGGTAACAAAGTCCACAGGAACAAGTAACTCGTGCACAGAAATATACAACCCTGTGGGCTGCGGAGGTTTTTTATGTTCCACTGTGGGAAGTGTGTGTTATTGTGATTTGCAAGTCCAATGTGTCTTATTTCAGCCTGTGTCCATGACGCCCAGAGCCAAGCACAGTCACAAAAACACACACACACACACACACACACACACACACACACACACACACACACACACACACACACACACACACACACACACACACACACACTGAGGAGTGCTTAGCTTCTGCTGGTGTATGCTAAGTGTGTTTAGACTTACAAACAGAGTATGAGCATGAGGCGTGCTAAGAAATATTAGACATAACGCAACACTGAAACACACGGACAAAGCATTTGGCCAAACCTGCAATGACATACTTGTTCCCCTTTTGCAGTTATAACAGCTTCCACTTTTCCTGGAAGGCTGTCCATAAAATTTTGAAATGTTTCTCTGGGAATTCTTCATTCTTTAGAGCATTTATGGGTTCAGACACTGATGTTGGACGAGAAGGTCTGGCTCGCCATCCGTTCCAGTTCATCCCAAAGGTGCTTGATGGGGTTGAGGTCAGGGTTCTGTGCGGGTCAGTCATGCTCTTCCACACTGAACTCATCAAATCATGTCTTTATAGTGCTTGGTTTGAGCCCTGGTGCACAGTTGTCAAGTTAGAAGTTTGGAACATGGAAGCACAGAATGTTGTGACAAAGTTGGAAGCCAAGAATTGTTCAAGATGTCTTGCTACAGTATGCATATGGTCTTCACCAGTATTAAGGCAGTATCTCTCCCTCTCTCTCTCTAACTTGCATGTGTGGACTGTGTGATGACCATGAACCTAAATGTATGTAGCGACACCCAGGGGAGTGCGGATGCATGAAAAGCGGAAGCAGCTGGCCCCAGAATGAGAGAAAAAAACTGATTAGTAGTGTTTGATTTGAGGAAGGGAATGAGCAGGCACAGAATGGAGGAAGGAGAAAAAGGATAAATGAGAAGCGAATAGCCAGAGAGGAAGCTGATAAGATGCTACGACTCAGGCAGAGGAAGCAGAGGCACAGATTGAGCAAATGGAGGCTTGTAAAGTGAGATTAATGGAGGCCACATCCCAAACTGGGGTGGGGGGGGGGGATGGGGGGGGGGGACAAAGAGGAGGGAGAGAAAGTGAGATAAATGGGGGACGAAAGGTGAAAATAGAACATGGGGGATTTGATGGGTTCACCTACTGTAGCCTCAAAATCACTTTTGTCCCAAAACATTTGTTTCCTTTGGGAAAAGCTGGCCAAATTGTATCAAGCTTGTTTCTCTTCACTGTGACCTTTTTTTTTTTTTTTTGGTTCCAATACAAATCACTTGTCAGTGGAAATCTGAAAATAAAATTGAACAAGATTCATTCTCTCGTGCTTGAGATATTTCCGAAAAATCATGTTTCTAATATGATTTTTGGACAAAGTTTATAAATATCGAAGTCGTTATGGTTGTGTACAAATGAAAATTGTTTAATAAGAAAAACATATATATATATATATATATATATATATATATATATATATATATATATATATATATGTATATATATTACCATAATAATAATGGATTATTGTTCTTTTCTAAACCATCCTCTTAACTACAGTGTATCACATCTGTAATGGCTTTACAATGAGTTTTCATGATGTACAGTACATGTGCCTTTCAGTGATTTTCATTTGGTTTCGGTGATATCAGTAAACATGTACTTGATAAATGCAGTATATTATTAAATATTAAAAGTACCAAATCTATAATGTAAATTGAATAATTGTGGAAATAATAATAATAAAAAAAAACACCAGCTTTCTCTCACTGCTTTTCACTTTCACGACATGCACTATTATTACTTCCTGGATTCTTCTAAGATTTCCAGCCTCACCCTAACATTTTGTTTCATCTCGGATGAACTGTACTCCTATCGTACACACCCACCCACCCACCCACCCACACACACACACACACACACACACACACACGCGCTGAACTATCAGTGACACATTGACCAGACGAGATAAGCGATCACAGCTTGACTTTTGCAGGGTTTGTGCTGAAACTCTACCCTACGGTGCTTTTTAATGAGCATAGTCACCAACAGCTGTACTCTCTGATTCAAATCGAGTCAGTTCCTCATTGGCCTTTTTAGTTCTGCTTTTCAGACTGAAACTAATTTCAGAAGTAGGCGGTGTAGGAAAATATCCCACAGTCTTGAAAGAAAAAGAAAAGTTCCTTGGAATTATAACACTTTTGAATGAATTCCTCACACGGTACGCTGAGCATTCTTGATTGGTTAACAATTAATTAAAATATATATTTTTTTAAATGACGAAAGGTTTAAAGTCAAACCAAGACTTGGGTTGAACGATTGAGATTTACAGAAGACTTCAAGCACAGTATGGTGATGAGACTCTTTGTCGCAGTAAAAAAATTTGAATGATGCAAACCTTTTAAAGAAGGCTGTACGTCCTTGAATGACTATCCAAGCATAGTCCACTATAGTGTTCCCGTAAACATTCGCGTAAACATGAGTGGAACAAGTGATCCTTGAAAAGCGATGGATACCTTTTTATCAATTTGTTGAAACTGTAGGAACTGTACACACGATCATTCACAAACAAAAGCTGCACATTACAGGGGGAGAGTTATTGCCACATGCCTTATACAGTCCTGACCTCGCTCCAAGCCATTTCCAAATTTTTCGGAGTTCCTGGGAGGTCAGCGTTTTAGATGTATCAGGGGAATTTAAAGAGAAATAAAGGCAGTTTTTACCCACATCACAACACATGTTCTGTTATTCTGCACAATCAGAAGTCCTGGTTTGAACTGAACACCCCCTTTATTATTAATCTGCAGTAGTTAAGATGCATGAGAGGATTATGGTGAATCACACATGCCAAGATCGCTAACTAGCCGAGTCACGTCTGTAATTCAATGCAACAAAGTTGCATACCAGCATTGCATTCTATAATGAAATATTAAACATTGCTAGAAAAGGGTGAGTAGGAAATGAAGCGCCTTCTCTTGAATGTCATCTCTCGTACAGCTCTGGCAAACCATTCTTTTCCCACCTATATTCATCTTCATTATAACTGAACTAGTAATAACAACGTCTCCCTGTGATGTAAACCCGGCACACGACTTCTCACAGGAATAGTACACAGTAACGGGGCTGATTTTATTTGATTTTTTAAATGTTTTTTATGTATAAGACAGAAAACGTGCGTGCTTAAGAAGCTGTGTTGCTAATTTCAGCCATTTTAGATAGATGATTTTATATGGCCATTTTTCAGCATCAAACCATAATGATTTAAAAAGCAAATTATTCCTATTTCTTTGAGTATTGATACTAGAATTGGTCTACGTTTCTATAAGCATATCACCTGTAAAACCTGTTGCCTAAATTAAAGCATTCTGTGCAAAATTAGGGATTTTGTCCCCCCGCCCCCCTAGAAAATCTGTAGTGTCCGTAACCAGGCGAAATTCATGTTGCAATATCTTAAAAATGTGGCATTGTAAAATAATACACTTTTTCAAATTGATGTCTGAAATCTAAATCATCCAAGTTTCATCTGAATGACAATTCAGATCATTGAAAGATTTGAATTCAAAACCCTAACCCTAAGTAACCCTAATTTTTAGCACCAATACCATGTTTGGGCCGAGAGCAAAACTCTAGCATCAGCCGACACGTTATCACTGATATCATTATATAAACTAGGCATATTTTAAATATAATATGATTCAGGGTGGGTTTTCGCTTTAATGCCTACATTATCATTATTCGGCGATGAAGATATCAATCCCATCAAGTACACTTGTACACAGTGTTAGTTTTGCTTGCAAACAGAGGGTGACTGACCCGGGCGTGCCGCTGTCTGGGCGACGCTAATTTATGATCTCGGACCACCAGGAGATCACTGTTTATTTTTCTTATGTTGAATGTAAAGCATTAATCCACATTACTGCAGCAAATTACTGCTGAACCACTACTCCAGGGGATAAAGCTATTCGCTTTTTTCCTCTGTCTGACCGCTTCGGCTGCCTGATTGATGAGGTCAAAGATACAGAAAGTAGAAGAGAAAGAGGAAGGAAAAAGAGAGAGAGAGAAAGATAGAGAATGTACAAAGCTTCATCAAGAGGCGCCGTTTCATTTCGACTCATTCTCTGCATTTGCACTCCTTCTATATGTGTGTGTTTGTGTGTGTGCGTGTGTGTGTGTGTGAGAATGTGGGAGAATGAAAAGAATGAGAAAATAACAGAGGTGCAAATGACTGAGGTGGAGGAGGGCCCTAATGAGTGAATTTGAAAGCGGGGAGGCGAGATCAGACATGTTCACTAACTGAGGCATGGGAGACTAGTGGATTTCACAGTACCACACACACACACACACACACACACACACACACACACACACACAAAGTCCATTACACGCTGCCTGAAAGGAGTAGCCGTTTAGTCTGCGTGCGTCTAATTCTCAAGTGAACTCATCAAACCTATCATGTTTTCAGAGCAAGAAAGGAATTTAAGGCGTGGGCTCCTCAACATGGATATTAATCACGCAAACGCGACACGTGAAATCTCCGGTTTTATGTCGATGAATGGTAATGTGATGGGAATAAATATACAGCAGCTTAACACAGACCTACAATTTCCTGAGTGCATTACTCTTGGTCTATGTGTGTGTGTGTGTGTGTGTGTGTGTGTGTGTCTGAAGGAAATGAGGTCCAGAGACCTCGTAACACTGCTTAATATAGTCCTCAGCAGTTCCAGCATGATCTCATGCAGCAATACACACCTCATAACCTTAACCTACCACATACTATTAGGATTACCACACTGCAAATAAAGTTCCCTTAGATCTCAGTGGGAATATAATAGTGCACGACGTTATGTGTTGATGTTCCGATTTCAGCACTTCAGGCCAGGCTCTCACCTACGCACTGCTTTTATAAATAGTCGAGCACGAGTCCGGGTTGAGACCACTTTCAGCGAGACAAGTGTACTCTTATCGAGTGAGCTAATATTGTTGCCATAAGGTTATTATCTGAAATTCTATGAAATATTTCATATAGCATGAAAATGTATACACTTATATACAGGGTGGGCCATTTATATGGATACACCTTAATAAAATGGGAATGGTTGGTGATATTAACGTCCTGTTTGTGGCACATTAGTATATGTGAGGGGGCAAACTTTTCAAGATGGGTGGTGACCATGGTGGCCATTTGGAAGTCGGCCATCTTGGATCCAACTTTTGTTTTTTCAATAGGAAGAGGGTCATGTGACACATCATACTTAATGGGAATTTCACAAGAAAAACTTTATTCTTTCATGAGTTATTTACAAGTTTCTCTTTGTTCACAGCCATTGACATGTCGAAGAGGTTAACACGTGATGAATGGATCGAAATTGTGTTGATATCTGGTGAACGCAGTAACCGGGTCATTGCAGCAGATTTCAATGCAAGACACCCTATGAGACCATCCATCTCCCATGCTACAGTTAGCAAGCTGCTTGCTAAGTTTCGTGAAACTGGTTCAGTGTTGGATTTGCCAAAATGTGGACGCATGAAAACTGTCACTAATGAACAAACATCAGTGGCTGTCCTAGCTTCATTCAGCAAGAGCCCACAGCGTAGCACTCGCCGCATGTCACTGGAGAGTGGCATTAGTCAAATATCCCTTCGGCGGATATTAGCTACTCACAAATGGCACCCTTACAAACTCCAGCTACTGCAGCATCTCAACGAGGATGACCCAGATCGGCGCACACAATTTGCAGAATGGGCAAACCAAAATTGGAACAGGACCCTCAGTTCATGCAGAAGATTTTGTTCAGTGATGAGGCAAACTTTTATGTGAATGGTGAAGTTAACAAACAAAACCACCGCTATTGGTCTGACACTAACCCACATTGGATAGATCCCTCCAAGACTGTTGGAACAAAAAAAGTGATGGTATGGTGTGGTATATGGGGTACAAAAATAGTGGGGCCATTCTTCTTCAATGGAAACCTCAAGGTCACTGGATATTTGAAATTGCTACATGATGATGTGTTTCCCTCTTTATGCACTGAAGCTGGCACGTTCCCTGAGTTTTTCCAGCAAGATGGTGCCCCACCACATTATGGGTGTCAGGTCCGAGCATTCCTAGATGAACAGTTTCCTGAAAAATGAATTGGTCGTCGTGGGCCAGTTGAATGGCCCCCAAAGTCTCCCGATCTGACCCCCTTAGACTTTTATCTTTGGGGTCATCTGAAGACAATTGTCTATGGTGTGAAGATACAAGATGTGCAGCACCTGAAACTACGGATACTGGAAGCCTGTGCTGGCATTTCTCCTGCGGTGTTGCTATCAGTGTGTGAAGAGTGGGAGAAGAGGGTTGCATTTACAATCCATCACAGTGGGCAGCACATTGAACACATTTTATAAGTGGTCAGAAACTTGTAAATAACTCATGAAATAATAAAGTTACGTTAAACAAACCGTAAAGTACCGTTAAAATCATTCGTTTTTCTTGTGGAATTCCCAATAAGTTTGATATGTCACATGACCCTCTTCCTATTGAAAAAACAAAAGTTGGATCCAAGATGGCCGACTTCCAAATGGCCACCATGGTCACCACCCATCTTGAAAAGTTTGCCCCCTCACATATACTAATGTGCCACAAACAGGACGTTAATATCACCAACCATTCCCATTTTATCCATATAAATGGCCCACCCTGTATACACACGTGGACAAAATTGTTGGTACCCTTCGGTCAATGAAAGAAAAACTCACAATGGTCACATAAATAACTTTAATCTGACAAAAGTAATAATAAATGAGAATTCTATGAATGTTAACCAATGAAAGTCAGACATTGCTTTTCAACCATGCTTCAACAGAATTATTTTAAAAAATGAACTCATGGAACAGGCCTGGACAAAAATGATGGTACCCCTAACTTAATAGTTTGTTGCACAACCTTTTGAGGCAATCACTGCAATCAAATGATTCCTGTAAATGTCAATGAGACTTCTGCACCTCTCTGCAGGCATTTTGGCCCACTCATCATGAGCAAGCTGCTCCAGTTGTTTCCGGTTTGAAGGGTGCCTTTTCCAGACAGCATGTTTCAGCTCCTTCCAAAGATGCTCAATAGGATTGAGGTCAGGGCTCATAGACGGCCACTTTAGAATAGTCCAATGTTTTCCTCTTAGCCATTCTTGGGTGTTTTTAGCTGTGTGTTTTGGGTCATTGTTCTGTTGCAAGACCCATGACCTGCGACTGAGACCCAGCTTTCTGACACTGGCCAGCACATTTCTCTCTAGAATCCCTTGATAGTCTTGAGATTTCATTGGACCCTGCACAGATTCAAGACACCCTGTGCCAGATGCAGCAAAGCAGCCCCAGAAAATAACAGAGCCGCCTCCATGTTTCACAGTAGGGACAGTGTTCTTTTCTTCATATGCTTCATTTTTCCGTCTGTGAACATAGAGCTGATGTGCCTTGGCAAAAAGTTCCATTTTTGTCTCATCTGTCCATAGGACATTCTCCCAGAAGCTTTGTGACTTGTCAACATGTAGTTTGGCATATTCCAGTCTGGCTTTTTTATGATTTGTTTTCAACAATGGTGTCCTCCTTGGTCGTCTCCCATGTAGTCCACTTTGGCTCAAACAACGACGGATGGTGCGATCTGACACTGATGTTCCTTGAGCATAAAGTTCACCTTGGATCTCTTTAGAAGTTTTTCTGGGCTCTTTTGTCACCATTCGGATTATCCGTCTCTTTGATTTGTCATCAATTTTCCTCCTGCGGCCACGTCCAGGGAGGTTGGCTACAGTCCCATGGATCTTAAATTTCTGAATAATATGTGCAACTGTAGTCACAGGAACATCTAGCTGCTTGGAAATGGTCTTATAGCCTTTACCTTTAACATGCTTGTCTATAATTTTCTTTCGAATCTCCTGAGACAACTCTTTCCTTCGCTTCCTCTGGTCCATGTTGAGTGTGGTACATACCATGTCACCAAACAACACAGTGACTACCTGGAGCCCTATATATAGGCCCACTGACTGATTACAAGATTGTAGACACCTGTGATGCTAATTAGTGGACACACCTTGAATTAACATGTCCCTTTGGTCATATTATTTTCAGTATTTTCTAGGGGTTCCATCATTTTTGTCCAGGCCTGTTCCATGAGTTTATTTCTTTAAAATAATTCTGTTGAAGCATGGTTGAAAAGCAATGTCTGACTTTCATTGGTTAACATTCATAGAATTTTTTTTAATTATTACTTTTGTCAGATTAAAGTTATTTATGTGACCATTGTGAGTTTTTCTTTCATTGACCGAATAGTACCAACAATTTTGTCCACGTGTGTATATACACTAATTATCAGAGAAAGTAATAATTTTTCAATATATGACCAATAGACAAAGGGTGTTCAAGTCAAACCGGAACTTTTGATTGCGCAGTATAACAGAAAACAGTTTTGAGAATTAAAATCATCTTAATTAAAATAAACATAAAAATTTCCAGAAAGAGTATAAAAAAGAGTTATAATCCTGTGCTATACTACTACATTTACTAATGTTTTAATAACATCAATTTAGGAAACCTTCTCATTAGGCCCTCATCAGACTACCTGCTTCACATGTGAAACCCTGGCCTTCCAGGAACTCCTTTATGAGGAAATGGATTGGAATGAGAACAGGACTGTACAGGGGATGTAGCAGTAACTACCAGCTGAGTTCCTGTAATGTTCGAGTGCTGTTCGCGTATGATCGTGTGTACAGTTCCCGTCATCTGTTTGATTTTCAAGGATCAGAATGTTGCCAGGTCAGGATGTTCACAGGAGCGACTGCAGTCGCAGCGCTCAATTGTCAGTGACAGTCATCATTAACGGACGTACGGCCTTCTGTAAAACGTTTGCACCATTTAAACATTTTACTGCAGCTGAGAGCCTTCGAAGTTGTCCTTGAAGTCTCCTGTAAATGACAATCGGTTTTTACGCCATCACTCACGAGGAATTTCCGTCCACGAGAAAGTCCTATGTAAAGTCATATCTAATCTACAATTACTTATAACCTTAAGAAATATTGAACCACCAAACATTAGTTCATCTGAGACTCTCATACTAAAGCAAGTCTATTTTTATAACTCAATATCTGAGCTTTTTCTACTGGGTGCTTACTGTACATACAGTATAAAGTTCACAAAGTTGGAGGAACATTACTGTATAACTGGATGCCATTGTATGGGTGTGTTAGCCTGGTGTACACAGATATTTGGCCACAAAGTGTATATATAAATATCAAAGTCAAAATACTGGAAATACCACTTTTTCTTTCCAATAACCGGCATTGGCATGATTATTGGAAGAATTGGGTGTGCTGTTGCTCTCAGAGACCGGCTATCTGGAAAAAAAGCCAACATGTAACACACACACACACACACACACACACACACACACACACACACACACACACACATCCAGAGACGCACACTTGCATTCCTGGTCTTTCAGCACTCCGAAATGCCCCATTTTGCCCTCAGGGTGTGCCACGCCAAGAGCCACAGAGAAGGATACAATATAACCATGACCAAATGACCAAACATGGAGCTAAGTAAATGTTTCCCTCTTCCTGTATTTATCTCCTTTTGATCGCGCTCTCTCTCACACATTCTCTCTCCTTCTTCCTGTCTCCTGCCGCAAATAGTGGACCGAAACACTTCCAATACCAATACAAGCACAAACCAGTTTCTTTCTTTCACCCAACTGAAAGAAACCTCTTCGCTTTCCTTTTAAGGGGATCTCTAAACGCAATATCTCGAAGGACAGGTCTGAAATCGACGTCCGGAATAAAGAACCAGCGAATGAGTCACGCTGATGTAAACAACTTATTTGTTTGGATATGGTTTATCCCATTTCAGCTTTCTCACTGCAGCAGGAACACAAGCTGTTGGCTCGATCGACGGGACTCCCAGGATTCCAGACCTTTTAGGGCAACACCGTGGAAAAGGCTTTGGTTTCAGGTGTCCACCAGTCCACAGATTTGATTATTATTATTATTATTATTATTATTATTATTATTTCAAATGTTGTTATTCAGGCACGAGGACGTCTGCGAATACTTCACAGAAAAAGATTCTATAATGGGAGTAATCACTGCTACAGTATGAGCAGGTTTTCATCATGACGGGGCATTTATTTAGCATTTTGAAATGAGCTTTGAGTGTCAAGTTATTTTATAACAGTCAAATCATAAGCTACATCACTATAACAAGTGATAACAGGAACTTGTTTCCTAGACAATCAAAATACAAATAAGTATGTAAAAAGTATGATGTATCAATCTTTAATTCAAATATTGTTTATAATAATGACAATTATAATAATAATCATCATCATCATCAAATTGTACTGTTGTTGGAAATGACCACATCACATCACACATGTATATCATCCTCAGCCTATATAAGATCTATACTACTGTATAATTCAGAGACTCTCCAAATAATTTGATTAGTTAGGAAACCTGTAGCTTTCCGGTCAGGTCACACACACTATCTGCATCTGCTTGCTAAAAACACACAAATTAATTCCCAGAATGGCACTCTGGGAGGGCAGGAAACCATGCCTAACAGGAAACAGAAGAGAGCACAGATCCAGCATGAGCCCAGAAGACACAGACACTGTTACACACTCGAGCACATACACACATCCAGAGCTCCATCAGGGGCTGGAAGTCTCCGAAGCATTCATGGTTTCTCAATGTCTCTACTGTGTAAAGTGGCCTTTTAGGCCTGAGTCAGACAATAAAACACAGTAATCTAACTCGCACATACACACAAATGCACTGCTTGCTCCGGCAGGGTGGTTAAAAAAAAAAAGAAGAAAGAAAGAAAAAACGAACGAACGAACGAACAAAAAAGAAAAGTACAGCCTCTAGGCAAAAAAAAAGAAAACCCCAGTGAATAACACAAGCTTGTATGCATGTGTGTGTGTGTGTGTGTGTGTGTGTGTGTGTCGAGGAAACAGCTTTGGATTGTGACTGGGGGCCTAAAGACAACTCCCTCTACTCAGATTGATAATAAACTCAGCACACAGGCCCAGTGTTTCACTAATGTGTGCCAATCACTTACCTAGCTGCGGCTTAAAAACAGAGCAATAATCACAACCGAACCTGTATGATTGTACGCGTGTGAACATAATCATTTTGTTATTACTATCCATCTCGCATACTCGGATTACAGAAGAGCTGCGTGTAATCGTCCGCTCCGGCGTGCTCGTTTTCACACATCACTCACACGTCTCTCTCAACTCGTGTTTCTGGGTAGACACATGTCTTCGGTGGGTGGACCTGCGTGCGCGCTGTGAGGCTTTCTCCAACGAAATGTGAACTCTTGCCGGGATAGTGTTTCCTTTCTAAATAGGCCTTAAGAGAAAGCACGGAGCTTTCCTCTGTGACAGGACACCGTAGCGCAATATTACTAATACTCTAATGCTTTAATCGAAGAACACGGACGTTAATAATGACCAGCGTGAACTGAGCCGCAAGGGTTTCGGTTTCAGCATTTCATGTGGTGTCATGTACTGTATGATTCAGCCTGAGCACTTCTTTATGAATCTACAGTATCACTCTACTGTATGCACACACGTACACACGATACACAGAGATTTTTCAAACCCCTTGACGTTGTTAAACTCCTATACTTAGTAATGCATTTTCCTGTTTTGAATTACTCTGAACCAAAGGTCAAATCTGCTTACCCTGAATCATAAAAAATAAAGGAAATAATTAGGCCATATAGTCGCTTCTACAGTAGTTACCCAGCAGCTCTGAACCGACTCATGAGTTTCTTTCCAAAAATCTAAACACAGAACTGCATCTATTTCTAAACACTATTTCTGCACCATTTGAGAAAATACAGTATATTTATGCTTAAATTAGAAGTGCCTTTTTTTTTTTTTTGTCTGTTTGCCGGAATTCAGCTGCACTGACCTTTGATAATCTATTCAAATATGAATAGATATAAATATACATGTTATCTTTAGAACTTATGTATAAATACATTCCATTAAATAAACCTTTTTTCGGTCGATCCCGTCGAGCGGACCATCAGATCCTCACACAAATTCGGCACAGGTTTTACACAACGCTCCCATTTTATCCGGACTTGGGACCGGCACTGTATGCAGTGGCTGGATAGTATGAGGGTGTGGCAACACACCGAGTGGCTCGGACCTGGATCCCCAAACCACCTACCTAGAGCCTTAGCCGCCTGAGCCAGCACTCACTATGAATGCATTAAATATGCTAGACCCTCTTTTTTGTAGTGGTTATATGCACCTCCAGGGTCAGGGGAACATATTTCTATCAAGAAGTGTGATGCCTGCAGGTATGGCCTTCATGCCTCTCCGTCACACTGACAGATGAATGGGCCCTGTGTTTTATTAGTCCCAGTGACAGAGGTGTGGCCTTGATACCTGTTAAGTCCTTGTACCATTGGCCTCCCTTCCTGTTAGTTTTGGTAAAGAAGTCTTCTTTTCATCTGTGCCTGTTATTCCCTGTAATGCAGGTGTGGGTTTTATGTAAGTTAAGTCCGCTAATAAGGTCGTGGCTTTTCTGGTTTGTTGATCCCAGTGACAAAGGTGTGTCCTTTATGTCTGCTAGTCCAAGTGAATGAGGGTTTGGCATCTTCATCTGATTCAGTGTGGGTGTGGGTCCTCAAATTCCTCATAGCTAAAGGGGTTTTGGTGCAATACTGAATCCCATTGTACCAAATGATATCAGCTATCAGATATTTTGACACACACTATCCACGAAAAGGGGGCCTGAAGACTACAATTTGAGATGACGTTTGGTTGTGTGCTGGACCAGTTTCACGTGCCCCCCTGTCCCCTGTCTTATTGTCCTGCCAGTCTTCTGTGTTACATTCAAAATGAGACCACCAATGCCAGGACAATAGCTGTTTCGATTCCAAGGCTTGTTTCGGCATATTTGTTTTATATTTGTGTTGCTGGGTTTTTGCCTTATTTAGTACAGTATATTGTGAGTATTACACTGGGATCTTAAAAAAAAAAAAAAAAAAAAGCACTGGAAATAGGAAGTGTCTGTCGTGTTCTCTTAAGGCATTGTTTGTCTATGCTTTTGTTTAGTTTGGGACGTGCTTTGTCTTTCTCTTGTTTGTCTGGGTGTCATTACTGATGTCTTACAGTATGTCATAATAATAATAAGCTTATAATAATAACATAATAATAATTAAGCTACTAAAATAAAAATTTTAAATTACCTAAAATTTGGTGGAGCAGTGGTAAAGTGCTCGCCCTATAATCCGGAGATCGAGAGTTCGAATCCCGGGTGATGCTGTAACCTCTCGCAGCCGGAGGTCTAGAGAGAGCTGATTGGCCGAGCTCTCTCAGAGGGGAGGGATGAGAGGTACTTAGTGCTCCCACATTAATCACGGCTCTACAGCCAATCAGGGGCGTCTGTGAGCTCGCGCAACGGCGTCACGAGGTTCGGAGGAAACACGTGATCGTCTTCGGCCCTCCCGGCTGAGTGGTAGTAGTAGCCTTAATGTGGGAGCCCCCTAGTGACAGGGAGGAATTGGACACGACTAAATTAGGGAGAAAATCGGGAAAAATCCAAAAAATAAAAATAAAAAAATTACCTAAAATTTTGCAAGTTCACATGTATTTTTGATTCTTTTGCATTTTGTGTAAGATTTGGCACCATACAGAATCATGGGTCTCAAGGAACGCAAAAAAAAATGAAACAGCCATTTTCAGTTTGTTTTTAAAGAGGAATCATAAATGAAGGTTATTGAGGTTTAATTATTATTTATTTATTTCATATTTCACTTAATTTAAATTTTTTTTAATGTTTTGATCATTTTTATACAGTATGTAAAAAATATTGATCATAGTATTGGAAATTGGTAATATTTGTTGGGTGGCTGGAACGGATTGTCTGCGTTTCAATTATTTCCTATGGGAAAATGTGTATTGCAATATGAAATTTCACCTTAAGGACCCGTATTCAATTTGTATGCAGAGGTATCGCTGTACAGTTTTCCATGAACCTCAGTAGTGCAGTCTAAGATGGAATAGACTTGCATTGTTTGGAACTGCAATCCTGGAGTCTTCTTTCCCGAGCATGTCCGCGGGGGTTGCCAGAATCCCAGCATGTCCTCTGCTCTGATACGCGGGCAGCCGTAAAACATTCCGGTGGAGGGGTGTTACGGGCATAAAACCCTAATGAGGCCCGCTCTGATCTCTGTGTATCCTGCTCTGTCATTATCACTGGCTTCACCCTCCTGCTGTACCATGTACAAACAGTCTTAACCACACACACTTACAGTACGTTCACGCTACAAGTGCAATTCTCCCTCGTGAGAATTACAGCGCTGACTTCCTGAATCTGTCTAGTTTTATTCAATTAAGCAGCTGTGATTTAGATTCTCTGCATGATGAAACGTCAAATGGAGTAGAGACACGGAGAATTAGTGTGAGGCAAAAACCTCCAGGCTCAAATGGTCATAGATTAGTTGAGACAAAAGAAAAAAGAAAAATCACACACAAAAAAAAATGTTAATAAGCATGTGCATGATGCATATGAGAACAAAACAACAACAACAACAGCCTGTTAACCCGTGTGAGAAAAATCGTCTGGTGCGAAACACAAATCGGCAGCTCAGGCTTTTAGAAATCGGCGTTTGTTTTGACACGATGTGTGTGTGTGAGACAGTGTGTGGGTGTGTGTGTATGAGCTATGAGCTGACACACATCGTTGTAAAGGTGCTAGCTGCCTGCTACAGAGCACTGAACAGACGCCGAGCAAGTCTGATGCTGATTTCCTACGCTGAGTAGTGAGTGTGTGTCACTTACAGGAATAGCACTGCTTGCTATTGTTCTCTGCTCTGCTGATTTCCTCAGCGACAAACACACACACAGAGCATGCAGAGCATATTTCCTTCTAAATGCTACAAGTATTTAATGTTCTCAGAGACGCACAGACCTGCATAGACAGTTGTTGAGGTTTAAGACTGAAACAGCACAGCGTTGATATAATCGAATGATACTATATGATGGAGCGCGCCCTTTAAGTTGATTACTTTCTAATAATATACTTTACAGTCCTTTTACCACAATACTGCCAATGTTGAACTTTTAATTTATTCAAGAATGGCATGTTATAAAACTTTATCCATTTACAATGTAATGCTTTTTGTGCTCCGTTCTCGGGTACACTTCCCTACGATAAGGCGGGTGACGGTACTTGGTTTTTGTGGCACCATCAAAAAGAGAACAAGGAAGTTAACTTTCACGCTATGACTAATATTATTGATATTTCGGGAAAAAATGTCAAGAGTAACGATCTCATGTGCCTTCCTACTTTAACAGCTATGGGTGTGTAGGTCAAAGGATGAGATTGGCGCAAGCTATGCACACACGTCAATTTCTGGGGAGACAGACGGCACTGATGATGTCACATCCAACAGCAGTCGTCTTCCCTTCTCTTTCACTATTGCTTCAATTCGTGCCCGAGTATGCTGTATCGTTCTCGAGACACAGGTCCCGATTGTGTCCTCACTGATCAAAATGAACCAGACTTCGGGGTCAATGTCAAAAAAAGATCCGGTAGACCTAATGTGAAAACGCCCTATTGAAGCACTAACACTGGAGACTCCTTCCGAAATCCCATTTAAACACTGATTAAATACCTCAACCTATTTAATCAACCTTTCAGCTTATTTCAACTATTACAGATGTTGACTAGGAGAGTCCAATATGCAAGTCACTGTATGAGTTTTTTTTTTTTTTTTTTTTTTACAGAAACGACAATATATTAGACGCGGTGCATTAATATAAATCTTGCCGCTGGCTTAAATTACAGAACGTTCATCAAACTCAAAAATTCTAGCAGACTCGCAGCTGCTGCCAGTGTATCTGTGTATCTGCACATTTGACACAGGTGAGGTTTGAATGCATTTGTTTATCTCTTGGGTGTGTGCGTGTGAGTTTTTGCACTCCTTACCCTGAGAGTGTGTATGACGAGGTCCTGAGCCTCCAGCTCTCCCTCCAGTATGCTCAGCAGCATTAGCAGCTCTGCTTTACTCAAAGTCTCGACGTCCATCCTGCTGGGCTGCAGCACACACATGAAATATAACAGATACATAATATAACACTAATGTAAACTAGATTTAAACTAGTGCAAACATTAAATATAATATAATATAATATAATATAATATAATATAATATAATAATGAGAAGAGTGCAATATGACAGCTCATGATACTGATAATACTTATCAGGAATCCTAACGTTCCTATAGCGATAACAACGTTGCGACGGCGCTCAATGAATGGAATGTTGGAATGATGTCGTCTTTCAAGTTAGAATGACTTTGATCAAATTATCCTGAGTGGCAAATCAAAAATAACCTCAGAACCTCTGAGTATTTATGCCTGTTTGCATCCATTCGCACAACGTCCGGCCACGTCCATGATTGCTTAACTTTCTAACAGGTTTAAAATTCCAATCAAAGGTTGGGACGGACACAACAGCTTGGTTGTTGAATTTTCTTTCGCAAATATTACCGTGAGGTGCATATCTTAATTTGCAATCCAAATTACTGTAGTATAACATTGTGTTTCCACAACGCAAACTGCATCAAACTGCATCACGTCTGGTTTCACAGAACAGATCTCAGACCCTGGGCATTTGCATTTGAACCGAGTCCGAATCCTGTCCAGTCCAATAGTTTTTGCATTTATATTGTTTTGAAGTCCTTTTTATCTCATTATTGTAGTCAACATTGTTCTGACATCATTTCATCAAAGTAATTCTAACCTTTAAAAAATAACCTAATGCCAACATCTGTAACATTACCAAAGTGCACTGCTGTCAGGTGCATGGAAATATGTTTACTGGAGCACTTCCTTTTTTTAAATAATAACTAACTGTTTGGGTGTAAAAGTGGGATTGGTTAAAATAAAAAAAATTAAAAAAAAAAGAAACACACACTATATACACACACATCTCAATTACTGCTATGCCTATACCTACTGCAACGCTAAACCTAATCAAAAGAACTATAACAAAAACATTAGACTTGCTAAGAATTTTTTAAAAAACCAAAATATGCATTTTTGGGGGGTTAAATAGTTGTCTTTATAAGGATTAGTAAAATGTATATTAACATATGAAATCATGATTATACACACACACACACTGGTGTTTATAACTGATATAAAGCACTTAAATGCAGTTGTTGATGGAAAGTGTGTATTCTGGATTCACAAACTTGATCCTGAACTGGTCAGATTAATGCCAAGGTTGATTCCTATTTATTTCTTCTTTTTGTTTAGCCCACTTTATTTTGTTGTTCTTTACATAATTTGTCCGACTGTGCCCTGCGTTGGATTGGCACCTGGGATAGACTCCAGGCCCCACGCAAACTTGTATATATGATAATGCGTATAGACGATGAATGAGTGAGTAAGAGAATTCGGCCGCCAATGGCAGAGCCCAGATCTGACCAAAAGACGTCTCAGACTTGAAAGCTACTCATTTGCCGTCTCTAAATGCTTATTATGAGACACGGAAAGCTCATGCGCCAAATGCTACTTCTTCTGCCTTTCTACAGTTCTACAGCTGTGCACTTATAATGACTGCGTAACGACCATGTGACCTTACTGCGGCTTAGAAAAACACAGGGGAGTGGAGTAAGCGGTGATGGTCTCGGCCTGTCGGCACAAATCCCTTTTCTCATACGCGCACCAGGCCTTAACCTCGGCCCTTGTGTGACATTATGGCGAAGACAAACATCAGATCGACGAGAGCTCCGTAGAACAACAGTACATGGGGAATTCCAGGTGTTATACCAGTCAGACTCTCAGGAAGGCTACATGCCTTGTACATACTGTACTATAGTGCGTATTCATCCCTTAAAACCGAGCCCACAGCTTTTATGCGTCTAGACTCCTGACTCTGCCTTGCATCATCGCCTCTGCACCGGTCAGCCTAAACAAACACTCGATGTAATGATAACATCTGGATTCCTTCCAGTACGCCTTGCAGTTTTCTTCACTAATAATGAGTCATGTTGACTCAGATATACAGGGACAGTACAAAACTCTCCAGAATTTCCACTGTATGATGACATCATGTCCCGATTCTATTAACACACTCACACTCACACACACCCGCACAAGTTCACCATGTGTGTAAGTTTGTTTCATTTTCAAACAGACCATTTTTCCACGGCTCTTTTGGTGTTCTGGTGAATTCCATAGCCAATGAAACATAACTCTTGAGTCAAGTTAATAATACAAAAGGCTTGAAGGGTATTTTTTTTAATCATGTCCTGTTTAATCACCCTGCCAGACCGGTCTCTTAAAAGACATAACTTTTAACATTGTTTCTGTTTCGACGTCTGAGTTACGACGAGCGCTCGTAAAAACGGTTACAATGGAATCCGGTTGTGTAAATCCACAATTTTATTCTTAGCGTTCTCTCACAAGTGCAATGCTTATTCCCTTGGACTTGAACACCGATCTGTTTTCCCTCACAACATGGTTCGTTTGGAGAGCTCCAGCTCTCACAGGAAACCACACTTGCGGGTGCGGACCACAATTGAAAAGGCACACTTGGTTCAGTTGTATAGTTAACCGATGAACCACTTCACTCGGGGTCACCTGGAAACTGATCTGAGACTGTCTGAATGAGGTCTAACATGGTGCAACTGTTTGACAATTCTGAAATACAAATGTATTTTGGGTAACCGCCTTTTCCAAGAACCACATGCTGTATAAAAATAAATAAATAAGTAAATAAATAAACACTAAACCACACACAGGCTGCGTTCACATTACAATCCGATTTTTTTTGGTCAGATCGGATTTGCGCGCCATGACTGTTCACATTCATAATTAAAAGTGACTTTTATTTGACTCTAATGTGGACGTGTCTGTCCTCTGAAACGGCATGCATGCACACGACAATATGTCCTTGCTCGCTATCAAGGTTAAAACATATCCTGAGTTTGTGGGCCTTTTTAACATGAAAAATAAAAAAAAAAATGGCATGAAATCCATTCATTTCAATCAATGGATGCGATTTCAGCAAAGGTATGTTTGTGATGTTGCTGTAGAGGATGACAAGCAGCTCGCCAACTGTACAGTAAGTGTTGCAATCCAGAAGAAGGAAAAAATCCTGATGCCTTGCTTTAGCTGTCTTAGCACCTGTTGCTGGTGCTGTTATGAAATCAAAGCGACTGACGTCATCGAGCGACCCACGCATGCACGAAAGCAAAAACCTCATCTAGATTCCTATGTGCCCGTTATTGTACAGTATCTTTTACAGTGTGTTAGGGTCAGTAGTTAAGGTTAGGTATTTATGAGGAAATGGTTCAGGCTCAGCTCTACCCTCTAGACTTGGTTCGGCAGAGAGAACTATCTCCAGTTCTTTGAAAATGTGAGTTACTTAACTACGAGGCTGTAGCATGCAAAAGCTGTAGCAATGATATTTGCTCTGGATATTTTAAAAAGTCGAAAATAAACACTGGAAGTAATACACTGAAACTACTTGTTTATACTGTATAATTATGTTTACATACTGTATAGTTCAGGCTACCTTTATGCTCTTGGTGCTTGAGTTTTACAAGTACACTCACAAAGGGTCAACCAAGGAAAAAAAATGTAAAAAAAAAATTTCTTGTCATTTAATTTAAAAAGTGAACTTCAGACCAAACACAATTTAAAGTCAAAAACAAAAACTTGGGAAAGTTTCACAAGGAGTGGGGTGAGGACAAAGTCAGTGCAACAAGAGCCACCATGCAAAAATGGCTACAGTGGATGCAAAGAACTGGACTGTTGCTCGGTGGTCCAAAGTCTTCTTTTCAGACGCAAGTACTGTACATTTAGCATTTTTGGAAATCACTCTGGAGGAAGACTTTAGAGGCTCAGAATCCAAGCTGCTTGAAGTCTAATGTTAAGGTTCTACAGTCAGTGATGATTTTGGACTTTTAGTCCAAAGTCAAACTTTGGATATGTTAGAGAACTTCGTGCTTCTGTCTGTTGACAAGCTTTGTGGAGATGCCCATTTTCTCTCCCAGCAGGGCTTAGAACCTGCCCACAGTGCCAAATCTACAACTAACTGGTTTGCTCTACCCTGATAATATTACGCATGATTGGCTAGTCAATTCACCTCACCTGAACCCCATAGAGAATCTATCAAAAGGAAGAAGAGAAACACCTCATCCAACCACATGAGAGATGAGCTGAAGGCTGCTATCAAAGCAACCTGACATTGGAAGCTCTAACACTTCAGCAGTGCCACAGGCTGATCCCCACCACGCCATGATGTATTGATGCAATTATTCATACTAAAGGAGCCTCAACTGAGTACAGAGTATATAAATTAACATACTCTTTCGATTGATCTTATATATTAAAAGATATTTTAATATTATGAGATACTGGATGTTTGATTTTCATGACCTATAAGCTGTGATCGTCAAAATGAAAACAAAAAAGTCTTGAAATATTTCACTTGAATGCTTATTTAATAAATGATAAATTTTGCAGAATATTCTATTTTGAATATTGAATATTCTATATATTCTATTCTATTTTATTTTCTGGAGAATTGCGCCATGTGTGAACATTACCAGCGGTGTGAGTGTGTGTTAGGCGGCCCTGCTCATATCTATAAGCAAACAAGGCCAGCTTAAAAGACTAGTCAGTCAACCAAACACACTGACATGACAAAAACTATTTACAATAAAACCATAGTTACCGAAAGTGATAATGAAAAAAAATCACAGCGCTTTCCTTCCTTTATTGCATTTTTTATTTGCTTTAGAATATTATGTTTACTAAAATGACAGCATTGCCTAAGAACTTTGGGCTACCGTTTATAGGACACACAATTCATGCAAAAATGCACAGATCACAGAAAATTATAAGAATAAAAAAGACGGTGAAAAAGTTCACGGCAACACTCAGATTGAGATCTGCTTTCCATTTCATGATCAAACCGCTTACCACAACACATCATTACTTCCACATCACCACTACAGCCTCTCTCTCACACACACACACAAAAAAAAAAATTTAGAACTTTCCTTTTCAAACATCTTATTCAACGACTATTTAAAGACTGCGGCGGCTAAGCCAAAAAAGAAAAAAGAAAAACACTATGATGCATATGCAGCATTTTTAGATGTTGTAAACAAGTTAGCAAAAGCCTGAGAAAGAAATGATGGCATTCCTCTACTTGTAAGTTTACTGTAGGCCTACATGGTAAAAAGTCAGTTCCTCCCTGAGGGCAAAACAGTTAGGTGTTGAAAAGTGCTGCACAGCCAGGTGATCAGTCAAAACTGAGCGTCTCTGCTATGACAGAGGAATCCAACTGCTCCTTTTACTCAATACAGCAATTACATGTAGACAATTGAACAAAAATGGAATTTCACATGAGCCTGACCCTGAGTGGATTTTCAGATGCTATATTCAAGCTCACGGTGTTTTCTCCTGGTTTCTCCGCTTTCCCCCTTACCTCTCAAAAACATACTGGGAAGGGATCAGAATGGGGGAAACGTGATCTCGGTCATTTTGACCGTGGAATGGTTGTTGGTGCCAGACATTCTGTTGTGTGCATTCTGAGCAGAAAAGCATCTCAGAATGCACACAAGGTCAAACCTTGAGTCGGATTCCACGTATGTCAGCCAGGAACAGAAAGGCGGCACTGGGAAAGGCTCCCCAAAACTACACTGGAAAAACATAGCGTGATGCGAAGAATCCGAAGTTCTGCTGAGGCGCACAGACGGCAGGATCAGAACTTGGAACGCTAACAGCATGAAGCCATGGACTCATCCTGCCTTGTGTCAACAGACCAGTCTGGTGGAGGTGGTGTAATCATGTGGGGAAATGTCTTCTTGGCACGCTTGGGGCTTATTAATTCCATTCCATGCCAAAGCCTATTTGAGTAGAGTTACTGAGCATCTGCATCCCTTCATGACCACAACCGACTATTCCAGCATGATGATGTAACATGTCGCAAAACAAAAGTCTCTGCAAACTGATTTCTATGAACCTGACAATGAGTTTGCTGTTTTTCAGTGGCCTTCACGGTCAATAGACCTCAGAGATTCACAGCAGTGAAGTGCACCTGAAGTGCATGATGCAATCTCAAAGGAATGTTTTGAATATCATGAAGACCATAGGGTCATAAGAGTCTGTAGTCTATTCTATGAGACTTAGGGACAAAAGCGGGATACACCCTAGATGAGTGCCAATCCATCGTGGGGCAAAAACACATACACACACACACACATACTCATTCACACATTTTGGGCAAGTTGCGAACGCCAGTTGAAAAAATGTCTTTGGATTGTAGCAGCCGGGGGAAATTCACCAAGCACAGAGAGACACCATGCATGCAGACCTGAGGCGGGAATCGGAACCTGACTCTGGAGATGCAAGGCCACAGTGCTAATCACAATGCTTATTAAGTGCTGATAGAGCTAAGCTACTTTGCCAACGTGCTCCACATAAACATATAAAAAAAACAAGTATTATTGCTGATAACGTGTAGCTTTTTGTGAGATCTACTGTAGCATTAACAAATGAAAAAATGTTTTTTTGTTTGTTTTATCAACTTCAAGTGAAAGAAAAAGTGGAGGCTGGAAAGGGAACAACTGTTTATAGCTAATATAAGAGAAGTGATAACAGGAACTAACCGCTCTAGTTGTATGGAGGTGCCATACATATGCTATACTTTGTAACTTTGAAGTAATAAAAAAACTGATGTGTTACGTTTATACTAGTCTTGTGGAAGACCTGGATTCAATTCCTAGCCACTGCATGCAGGACACTCTTAATGCTGATCCCAAGCCTGGATAAAAATGGGAGCGTCGTGTCAGAAAGTAAGTTAAATCTTCAGCACTAGATGGTCCTGTGGCACCCGAGAGAACAATAACATTTTTATCAATCATTCATTCAACCAGGTGTTGGTTATGTTTCAAATATCCATCTGGATGTTTTGGGTCACTTCTGCAGGGCATAAGTATTATTTAATGAACCACATCCCTCTCAACATCGTGCCTTCAGCACAGAGCGTTTTTGGTTGATACTCAGCCACGTGCCAGCTATTCTGAAACTCGCAATTCGACTGCTGTTCCACCACATCCCATTTTTCTTTGAACTGAAATTCCCTGTTAATCCATTTTCTAGGCCGGAAATGATAGCGCTAAATAAAAGAGCTATAAACGACCTTTATGAGGGGGAGCATGATAGCCAAAAGGTGTTATATCAAACCACAAACCACAAGCTTATTCTCACTACTTATACACTACTGAGGAGCCACGTAATAGGAACACACGTCATTTTCCTGAAGAGATGCTAAAAATGCATCACATACATCAACAGGACACTTAAGCATTAGAATTATATTCAGATAGTGATTATGCAGACAAAAATTTGTAGAGTGAAAACGCACCCATTTTGAAAATAGATATAAATCTCTTCTGGCAACACTGTGAAAAAGTGGTTAGCACTGTCCCCGTGCACCTCCAGGGTTTGGTTCCCACCTCAGGATCTGTGTGCATGCAATTTGCATGTTCTTCCCCAGCTCTTAGCTTTGAATGTTGACTGGAGGTCCAATCACGGCTGTGAAAATTGGAATAAATACGATGATCACCATTGGCCTCCATGGTCCCTAGCGAGGTTCCTAGATGGGATGGATGGGACCTACTTCTGGAGAGGCTGAGATGTTTATTATGATTAGCATGATATTACAGAGTAAGTATCTGTCTCTCAAGACAACTAAAAAGTCTTCCTTTTTTTTTTTTTTTTTGGATTTTCCCCCGATTTTCTCCCTAATTTAGTCGTGTCCAATTCCTCCCCGTCACTAGGGGGCTCCCACATTAAGGCTACTACTACCACTCAGCCGGGAGGGCCGAAGACTATCACGTGTTTCCTCCAAACCACGTGACGCCAGCCGACCGCATCTTTTCGAACTGCTCGCTCGCGCACCGTTGGGGGCGGCGTAACACACTCGGAGGACAGCGCTATCCAATCAATCACAGTACTACGGGCATGGACACACACGACAGGCAATTTGGGAACGCAAATGAGCCTATTCTGCACGTCTTTAAACTCCACACACGCAGACACGAGGTGTGAGGCCACCGTGCCAACCCGTCTTATTCATAAACAAACTAAATGATTACATTTGAATCTGCGTGAATTTGTCTTTTCTTTTTGAGCCTGTACAAATATTTGCGGGTAAAATATTATTACAACCCAATATAGATAAGGCACATGAAAACTAACACACAGGATGTACAGTATGCTTGGGTGTTACAGGAATTTTAGGAATTGATTTCCTTATAGAGCTACTGTATCAAATATTAACACAGCGTAACAACAACAACATTTCAGAGTCACATAAACAGCCATGAAGCACCTGCTTATTAACCTGATCTGAGACTGGCGTTCCTCCTATTACTGACATTTAGGCTGCAAAGACTTGTTTCTGCACTTGGATTAATGACTGTTATGGATAAGTTTCCTCCTGTGTCTCTGATTTCCTCCTATCATCCAGAAACTGGCAAATACAGTAAGTAGATTATCTATGTGAAATTGCCCCAGGGTGTGAACGAGTGTGAGGATATGTGGGTTCTTTGTTGCCCCGTGATGAACTGGTGTCCCATTCATGGTGCAATCAGTCTTCCCGGAACAGGCACACTGCAACCACGACCAGTCAGTTAAGATGAATGATTAGTGAATAATAAATGAGGCTTCCGCTATATGCTTCGTTCTCTGCAACCGCAATGCAGAAAAAGTATTGTATTTTTTCTTTGCAATCTGACCTATTAACCTTTCAACCTTCTATCATGGCACATAAAAACACAGCCAAAACAGCTTTAACATGTGTACAGGTGTAGATACAAGTTCAGCTCCCAATCAAAGAAAAACTCATTAATCATCTAGACTGCTTCATGCTGTATACAGGGCCAAAGTACGCTGTGCATTCCACCACATTGCACACATACACACTTTGGCAATTTGGGAACGCCAATTAACCGAACCTGCTTGTCTTTGAACTGTATGAGGAAACTGCAGTACCCAGAGGAAACCCGCCAAGCACAGGGAGGAACATGCAAACTCCACTCACCCATAGACCCGAGGCGGGAATCGAACCCGGACCTGGGAGGTGCAAGGCTACAGTGCTGAAAAAAAAACGAAGCTACTGCACCACCTCACAGAAAAATTTTTCAAATAAACGATGGGAAGTCGACAAACACTTGTTGTCTGACGCGGATGTCATAAAACAGCGAGTCTGAAATTGCACTAACGAGACTGACTGCATTTTTTTGTACTTGAGAGAACATGACAGTGTGCCATCAGCATGCCTAATCAGATGTGCATCTTTTAAAGATGCACATTATTTCTAATTAAGAGTAATTATCACTTCAGTGGGTTACCTCAATTGTAAGCCTTTAATACAGTCAAGGCATACACACATGTATTAACAATAAACAGAAAACTTATAGCATAGGAGGATCCAATAGATCTAATAGATCCAATAGATCCCATACACAGGATCAAGGATCCTATTAAGCGCAAGACGCATTTCACAATTATTAGCATATGAATGATTCAAATAATAATATCTCAAATCACAGTACTACACCAGGGTTTAAAGGCAGCACGTCTGCATAGACAGCAAGACGTTCAGGGTGCGTTCAAGAGCGCATGTTAAACTGTATATCAAGAATTATTCATGTTATTCGATTCAGTACGGTTGTAAGAACCTATTGTGAATATATATATATTTTTTGTAAGATTATCATGCAAAAACAATGCAGCTTCAACATGCACGTAATCCGGGATAAATATTACAGTGCAGTAGGTTGTAAGGTGTATGCGCACCGTAACAACATCATTATTAACTATTCTCAGGAAGCACATGTTTCACCGCTTTTGCTTTCCCTTCTCCTCGGACACTTTTAACAATACAAGGAAGCTAATTCCACTTACCTTCATACGCTCCAATAGCGGCTCATCAATTCCTGAAATATTCCCACTATTCCTGTATCAGCTGTGCTGTTATGAGCTGTACAGTACAACATTCCCTGCGGAAAAAAATGGACTTGCGCTCGGTGACAAAGTAGCAAACCAATAGACAGCGCGACGACACCCGGCATCAGCCAATAGCAGGAGAGTTAGAGCGTTAGTGGGAGGAGCTAAACATCCCGACTGCTGTAGCCGCCTCTTTGTCTGCAGTGTCTTCATGGAAAACGTGATTTATTTCATATACACGTGATTTAAATATATATTAACTGTAAATATTAAACACGCTTGCCACATATTTACATTCAATATTCTTCCACCTTTCCCTGAATACGATGTAAATGCCAGGCTATCGGACATTCTTATAAACAAAGCTTCTTCATAGGTAACTTACTCTAACACACTTACGACGTACAACTTACTTAGTATGTTTTTTTTTTTGTTTATTTATAAAATGGCGTACATATTAAAACTGTTAATACACATACGTTCGTGACGACCTGAGTGAGTTTTTTTTTAATATAACGCAGCTGAAAGATATATATATAACAAGACACTAAATAATATTAATACCTGATAGAAGAGAAGGTGTTTTGTGTAACTGGTATACTTGCGCCATCTTGTGGAATAAGGTCGAATTGAATGCTCCAAGTCAGGCGAGCATTCAAACTCATTCATATACAGAAGTGTATATAATATATAATAATAATAAAATTATACTCAGTAAGCTATTTAATACCTTACTAAATAAAAAGGAAATTTTGTTTTACAATACTGTTCAGTAATACACCGATCAGCTATAATATTATGACCACCTGCCTAATACTGAGTAGGTCCCCCGTTTGCCACCATAACAGTCTATCACAACCAGCTTTAACCTTTTCATCAATTTGATCTAAATTAGCGCTTCTATTGTATCAGACTACACATGCCGGCCATCGCATCAATGAGCCTTGGCCACCCTGTCGCCAGTTGACTGGTTTCACTTTTGGTAGGTCATTACCACTGCGGACCAGGAACATCCCACAAGAGCTGCAGTTTTGGAGATCTCTGACCAAGTCACAATTTGGCCCAGGACATCATTCCTTGCCCATTATTTATTTATTTATTTATTTATTTAAATGTGTGTGTGTGCGTGGGGGGGGGGGGGGGGGGGGTGCTTCCTAGCTAGACATCAACCTTTTGTCTAATATATCCCACCCACTTTCAGGCACCATTGTAATGAGATATTGAAAATGTAGCTACTTTGAGAAGAGCCAAATTGTAATAGCTAGACAGCTGGGTCAGAGCAACTCCAAAATTGCAGCTCTAGTGGGAAGTTCCTGGTCTGCACTGGTCAAGACCTACCAAAAGTGACCAAAGGTAGGAAAAGTGGTGAACTGGCAACAGGGTCATGGGTGGCCAGGGATTCAATAGAAGAACTGCTGTAGCTCAAATTGGGGACAAGGTGTTAATGGTGGTTCCAATAGAAAGGTGTCAGAACACAAAGGTTACTATTACTATTTTGGTGGCAAAAGAGGGACATACTCATACTGGGAGGGTGGTCATAATGTAATGACTGATCAGAGTATACATATTAATGGGATATGTTACATATTATACCATATGAGGAGATTGGTTACAAAGGAAGAGGTATAAATTACCAGTAATTCCAGCAATCAGTTATGAGTTATATGATCAATTTAGTGTTTAGTGTTATTTTTACTGGAACAGGCGCACACAGATTCTACAAAGAACAGGGGGAAATTCAGATTTTAAAATAAGAAACCATTTTTGTTAATCAAAAATATATTTTGTTTGGCACTTAAACTATTGTACATAACATCATTTTACTTAGATTAAATTGGACTTTCTCTGACAAAATCACTTAATTAATACTAAACTTCATAATGGCTGATAAGGGATGGGATCGGCTGAAACACAACATTTAAAAATGTAATATAACCATTCCCCTAAGAGCACTTTTTTGATTTTTTTTTTTTATAACAGAAATGCCCATAAAATGCCCATAAAATGGAAAAGAAAGACTGATACATTTGTACTTGCTAATGTATGCAGATGGCAAGACCTGATACCTGAATTTTAAGTGCACAAGTGTGGAACATTTATTTAAGCTGCATTGGACAGGTCACTGAGAGCTACAACTTCAACAGGAGTAACATATGAAATTTGGGGAAAAAATGGTGTAACTACAGTCCTGTCACCATACGATGTTGTTGGACGTTGCAGAGACAAGCAGGTGTGTTTGGTGTGTCTGCCAAATGCCTAAATGTGTTTAGCAAGGAGTTTGCAAAGTCTAAAACATGTGATTTTATTAATTCATGTTTTTCTTTATTTGCATTCCCCCTGGTTCGCATAGTGACTTAGTGTTTGGCACTGCCGCCTGCACTTCCAGGGTTTGATTCCTGCCTTGGGTCTGTGTGCATCCAGTTTGCAAGTTGTCCACATGCTTGGTGGGTTTACTCAGGGTGTTCCTTTTTTCTCCCAGTCCAGAGACATGCAGATTAGGCTAATTGGCATTCCCAAAAATCGCCAATTGTGTGTGAATGTGCATGTGAGTCCGTGTGTATGTGGGTGTCTGCGATAGATTGGCATCTCATCTAGGGAGTATGCCATATATCCTGTATACAAGTTCTTACTGTAGCCCCCTATCTCATTGTCCTTACCCACAACTCTCAGTTGCAACTATAAATTTCAGCTATTGGATTGCTGTGCCTGAAACCCATTTAATTAAGGAAATGGTGAACACTGCAAGTGATGCCTAGATGAAGATGAATCCTGTCAAGCCAATGATGATATATGACATTCCAAGAATTGTGAACCGTTCCGCCTGCAGCTGCAGCACCAATCCACAGGTATTTGGCTCTTTCTTCCTGACACACTTAGGAATGCCACTGACATCTGGAGCCTTCAGACACTTTCTCTACCAGCTCACCTGGCGAATGCCTACTCTCCCCACCCTACCTATTTATTTCCAATACAATTCATAATTTCAGCACGTCCTGTGCTCCAGATGAGCCAGGCACCTCAGGTTGTCTCCAAGCTAGGTTTTCATTTTTACGACTGTTTCCAAAAGCAGGGCCAAGGGAAGCAACTAGTAGGATCAGGATGAAGAGGCAGTCTGAAATATTTACCAGTATGCCAGCGACGAAAGCATTGAATGGAGAATAAATAAAAATGGAGAAAAGAAAAGAAAAATGTAATAAAGAGTATCTTAGGAGAGAATTAAAGAGAGCAAAGGAAGAATAAAGAAAGGTCAGCTCAAACTCAAAATACAAATAGAGTGTCGGTAAAATGTCTCTGTGTCACCAAGTGTTACCAACATCCGTCACCATTTTGACACTGATTAAGAATATGCACACGCACACACACACACACACACACACACACGCACACACACACGCACACACACGCGCACGCGCACACGCACACGCGCACGCGCACACACACACACACACACACACACACACCGACGTTTTTTATTAGCCCTATATATTCCTGCTTTACACAAGTACATTGTAGTTATGTATAGACTTTTTTAGACTACTTGTATTTCAATAAACATTTTTAAAGTGTATCACATTGTGTGGCCTCTATTTTTGATTCTTTTATTTTACCACAGCATGTGCTATCTAATGCTACCCAAAACTGGTGTAGGTTGTAACAAAGGGATATCATGTATTTGACATCAACTCATGAAGTATGTGATATTTTAAATATCAACACCAACTAAATGATAAATGCTGCTACTGTTATTGAAACTGCTGTAGACATCCTACTGGATTTATGCGTTATTGTGGTATAGCGAGGTCCTTGAAGATACAGTATGGTTTGTCCATGTTGTAGTGGAACAACTTGAGTAGCCTTACAGTAGGACTTGAGTATCCTTGGGGCAAGAATGATGCTTTCGTCTTTAATCCATCCTGTTTATACATTTTATGGCCAAATATTTGTGGACAACTGACCAATATGTGTACTTTTTGAACATCAGATTCCAGATTAAGTCCCTATTTGCTGTTCATTCTTTACTCTTCATTAGTAACTTCAGGCACTGATGAGGCCATCAGCAGTCCAATATCTCCTTAGGGCTTTCAGTGGGGTTAGATAAATTCTTTCTCTACAACTTTGGCAAACCTTTCTGTATCTTCAAGAACCTCACTTTGTACAACGTTGTTTACCAAGACCAGCTCATCAAGCCCGTTAAATGTAATTACTGTTTGGCTGTGAGGTGTGACTTTTGCACTGCTAGATATCTAGCAGCATGTGTTTTTCTCCCTGCTAATATCATGTATGTTTCTAATGTCTAACAGCCTTTTATGTTTCTTACCTCACCTTGGCTGGGCTCTTTTCAAAGTTTCCAGTATTGTAAGGTCGATGCAAAGGTCATGCTGGTTTCACATGCTAGTTTAATATAGTACAGCAATAGGAAGCCTGACCGCAAGTGTCAAAGTGAGGTCACTCGTTCAGTACTGTGCAAAAGTCTTAAACCACATCCCCTTTCTTCAAACTAAATTGAATTCAATTATTTATATGAAATTAAACAAATGGCCACTAATGATTTATTGTAAGTATGTATGATTTATTTATTGCACCTAAATATACAATTTTTTAATTTCCACTCTGATCTGTTCCAACCATTCAGCATTCAGCCCCACCTGTACTGTATACTAATCACCAACCTGATCATTTTTCATCATTTTTGCACCTGTTTATTACTGGTTCATGCCTTAAGTTAGATTTTTTTAAAAGCTTGAGTGATTCATAGGTCGGTGTGAGGCTTAACAAACAAAAACATCCATCTGAAATTGGTCAGGCACTGGGACTAAACTGAAAATGGCAGCCAAAAAAAAAAAAAAGTCCTTCAGGAAGCCTAGAGAAGTATTCCTCAAGACAATTTTTTTTTTAAATACAAGAAAGTCTGGCTCTTTGGAAACAAAACATAAAGAAACTCTTTGCCATCACTGTAAGTTTTGCACAGAAGGACAAAGTATCCCTACCTCAAAGCTACCGACTTCAAAGCAAATTTCTGCCCCTGAGCTTCATGAATAAAAGCTAGTCATCTTTGCCAGCGACAGTGAGGACAGAAGTATATAGAGAGAACAGAGAGCCTACAGGGTCAAATGGGTAGAGTCAGCCTGAAGGAGAGAGAGAGAGAGAGCGAGAGAGAGAGCGTTTGAAAGAGTTAAGAAAGGTGTGTGAGTTCCTTTCCTTTAGGGCATGAACTCAGTTGATTTCTGGCCTTAATTAATATTCCTACCGGTGAAATGAATGTCACTATGCCTGTTTCATGTCTTATAACTTGTACTTCATGTACAGGGTGGGTGAAAATAACTAAATTCTATAACTAAATATTTAATGGCCATAGAACCTGTATTACTGGAGTCATGATGACAACCGTCTCTCCCCATTTTGCTCTTTACTATGCGCATGTGGTTAGACCAGCATTTTCCAGGTCCTTGGCTGGGACAACAAGGACCTCATGAACGGCCTCTAAAAAGTCCAAACCTCACTCCATGTAACTTTTTCCTGTGGGGCTACACAAAGGAGGAGGTGTACAGGACAAAGCCACGCACACTGGAGGACTTGGAGGCATGGATTCAAGAGGTTCTCAGCAACATGAATATGCATTCCATCCCCGGCCATTTGAGGAAACTGGTTGACCTCACCAGTGTCTATACACTGAAATTTAAAGATTTGCTTTCATTTTCCTCTGTAATAAAGCATATTTACAATTTGTTTCAATCAATTTGTATTAGAAATATGGACTTTGTTACCAATTTCTGATGCCTTAATTACCTTTCACCCACCCACCCCCTGTACTTGACAAAGCAATACATCTATAGCGAGTAAATCTATAGATTTTTTTTTTTAGTGTTTAAGCTAGTGTTCTGGTCAATGCATCATGTATTTAGGATTTACTAATACAACAAATGTTTCATTACCTTTCCTGCTACTATATAAAGGCTTTTTTTTTTGTTAATGATTGTTGCTTTGTTGTCACACCATTTGATCAGTAGTGATGTTGTTTTGTAAAGATTTGTTCTGGTACTCAGCTACCTCAGCCCCTGATTTTAGACTATGTAGCAAAACTAGCCATGATAGAAATAACTAAGATTATATTGTCATGTGATGTCAAAGTTCATGCCACAGGTTTTTGTAATTACTGGCAATTCTCTGGAGTTCTGTCAAAAGTGCACACACTGCCCTATATCACAGTGTATTTGGCACCGTTGTGCACAGAGTATGGCAATTTTGAGCAAATAATGTAGTCGCTCACTATAACAACAAACCTCATTTCAAGAGCAGAATCTTAACGTGTCTTAAAATGGTTTGTAAAAGCTGACTAGTTGATTGTAACTGAAACCTGTTGTGTGGCAAAGTTTCGCTGTGTATTTACAAACCTGGGATTACAATAATGATAAGTATGCACTGAAATGCTAAGCACCTCGAACACACCTAGCATAACAATCATGATAATGATAGTAGCTGGTTTGAGGGTTCAGCTAGCAAAATGAACATATGGTCCAATCATTCAGGTTTGTATTTAGATAAGTACTCAAAATCATTTAGGGAGAAAAAAAAAATTGGCTGTGTATTGTGCTGTGTCCAGCAACAGGATATAACCACCTGCTCAGCTCATTAAACCTGCAAATGATTTGTTTACAGATGATTACACCAAACTCCCCTGCTTGCTCAGGGAGCCATTATAAAAAATGAAAAAAGAAAAAAAAAAAAGACCATCTCAGGGTTAATAACTAGAAACAGAATGTGGACACGCACACGCATGAACACACACGTACACAGGGTGACTAGTGCAGTGACCCAGACTGTGATGCAGACTGCATGTGGAAGTGAGTGTGTAAGTAAGTGAAAAAGCAACACCTGGAGAGGTGAACGACCAATTCCGGCATAATAGTTCGACCTTGAAAAAAAAGGGTATCTCCTCCGAAATTAAGTGTGCCCTTGTCCAGCCAACTGTGTGTGAGCATATGTATGTGAGGTTACATCACCCTGGCGCATTGCCAAATAAACAACTGATGAATGTCACCTTTCTGTAGTGTACTATTTGTTTATCTCAGATGATCTGTGCGGATATGTGTTCATGGGAGAGAGAGACAGAAGTGGCAAGTCAGCCCTATATTGTCAGAAAAACATTAAAATGTATTTATGTACTATGAATGAAATCATTATCAATGTAATTTATACATTTAAACAGAACCGGAGCAATTTATCATGGTAGAAATGGCACAACTTAAGGGAGAGTTTCTTTTCTTTTCATTTCTGTGAAGCTGCTTTGAGACAATGACCATTGTTAAAAGCGCTATAGAAATAAAATTGAATTGAATTGAATATTTCAGATGTGACGTACAAGGTGTTCAAACTGGTTAAACCGGGACTTGCTATGAAATGTCTTGTGACAAAGGCATAAAACTGATTGACATTTACAGAAGACTTCAAGCACAGGACAGTGATGAGACGCTCAGAAGCCACAGTAAAACATCTGAATGGTGCAAAAATTTCAAAGAGGCCGTACATCCATGAATGCCGATCACGGCTGAGGTCCGAGCCCAGTGCAGTCGTTCACACAATCATTCAGCGAGTGGAATGCCTCAGTCATGAAAACTGATGGATAACTTGTTGCCGACTTGAAAAAAGACACATCTGTCTGTGGGAACTATACACACAATCATTAACAAACACCACTTGCACATTACAGTAACTGGGAATTATTAACAATAATTCATTATTAACAAGCCATTCATTTCCACATGTTTGAGCCAGTGAAGGAGTTCCTGGGAGGCCAACGTTTCAGACAAAACAAAAATATGAAAAAAGTGTGGATTCAGAGTGGATTCAGAGTGAGGTGGAAACACTGTAGTGTTTCCACCTCACACCTCCAGGGTCCCCAGTTTGATCTGTGTGGAGCTTCATTTGTTGTTCCAGTGTCAATGTGGGTTTTGTCTGGGTTCCCAGGTTTCCTTCCACAGTCCGAAAACATGCTGGTAGGTTGACTGGAGACTCAAAATTATCCTGTGATGGACTGGTGTATTATCGAGGGGGTATTCTTGCCTTGCTTTAAGTGTTCCCAGGATCAGGGTCATTATTCATTTTATCGCTGTCAGGATGGGACAGGATGGCACACGGCGTGTAGGAGGCAACGATGCATATACATTACAGGTCCTTTGGATAAAAATAAAAAAACAAGGATATTCTTGTCAAGCTGGCAAACAAATTAATGACCAGAAGAGGGCAGCAGAAGGAAAGTTGAAGTAAGTAACAGAACTAAAATTAGTGGTTTAGTTAGTGCAGAATGTTTGAATGTTTCTGATGTGAAAGCAAATGGATCAGTCAAGACTGATGACAGGGAAGATAATGCGCTCAACATTGGTGTCACTATAATACAATTTACAATTACACTTTACTTTTTATAACAATTATAAAATAGAATTATACCTTTGCGTGAAAAGACAAAACGTCAGTTGTTTGTGGACAGAACTGGTGGCGGCGTGCCAGTTTAATGAAAGTGTCCATAGGTCAGATACAATGGCATTCAAAATGTTTGTATATACTTACTCATTAAAAAATTTATCCATATTTAATTATCTTTTTGTATTGAATATTTTTTTAAAAATATTTTATTTATAACTTTATAATTCAAATATTTAATAGTTTTCATGTCTCCAGGATTGTTCTGCAATGAAGAAAATAGTACAAATAATGTAAAACCCTTGAATGAGTGAAGGGGTAAAAAGGCCCATCTACATGCCACAGGGTAAGGGATACACTCCACCATGTATATATTTACAGTTACTTACAGCCTTTATTCCAACACCTTAACCCCCGGTACCAAGAACCCCCGTTCCGACTTGAGCAGGTGTGTAGAGACTTTTGACAACACTGTAAAAGGTACAACACTGTGTCTGCTTGAGTGGTATTACATTACAGTCCTGTATGAACTACTGGACTTCAGTAGTTTCTTCATAGTTTAGTTCAAAGGCCTTGCTGATATTTATTGTCCCCACTCTGCTCACTGAGCAGTACAAACTGGATCTAACCAACATGGTAATTTTAAAATTAAAGTTATACAACATACTCACTATGTGCATTGGCAGCAAATATATTAAAATACAATTAGTGGACTGTTACGATTACTTATCCCAGACCTATCGTGAAAACGAATCTATTGATTCAACACCAAGATATTAGATCACAGCACTCTTTGCTGCATTCCCTTAAAAATCCATTTAAAAGCTTAAGCTTATCCAAAACATATTTTAAAGATAAAATGACCACAGTCACACTTTTTAGCTCGCAATTAATATTGAAGTACTTTTATTTGTTTGCTACAATTCTTTTTAATGGCATTGCATTTAAATACATTTCAGCCCTGCTGACTAAGCAGGGCTAACTTCCTCCAGGTTTTCCATGCATCACAGAGTTAAAAGGATGGGAGAAAGAGTGTGTTACCTGGGAGTTTTTGAAAGTGTGTCTTGCTGAATGCAAGCTGAAATCTCTAAAACCTTAAGTTGCGGTAAAAGTTGTTTTATGAATACGTTATCTTCCTGATCCTTCAACAGAATTTAAATTTTTTAAAAACCTAAACAAGTCCTTATTTAGTCCATGTATGAAGTCCTTATTTAAACATTAAAAAAATTATTTTTGACAGGTTTTTTCCCCAAGACCTTCCTCATTAACCAATTCAGACACTGACCATATTTTGTCATCAAATTTGAGCTTATTCAACCAGGAATCTGAAAATATGCATAACCTAAATAATCAGCTTAATACCTTATTTGATTTATTACATTTAATGCCTGAGCTCCTTTAAGATGGAAAGTTTTTGCAACCATTAAAAAAAAAAAACTATTTTAATCCTTCAAAATGCTTCTTATTATGCTTTACAAACTTAAATTAAAATGAGTCATTTTATGGTTATGAAAGTTCTTATAACAAAATCCCAATATTGGCATTCAGTACAAGTACATTACAATATTTTTATATTAGCTGTAAATAAAATGGGTAGGGATCTCACTTTGTCAATAAATCAATACAATAATAAGGTTTGGACACATAAAATTAAATATAGATTTTTCATTATCCTTAAGGTCCTTAAGTTTTGATAAAACTTTTTCTAAACTGCAGTTTAATAATAATAATAAAAATCTAAATTAGATTGTTTCAGTCTAAAAACAAATAGTTTTTATTTAGAACTTATTTAGGGAAAAAAATAGCCATGGACGTCAGGCATATTTTGGAAATATTTTAAGGGTTAAACTTGTTAATAGACTTGTTTTGGCATGTTATCTTTTTCTATTTTAAGAATTCACATTGGGCCTTGTATGCTGGTGACGTCACTAAAAAGCAATGCTTAGTCATGGAGATGTTCAGCTGGAAAGTCCTTAAGGTCAAGCAGTTTGCCGTTTCTTTGTAAAATAACACAATTTTTTAATGATGAAGATGATGATGATGACTATTATATATATATATATATATATATATATATATATATATATATATATATATATATATATATATATATAATATATTGTTATTATTATTATTATTATTAATAATAATAATAATAATAATAATAATTTAGCATTTTATTAACAAACAACAGATTGAAAACATAACTACACATTTAACACAGTACCTAAAAAAAAGCCCACACACCAAAACTAACAATTAAATAATTGTGAAAATAAAATAAAATAAAATAAAATAAAATAAAATAAAATAAAATAAATAAATAAATAAATAAATAAATAAGCTCCCAGGGGGATACAATAAATATACAACATGCATCAGTAGGATATGAATAGTTAAATATGAACCATCAGCTGTAACATAAGACAACATAGGACTAATGCTAATATATTTTGTGTATGTTACACAACATTAAATATCACTAAAACTAAATTGATATAAATTGATGTGCTTTCGTTTATTAACTAACTTACATTTTATTAAAATTTTAATATATTTTTTGTAAAAATAAATTTAAGAACTTTAGTTAAATTGTTGCAATGAAACACTTTTACAAGCTATTTCAGGAAAATTAATCATCTTATGTGAGGTAACAGCAACTCTGCTTTGCACAGGGCTGCATCACACCACCCTTTCAGTTCCGTATCATCATTTGTCACACAACCCATACTGAGGATTGGGCATTTGTATTATACGAATTTCATTTGAACCCCAAATAATTCAAAAGCCCTGACTCCTCTGCTCAATGATACATGGATCTTCTTTTTCTGCCTATTTTTCTTATTTATGACTCTGCTTGCCTTTATTCAAAAATGAAACAAACCATGCACATATGCATCAAACTGACATAAATCTAAGTTTTTCACTGGATCAGGAGAATATCCCAAACTAAAAGTGTGAACGAGACGCAGGTGAGAAATTATTCTCATCAATTGTACTGTAGAAGCTAAAAATGGCCTCTGATTTTCAAGAACACCATAAATACAATACCTATTTTTGATTTGGTTGAAAATGTTCAATCATCTTTCATGCATATTCTCATCTTCACTCATCTGTGAAATGGGGTTTGAACCAAACCCATGATTTTCATACAGTTTATGAGCATCCATATGGATGCATTTTTTGAACGTGTGTCCTATTTAAGCACTGAACCACAAAATGTCTTGCACTAGACTTATCACACTGCCTAAACGTCCATCAAGGAAATGTGTGTATGTGTGTTTTTGCTCAGTCGTGGCTCTCTGCCCATTACGGAGCAGACCGTCATCATGGTGCCACAGAGTTCAGTGAATAGAGGAAGGAGCTCAGTAGGGCAAACCTGAGCCAGAAGAAAATAATGTGAGAGACAGGAAAAAAGAGATTCTCCAAAAAAAAAAAGGAAGGAGCATTTTCTCAGTTTAAAGAATAGATTTTTTTTTTATGCTTTAAGCCTCCACATCACTCTCAGCTAAGATCCGGTTATTAGGTTTTGAGTTCTCTATTCCTGCTGACAGATGGTTGCTGTGAAAAAGCATCAGGGGTAAATTTCAAAAGTTTAACTTAAGAGACTGACATTGCCCTTTCCTGTAACAAGATAACATTTTGATCCTCTGATGATGTCTCTGAATTATCTGCCCAAAGTTCTGACAACACCATTTTATTTTAGCAGTATTGCAGGCTTTACGTATATAAATGATATATAATGATTATTAATGGAATCATTTAAGTTTACTTACCCCTTTTTGCCAAATGTTAACATTTTTTAAATATTAATTTAAGGCTCTGTTTAGAAAAATTTATTATTATTATTATTAGTATTATTGTTGTTGTTGTTGTTGTTAATAATAATAATAATAATAATAATAATAATAATAATAATAATAATAATAATATTATTATTATTATTATTACTCTGAGAAATATTGTATATAGCTGGATTTCATCACATCCACGTTGATATCCAGCACAGCAGGACAACCTCAAGTGCGATATTGCTTTTATATAACAGTTCCACAAAACTGTTATAAACCCCTTTATTATGAACTGATTATGATTTGTTTCTTTATTTAACCAGTTATTTTGCTCTGCCAATAATTTTACTCTTGGTGATGCTGATGACCAGCAGTTAGGGTCTGCAGTTAGTCTGCAGTTCGTCTAATTAACACGGGTAAATGTAGTTTATAATTTTTACCGGCACTATGTAGCCATAGGATGATGAGAATAAGCCACTACCTTGGTGGACAGTACTGCAAACCTTATCTTTTCTCTCTCTCTCTCTTTTTTTTTTTTTTTAACTTATTTCCAGTATTATTTATATATTATCTACGTATATGTTTCCACTTATTGCACTTGAGAATATCAGATCAGTTAAATTCCAGTTTCTTACAATCTTGTGTGATAAGGTACTGTCGCTTGTCCCACACCATATAATGCCATTGATTACAGGTTCGATTCAGCCTTGTGCAGTTACCTTTGTAGCTCACCTAACCATGCTGATATCCAACACAACATAACTTCGTTCCATGTGATATTCCTTAACTATTCAATGGCCTTCAATTAAAAGGTCAGGCAAAATACATCTGATCTGATGGGAGAAAAATAATAAACTGGCAGGCAAAAAAAAAAAGAAGAAAAAATCAATTTAAAGCTACTTCACTATAATAAGCAAATGCTTAAGGGCCATTTATTAGGCAATTACTGAGTGATTAATATGTTTCAGCTTGCACTAATTCAATAACCCTAACTGATGCAGTGAGTGGCTTCTCGTTTCTTTAACAATATTTGAAGATGATGCATTCTGTGGACATGGAAAATCTGTTTCTACAAATTATTGGTTATTATTAGAGAATATGGGGTATGAGGTGGGGTACACCCTGGACAGGGTGCCAATCGCAGGGTACAAACACATACACACATTCATTCACACACTACAGGCAATTTGGGAACCTGGAGGAAACTGGAGTACCCGGAGGAAACCCACCAAGCACAGGGACAACATTCAAACTCCATGCACGCAGAGACGGGAATGCAGCCTGGCCAGGAATTGAACCCAAACCCTGGAGGTGCAAGGCGACAGTGCTAACCACTACACCACCGTGCCGCCTCACACCAGGAAAATCAGTGAAAATTATAAAACCATGTAAAAGATGTGAAGTGAATGGACCAATTAAACACAGACCTAAAGAGTCGGATAACCTGTGGGATTAGTAACCAAACAAAAATGAGCGGAATGGAATTGGATATGAGATACATATGTGACAATTAAAAGGCTAAATATAAAGAAATTATGTAAATAAAGTATATCAATTGCCATACAAGACTCATATACAGTAAGTGTCATGCAGCCCTATGAAAACTAACCTCGAGTTAAAATAATTTATGCATGACCTTTAAGCAGACATTAGAAGAAAGCCTGATCTGATGGGAGGACGTTTGCTCGAACAGGTTTGTTTGTAGTTATCATGCACAACAGCATGCACAGCAACTTGGCCCCTAAACGGTTTTACATGATAATGGAACATGCCAAGAAAACAGTCAGCTGGAACCCAGAGGAGACAAAATAGTAATGACTTGAAGCTTTGCATTGTTCAAATGCATGAGCCCAACAACCCTTCGGCATAACGGGATGTGACTGAGGATGATGGATAAGCTCACAGCAAGTACATGACTCGTGCAGAGAGAGACAGCGGGATTTTAATGAATGGTCAGCTAGAGTGCTTTGAAACCTGTAGTTTGTCTGTGGTGTCTGTCTCTTATGCGATGTGATTAATGTGGTGAATTTTATTCCAAGTGTCCAAGTCCAAGTGTCACTGTGGTGTGTCCTTACAGTATGTCCGGCAATGTGCAGTCACCAAATTTATTCAAGCTCTAAAAAATATCTTATAAAAGTTACTGTACCATGACATTTTAAGTGCTGCCTGTTTTTATTACAGAGATCTCAACAAAACAAATTACTGGGTAAGACTTCAGATTACTAACTTTACTAACTTTGAATAGTCTACTTTAGATCGTTTACAGGCAGTGAATTTAATTCAGTTGTATTTATATTGTGTTCTTAGCAATAGACACAAGCACAAAATGCTTTTAGAGAAATCTGGATCTGGATATATATTTAGATCACTAATGAGCAAGCCAGAGGCAAACGTGAAAAAGCAAAAGTTCCATCTGACAACATGAGGAAAATACCTTGAAAGGAACCAGACTCAAAAAGGAACCCGTGACATCAGATAGTGGGATTAAACATTCTGTCATATACAGTATTACATGACCTCAAGGGACATGGAATAGTTGTCATGATCCTATTATATATAGATGTCCTTGGGCATTTTTGTATGATCACAGCAAGAAATCTTAGAATGTGTAAATCTACGGAAATAGATTTGCAAAATGAGATGCACTGCAGTAGAGAGAGAGAGACTTAGGCATGCACTGTTCTAAGAAGTTTTTGAGGTACCCAGGTGATATTATTCACATCTTCAGGCCAGAACATAGCAAGAGTTGAAGTTAAGCATCAGGATGAATTGGGAAAAACCCAGAGGATGTCATTAACTAGTCTATAAAGTGATTCTCCACATCCTGTCAGCAGATGTGTAGCTAGATTTCATCAACATGACATACAGTCAAGAACATAAGTTTCCATTCAGTCATGAGAAGATGAAAACAAAGGAATTTAATTTATACCCACAAGACATCCCAGATGTTGCTTTGTTACATGTTGCTTCACATTTTTATATGAAAAATGAATATAAATAACGTTATATGAAACCCCAACCACAGATCACAACGCTGCCTCCGGAGGCTTGTACGGTGGCCACAATGCCTCATTCTGGAATAGGGTCAATTTGGACTCATCAGACCACATGACCTTTTTCATTGGTCCAGAGTCCAATCTTCATGCTCCCTAGCATATTTAAAGCTTTTGTGATTAATCTCACTAAGGCTTGTTTAATTGAGGGTTCAGCACCCTTCTTCCAGGTTTTAATAACGTGTCAAAGGGTTCTCAACCCAGTTCTAGTTATGTCAAATTTCCTTAGTTGTTTTCTTTGCTTGATGCAGGCCAATAATTTGACCCTTTCCAAAATGGCGACTTTTTTTGGTCAGGCAGTGTATACACATATCTATTAATATTAATAATTCAATAATTGTGAAATGGGACAAGCATAAAGAGAGGAGCTACTTGCTTATCATCAACAGGCTGTTTAGATGGTTGAATATCTAAAATGAACCATCCAAAAGGTGTTACAATCGGGGGGGAACTTGCATCAATGGCATATTTTTTTTAAAAGTAATTGTGGTTATGAGAAATCCAGTGGTAAATTTATATATTTATTTTCTTAAGAAGCACTGCAAGAACATACAATGATTTCATACTGACATCATAACTCACATCAAACACAGGTTCTCAGATGTGATGTGGAATATAAAAGCTTCTAAATGTAAGTAATTATGCAGGAATATGACTTACAGTTACCTCCCTAGAAGAGATTTCTGTTCACAGAGGAATGAGTCTGTCATAGTTCCCTGTGGTTAAAAATTAAGTCCTCAACAATTAATTTTTGCAATGGAATTGGACTGAACGTGATTAAGATCCGCGTATGCATTTCTCATACTTAGAGCTCTGTTATGATAGAAATATGGGTAATACAGTTACAGTACTAACGTTTAAGATTGAGAGAGAAGATCTTTTGCCTAAGGTCTAGGTATAATAGTTATTGATTGGAGATTTGTCATTAAAATTTAGTTTTTGAGTTTTTGACTCCTAGAACAAGAGAGAAACAGCAGAACCAGTAACCAATTCATTTTGCCTGAGGTTATACTGGTGTATTAACATAAGACACATAGACATTAAGACTTTATGAAGTTTTAGAATACTCAAGGGTCCAAACATCAGTGGTGACGGAAACCTACAGTATTGTTTTGCTAGGATTTTAAACTTCTTCTTTTCCTTCTTCTACTTCTTTATTGACAGTGGCTTCGCACACCCAGGATCCGGGTTCGATTCCCGTCTCGGGTCTCTGTGCATGGAGTTTTTATGTTTCTATTTCCTCCCATGCAGATTAAGTTAATTGGTGTTCTCAAAATGTCTGTGTGTAATTTCATAGTATTTCCTCCCTTCTGAGAAAGAGATTTTATGAACCATAAGACATACACACAAATTTAGAGGAGTTTAGGGATTCCTTGAATTCTGGCAAATAAAAGAGACACCACTCACTAATTTCCTAAATATACAACCTAATTTTGTATGATGAGATTTGTACACTACACTATATTACCAAGAGTATTTGTACACTTGGCTTTAACATGCATAGTGTTTTCGCAAAATTTGTCCCACAATTTTACATAGTAAAATCCTAAAAGTAACAGTGTTATTTTAACAGCTTTAGAGTTCATTTGAGTCCAACTGGGAAAAGAATGTGTGTAAGCATTATTCTCTGTTTTTTGGCAGTGTGATGGTGCATTGTGGGCCATTTGAGTATCTGTACCTGATTACCAGCTAAGTTGATTAAGTTTATGTGCATTTTGCTATGGTACATTTTCTCTGTGAGAAACACACACATCTAGCAAGGTTTTACAAATCCTCAGGGAGAGTTTTATTGCTGCATTTGTTAAACTGATTCTTTACACATCTTTTTTCGTCAGGCAGACAGCAAAAGCAAGGTAGCAATAGTATTTTAAGAAAAAAAAGGGAAAAAAAGGAAAATGTTGTCCAAAAGTGAATTTTTAAAATACTGTACTATTTGGCTGCTTTTTAGAATTCAACCACAGCAACAATTTCTTTTTCCAGACCATCGCATACTGTATATGAGTACTGAAAATCCTGATAGAGCTCTAATGTATGGCAAAACCAGTATATACTTATGCAGAATAAATGAGAGTACAAACTCCCTTTATTTCTCTATATAAGCCCCTGATACACTACCGCACTTATCCCAACTTTCCACAAGTGCTAGGACACCATCAGTGACTGAACATCTTGACCTTCAGTGTCAAAACCTTTCATTGAATCACTTCGGATTAACAACCTTCTGTGCTGGTCAATGGCAATAAGCTCTCTCTTTGAACCCAACATGTACTCACCTTTCAGAAATGCAGATGTTCATGAATGATTATGTGTACATAATCACATAATTTCCACAGACAAATACATCACTTCGGAAAGCTAGAGACAAGTTGTCTGTTGATTGTCAAGGATCAGACGTTCTACTCACTGAATGTTCACTGGAACAACTGCAGTGGGGTCAGAGCCCACCGTTAAAATGTTTACAACATCAAATGTTTGACTGCAGCTGCAGTAAGAGTATTATCACTGTACGCTTTCATTCTTATGCTCATGAGATGAGAAGTCCCGGTTTGATTTGAATGGCCCTAGTAGTAGTAGTAATAATAATAATAATAATAATAATAATAATAATAATAACTACAACAATATTAATAATATTTTAACTGTTTGTAGAAGAGACAGATGTTGAACAATATAATGAATAATCTATTGTCAAAATGGCAGATTTAATTCAGAATTAATATTTATCTTCGAACTTTATCCCAATACTCACCTGACCTACAGTATGTCACAATGCTAGAATTCCCCATCACAATTCTTAATGTATTTTTCACAATATTCAATTTACCTGTAACACAACCAAAATAACAAAACTAGGGAAAAAATGGCCCACTCAGCATACAATAAAGGCATGAATTATTTATTCTTGCTTAATAAATATTACACCTCACGCTCAGAGGATTGAAGATTCTTAATTGAGAACCAACAGAGCAGAACATCGTATAAATAGCCCAAGACCCCTTAGAGAATATATAATCCTACATAGGGGTGTAAAGCTTATTTGCCTAGCTGAATTATTACAAAGGAAAAATAATGTCAGCTCCTGAGAACCTGTTAATGAACAGTAAGATTGTAGTAAATAAAGTGGATTTTCTTCATTCATTCAACACAGCATCACTGAGTAATGCTGTGCACGTGGGGTTAAAACTATCCAAAGTAAAATCTTTATTAATCCTAAAGGAAACTGCAGCTCATTGAATAACACAGTAGCAAACATTAGACGGTAAACAATAGTGAAGCTGAAACAAATAAGAATAGAAAATAAATAATCAATATACAGTATATTTAAGTACTATATGCATATCCATGTAGTGTACAGAAATCAACCAGTATGCTTGTGTGAACAGCGTAAAGAGATAGTATGCCTGGAAGACATTTTGTGCAATATTGTGCATGCTGTGTGTAAGATGGTCCAGCAGGCATAAGAATAAGCATATATACAGTGACAATGGATGATGAGGACATGCAGAAACACACATTCACACAATCACCCAAAGGCATGTTTTTTGGGAAGGAGAAGAAAACCTGCTGTAGGAATGCAGAATAATCCCATGCCAAGACAATACCAATACCAGATAACCACAAAAAGCTCAAATGAATTAAACAGGGGAAAGAACAGCTAAAGGCAAGAAATTAATAAACAATGAATGAGGAATCAAATGAATTAAGGGAGTAGGGGCTAAAAAACATCCGTCTGAGGAATGATGGAAACAGAGTGAGAAAAAAACAGGTAGCAGATAGCGCAAAAAAAAGTGACTAGAACACAAGAGAGTACAAATTCTGATGACAAACATAATGTTCCAAATTTTGCAGATGACGAGTCTTAAACAAGATAGACAAAAAGTCACAGCTGCAGAGATACAGAAGATATTTTGTTGGAGAAAATGAGACACATAGGAAACAACACTTGACGGCAAACAGGTGGCTTAAGAATAATCAGATCCATTTTTAAAAATTTCTATTTTATTTAATGTATTATTTTTCATTTCCTCCATTCCAATGTGTTGCCTTACGCAATCCCCCAAGGGCAGTCCACACTTGGGAAATCTAGCTCTATTCTGATCCCTCAGTAGTGTGTTTAGACATCACTGACCTGATCTGTGACACCATCATGTTGTAGCTGTCCTGTGGGATTAGAGCCAAATCACAGAGCCACTAAAGAGAGCTGAATAACAACAGCTAGCTAGCTAAAACACACTCTCACACAACACGAGACATTTTCCTGGTCACTTTTAATGTTTCTACTTTTATTACCCAATCTATGTTCAAGGTGTATTTTTTCATTAACTACAGTATGTAGTGTATAGTATTTGTGTTGTTACCGTTGTAATGCTGGTCCTCTTTATAAGCTTGGAGCATGATCACGTATGATCTAGATGACATGATGTTTGATGTACATGTCCAAAAGCGTGTGCCAGGACAAGCCAGACAGCTCTGACTGTGAAACAGTAATGCAGGCCTGCCAGGGTGACTCACAGCATCGCAGGAACACCAGGTTTTTGAGAGTTTTTTTTCACCAGTTAATGAACAGGATTTTTCCCATTTCTTACAAATAAACTTATGCGCTAAAGCTGTAATTTGGTGATTTAAAAAAAAAAAAAAAAAAAGGATCCATTACAGGTTTTTAGTAATGTTTGTGTTCCTGTTCCTTAATGATTCAAATTGGTTATGTGCATAAATTCAAGGCTCACCAACAGCGTTTCGAACAAACTGGTGTAAAAATAGCATGCAAACACCACTCAGAATATTCCAGAGCAGTCGAGCACTCGGCAATCCACATGTGAATGCTGCAGCCCTAACACAAATGCACAGGTGAGTCAGTGAAACCAAATGCTGGCTGAATATAAATAGGCGGCTCACGCTCATCCTGCTTCCTGATTTTGTATTCAGTGTGGCTCTCAACTTAGCATAGTACCTCTGGAGAAAAGGCTCCATGTTAATTGCATGGCACGGAGAAACGAAAGTTGTGCCGATGGTGAACCGTGGAAGCAGGGAAGAAATGGAGCTATGGGGAAGTTATTCAGCTGTACATGCTCATATTTGCCGCAGGGTTTAGGGGTCAGGGTTTACCTCTACGGTGTCCTGTTAAGAAAAAGGAAACGAGGTGTAGTGTGCAAAGGTCAGCCCCGACGTCGCTGTTCCGTAGCCTTGTTTAAAAGACAAACTGCTATGTTAGATTACACTCACTAACCTTTTCATTAGGCACAGCATACGCATACTGGCTAGGAATCCTCCTTTGCTCATTAAACAGCCTCAGTTCTTTACGGTATGGATTCCACAAGGTGATGGAAACGTTCCTTTGAAATTCTGGTCACTGCTGATATGATTATATACCATAATTGCTGTAGGTTTTTCAGGTGCACAATCAAGCTGCAAATTAGTCTTTCTACCATATGCCAAAGTTGATCTATTGGATTTAGATCTGGTGACTTGGGAAGTCAGTGAACTCATTCCTGTACTACTTTGTACTACTGCTGGAGGCAGTCTTGGTGGCCATTAAGGGATGCACATGATTAGCAGGAATATGCATATAGTTTGAGACATTTATACAATGCTCGATCTGTATTAAGCAGTCCAGTGTGTCCAAAAAAAACCAAAAAAAAAACATTCCCTGCAGATTCATGCTGTTGGTTCCAAGTACATTTCAGAACAGTAGTCGAGATTTATCAGACCTGTAGATGTTTCTCCCGATATTTATCTGTCGAGTTTGGGCCTGTGTCCGCTATACCGTAGCCTCAGAACCCTGCTCTCAGCTATAACAGGAATGAAACCCAATTTGATCTTCTGCTCTTACGCCTTTCTGCCTTTCTGCTCACCACGGTTGTGACGAGTGGTTATTTAAGTTCCTGTCACTTTCCTATCGGCCTGAACCAGTTTAGATATTCTCCACTGAACTTTTCCATTAACAAGACATTTCCACTTACAGAACTGCTGCTCACTGGACCTTTTCTGTTTCCCAACACATTCTATGTAAAGTTTAAAGACTGTTCAATGTCACTGAGTTAGTGAGCCTGCATGTGAAAAAAAGCACATTAATTCGATATTGTAGAAAATTCTTTGATATATAGGATTATATTTTAATCTTTGTTCAGCTGTCCATGTTGTACTGTAAGTTGGCTCTTAACTATGGTAGTTTCTCTTAAAACATACTCACACTCAGTACTATAACATATTAGCAATAATAAACAAAATATGTCATGCAATATGTAAAGCTCAGTAATAAGCACTCTCTCTCTCTCTCTCTCTCTCTCTCTCTCACACACACTCATTCTGAAATTTGCATAAACTGCATGTTTTTAAATTATCAGAGGAATCTGGGATACCTGGAAAAAACCCACAGAGCAAGAGACTCCACACACACAAACATAAGGAGTGATTCAAGCCCTCGACCCTGGAGGATTGAGGCCACGGTACTAACCAGAACACCACCATGCCACCCAAAACAAATATTATATGACTTACTGTATATAATAACATAAAAAACATACACTGTTGAAGGCGAATCACAGATGGTGAAATTTGAAAAAGTTACACAGGGATTAGCATTCCAAAGTTAATTCTTTTAAAACAATATCATACCATGAAGAATTTTGTTCCTTTTCTACCATGGGATTTTCTATTATTATTATTATTATTATTATTATAAAGAATGCTACAGCGGCACGGTGGTGTAGTGGTTAGCACTGTCGCCTTGCACCGCCAGGGTCCGGGTTCGATCCCCGGCCAGGCTCGATTCCCGTCTCTGTGTGCATGGAGTTTGCATGTTCTCCCCGTGCTTGGTGGGTCTCCTCCCAAAGACATGTCAGTTAGGCTAATTGGCGTTCCCAAATTGTCCGTAGTGAGTGTAGGTGTGTGTCTGTGCCCTGCGATGGATTGGCACCCTGTCCAGGGTGTACCCTGCCATGTGCACTAAGTCTCCTGGGATAGGCTCCAGGCCCCCCCGTGACCCTGAATACAGGATTAAGCGATATAGATGATGAGTGAGTGAGTGAGAATGCTACACTATTCTTCTACCCACTAATAATGACACTAGAAAATTCTTTGATATTGCATGGTATATTTCAGAATGAATGAGTTTCTTCAGTCATCCTTGATGGTAAGACAACGCAGTCCGGCTGGAGATCAGGGCTGCAGATACTGTAGTAGTCGTTTGCTTTGGTTACTCCTCATGCTATCTTTAGTTCACTTATTACTTTCTCTATACTTCAGTCCTTCTCTTGTTTGTGATTGGCAAATGGAAGTGCGTGCTCCTATTGCAGGATGGGCCTTTTATTTTTTTTCGAGGACACGTGCTTAGATACTGAAGGTAACAAGAGTCTCTCAGGCCTTCCTCTTTGAAATGCGGACATTGTTAATAGCAGGAGTATGTTAGCAAGTGAAGCTTCTCTTAGCTTAATTGAGCCACAAATATTCCCATTATAACTGTTTATGCATCCACAAATTACCTACTTACATGAAGCCGCCTTGATCTACTCTCCACATAGACATTATGGTCTGTGAATGATGGTGTTGCCACTTAACTTGTGCCTCTGAGATGGATTTGCCTAACAAAGTCCCATAATTATTTTTTTTAAATCTTAGCTCTTATTAGGGGATTTACCCTATTTAACAATTAATCACTTTTTCAGTACGCTATCAGTCGAGGTGATTAGTAACTGCTCTATGTGTCCTTTCATTTATTACTTTGTACTCTCCTGCAAATTAGGTTTTATTTTTATGCAATAGAGTTTATCTTTAGCAGTTTGATTGACTGCCTTGTCTTATCTTGTGCCTAGTAGCAATGATGAGTACCAACATGTACTCAAAACCTCACGTCTAATTACAATTTGCTCTTATTTTATAAAAGCATTTGTCAAATTAACAAATGTATATACCATATGTACAAAAAAAGGATTATATTTTAGTCTTTGTTCAGCTGTCCATGTTGTAAGTTGGCTCTTAACTATGATAGTTTCTCTTAAAACATACTCACACTCAGTACTATAACATGTTAGCGATAATAAACAAAATATGTCATGCAATATGTAAAGGTCAGTAATAAGCACTCTCTCTCTCTCTCTCTCTCTCTCTCTCTCTCTCTCTCTCTCTCTCTCACACACACACACACACACACTCATTCTGAAATTTGCATAAACTGCATGTCTTTAAATTATCAGAGGAATCTGGGATACCTGGAAAAAACCCACAGACCAAGAGACTCCACACACACAAACATAAGGAGTGATTCAAGCCCTCGACCCTGTAGGATTGAGGCCACGGTACTAACCAGAACACCACCATGCCACCCAAAACAAATATTATATGACTTACTGTGTATAATAACATAAAAAACATACACTGTTGATGTTACACAGGGATTAGCATTCCAAAGTTAATTATTTTAAAACAACATCATACCATTCTGTTCCTTTTCCACCATGGGATTTTCTATTATTATTATTATTATTATTATTATTATTATTATTATTATTATTATTTTAAGGAATGCTACACTATTCTTATATCCACAAATAATTACACTGAGTGTTGGAATATCTGCAAAATTGGAACAGTATCCCAATACTGTTCCCACATCATTCTAACCTCTGTTACAAAGTGCTGGCTCTGGAGATTTCTTCCAAAGAAAATATGTCCACACAAAATGAAAAAAAAAATGAAGAAAAAAAAAAGTCAAAAAACATGTTTATGACAACAGTGCAGATATTACAGATACTACATGAGTTTAATAAGGAACCACTAAGACTTAAGAATCGAGCAATGACTTAATTAATCAAAACACTTGCTTGGCCAAGTGTTGGCATAACACCAAGACTGACATTATCTCAGCAAGACAATCAAACACTTAGATAAGGTTCTTCTGCCAATACAGTCTGAGCATTCATTAACACTGATTGGTCTATCGACTGCTAAAAGAGTGAGAGCATGGAACGTGTAAAAAAAAAAGGGAAAAAAAATACTCTACCTGAAGTGAAATGTGACACGTGTGTGTGTGTGTGTGTGTGTGTGTGTGTGTGTGTGTGTGTGTGTGTGTCAGTCAAGCATCAAAAATAGATTATTTGCATGATTATTGTTGATTGTAATAACAATCACATACAGTGCATACTTAAATAAAGAGTATTATCTGTGTTATTGTTTTCTTCATAAAAACAATTTGTTGTCCATTTTGTGGATATGTAGACAGTGAGACATTCACTCTCAGTGCTGTCCCCAGTGCAGAGCCTCCTTACTGTTCCTTGCTTTGTCTTCAGTTACGGGCGTCGCTCCATTTCCATATGATGAAGCCTACTGAGGCATGGGTAGGACGTTCGTGCCATGTTTGAAGGATTAGACCTGATGTAAGCACAGACATATAGATTGATTAGACGTATTAATGCCAAATTACAAATCTATCAAGGATTTTAATTTATTAGCAGAAACCTTACCATTAGCATGGCTTAGCATGGCATGAATAATACAATAACAAAATGGCACTGTGAACATGAAATAAAGGAAACATGACGGTATAAAATGCTAGAATCAAAGGTGTAACGGTCACTATGTAGGTCAGTATATAGGGACACTGATTAGAGAATGTAAACACAGAAACATATAGGAAAAATAAGGCAAAATAACAGTCCTTGAAAACATAGACCTATGTAAAATAAAGGTAAATTTGTGAATGACAGAGCCCCCACTTAAGACACTGTTCCCTGAGCAAGATTGCCAAGCACAGCCACACCACCATCCAATGCTGGCTGCCTCCACTCACCACACACGCCTATAATACTAAAGAGTTTTCTTTAAACAAGGTAAGCACCGGGAAGGCAGCAGGATCAGACAGAATCTTAGGTTGGGTCCTTTGAGGCAAAGTTGATCAGCTAGTGCCAGTGTTCCCTGAGATAGTTAATGCTGGAACTGAGAGCTGGTAGGAACCTTGGGCATGGGTTGTCTGATGGGGCTTGGCACAGTAACTAGAGATGGCTTAGAATTAAAACTGGAACTGAGCTTGGCATGTGAGCTGGAGCTGAGCTTGAGATGGACTGTGGCTTGGAAATTGACATGCTGAAGCTAGTGCTTGGCATGCAAATTATTGTGTACAAGGTTGTTCAAATAGGTCATTTATACAAGTACAAATATAGAATTATTATTTCAATATTATTACAATGAACTGTAATGATTATTATTATTGCAGTGGAGCCTTGGATTACGAGCATAATTCGTTCTGGAAGCGTGTTGGTATAACAAAACACTCGTAAATAAAATTTACGAAATAATTTATATAATATAAAATAATTTAAGAAATAATGAAAACTCAGATTATTCGGTCCACAGCCCACAGTGTGTGTATGTATGTATGTGTGTGTGTGTGTGTGTGTGTGTGTGTGTGTGTGTGTGTGTGTGTGTGTTAGAGAGGTCAAATTTTTTCTCTCTATCAGCCTGCACTGTTTCCTTCACACACACAAAAGAATCGTGACAGAGCCTTATTTCCGTTAGTGTGTGTGTGTGTGTGTGTGTGTGTGTGTGTGTGTGTGTGTGTGTGTGTGTGTGTGTGTGTGTGTGTGTGTGTGTGTGTGTGAAGGCAAGAGGAAGGGGGGAGGGGGACAGTGCGCGCGCGCACACACACATACAAACAGTGCAGGCTGAGAAAGAGAGAGAGAGAGAGAAAATCCCACAAGGGATCTTTAACCTCTCTAATGACACTCGCGTGCACATGTGTATTATAGTAAACAGTACACAGGCACATGAAAGGATGACTTTCACCCACACACACACACCATTGGCTCAGGTGTGATAACAGGACGCTCGGCCTCAAAACAAGAAGCCCATGCATACCATACTCGGTACTCGTAAACCAAGACTTGCTCATTTATCAAGTCAGAATTTATTTTAAAAATTTGCCCGTCTTGCGGAACACTCGCAAACCGAGTTACTCACAATCCGAGGGTCCACTGTATTATTATTATTATTATTATTATTATTATTATTATTATTATTATTATTATTATATCTCCACAAGGATGCACAATTTATAACATAACATAGCCTAATGCATGGAATTTGACACAGTAGGACAGCTACTTAAACTACTAACAATTTTGTTGCATGTCCCTTAACTACTCTAGCTCAACCAATAAGTCAAATTAGATCCATGCAAAGCCATTTGCAGTGATAACTCCAAAATTCAACATCAAATATATGTCATTCAACTTTCCTCTCATTCTTTGGGTCATTAAAAGTTAAATATTTACCATTAATATTAATGTAGACTTTTTAGATGCTTTGAACAAAATAAAACAGTATATGACCACATTTCATAGCAAAACTTGTTTCTTTTCTGTTACATTATCAGTGAAGCAAAACTACCAGCTGGGCAGCTGCCATGAATGGACAAAATGCATTCAGTGGACATTTAGAGAATGTTGATGCCAAGAAAATGGATGTTTACAGTCTGTTGAATGCCACTGCATTTACCCAAGTACTTGATGACTTCTATGAGAAGGTGCTGTCATCAGCTGTTGAAGTGGTAGGGTGCTGATGATGCATTGCAGATAGTAATAATGCTAATGATCGATTTTAACCTGAACTTTTTGTATTGTCTGTAATCTTTTTCATGATCTTCAACAATCTTTGTAATTTCTAAAGAGGTTGTGTGTGTAATAAACATCTTTTTTCTTTCTTTCTTTTTTTTTTGCAGGAATTTGCTATGGTCTTTTTTATTTTTTAAATATTTTTCTATTTTGTTTTGTATTTATTTTTATTAAATCTCAACCAGCAAATTATTGACACAAAATTGAAAATTTACATTGTCCGAAGCACAACTGCAGTTATCAATAACTGCAAAAACTGTGAATGATGGATGACCTGGCCACTGAAAGTTCAACATGGCACCTCATGGCAAACAACTCTCAGAAGACCTGAAAAAAAACAAATTGTTGCTTTACATAAAGATGGCCTAGGCTATAAGAAGATGGCCAACACTCTGCACCTGTGCTGCAGCACAGTGGCCAAGACCATCCAGCGCTCTCCTCAGAACAGGCCTCGCCATGGTCGGTCAAAGAAGCTGAGTGCACGTTCTCAGCGTCAGATCCAAAGATTGGCTTTGGAACACAGTCGGATGAGTGCGTCCAGCATTGCTGCAGAGATTGAAGGGATGGGAGAACAGCCTGTCAGTGCTCAGACTGTACGCCGCACACTGCATCATATTGCTCTGCATGGTTGCCGTCCTAGAAGGAAGCCTCTTCTAAAGATGATGCACAAGAAAGCTCGCAAACAATTTGCTGCAGACATGCAAACTAAGGACCAGGATTACTGGAACCATGTCCTGTGGTCTGATGAGACCAAGATAAACCTATTTGGTTTAGATGGTGTCAAGCATGTGTGGCGACAACCAGATGTGAAGTACAAAGACAAGTGTGTCTTGCCTACCGTCAAACATGGTGGTGGGAGTGTCATGATCTGGGGCTGCATGAGTGCTGCTGGCATTGGGGAGCTACAGTTCATTGAGGGAAACATGAAGTCTAACATGTACTGTGACATACTAAAGCAGAGCATGATCCCCTCCCTCCGCAAACTGGGCAGCAGAGCAGTGTTCCAGCATGATAATGACCCCAAACACACCTCCAAGATGACCACTGGCTTGCTAAAGAGGCTGAGGGAAAGGTGATGGACTGGCCAAGCATGTCTCCAGACCTAAACCCCATAGAACACCTCTGGGGCATCCTGAAAAGGAAGGTGGAGGAGCACAAGGTGTCAAATGTCCACCACCTCCGTGATGTTGTGATGCAGGAGTGGAAGAGGATTCCAGTGGCAACCTGTGAAGCTCTGGTGAACTCCATGGCCAAGAGAATTCAAGCCGTGCTGGTAAATGATAGTGGCCATACAAAATATTGACATTTCACATTTTCACTTAGGGGTGTACTCACTTTTGTTGCCAGGGGTTCAGCTACTAACTAAAAATATACTGTATTTTTAGTTACTTTAAGGGGACAATAAATTTACACACTTTACACTGACTACTTTTCATTGTGTCAAAGAGTAATTTTGTAAAAAAGTAAAAGGACTTTTTAAGTTTGGAAATTTTATGTTGCGTATTGAGAGATTTAGATTTAGAAGGTACACATAGCTTTACAGTATATCTAAAGAAGCCCTTGTGAATATGCTGCTTTTAGTTATGATTATTTAACATTTACTGTACTATAGCTCAGTCTGATAAATACACAAGTCACACTGATATATTCAAAACATGTAAAAACAAATGTGTGCCTTTTTACGACCTTGTGACTATGGTAAGCAAATAGCTTTTTGCAAAACATCCAGAATACATTTACCTCATTTTGCAGTAAAACCCCTTATCTTGACAGTAACCTTGGCAAATACAATATGTTTAGTAACAGTAACTGATGCAAACAAAAGAAACAAACTCCTGAAAAATACCTGATAAGCCTGCTCTATTGTTATTAGTATAAAAAGAATTATCATAATCTAATCTACCCAATTAATTAATTGTGGTACAATATGGAATGTGATAAATGTTTGCTTTCTTGTCTGATTTTAATGTCATGAGACTGGGCAAAGTGGCAGAGACAGCTTATATACAGTACTAAATATACTATTTGGGTTTTATATGAAACCACTAAAACTCAAGGACCTGCCTTTGGCTTAATTAAACAAAACACTTGCTTGACCATGTGTTGGCTAAACCCAAGTGTGACATTATCTTCGCAAGACAATCAAACACTCAAACAGTGTTATCATCTTGCGTCAATACGGTCTGAGCTTTCATTAACACCGGTTAGCTTGTGTATTGACTTCTAACAGAGTGAGAATACAAAGATTGTGAATAAAAATGTAAAATATTTACACAATGGGGTCATGCATATGTAAGGACATACACATGTCAGTGTATTTAATGTAAATAATTTGTTGTAGAATTTGTGGATATGGAGACAAGTGTTTATTCACCCTCTGTGCTATTCTCTGTGCATCCTTACAACAGTATATAGCTTTATTGATTTGGCTCCATTCATTGTAATCTTTCCATTATATACTGTATATGAAGCCTAAGCAGCAATGTGTAGGACTTCAACGGGTTCTTTAAAAAGATAATTTTCAAAAGAAAGTTATTATTATTATTATTATTATTATTATTATTATTATTATTGTGTGTATAAAACAGTCACACTAATGTTCTACTAAAGTCTTCTTTCTATTTTCTTTATTATTACTATTATTATTATTCTACATGATTTTTTGTGCTGCTTCTGCTCCTACTGTAGCACCTTTCACATTTTCACACTGTTTTTACACTGTTATGTTTGTTGTGATCACTTATCATGCTCCTGTGCACAGCTTAATGATTCATCCTGCCTGATTCTGTGTCTTGGACAGTGATGAGGCTGGAAACAAGTGCAGACGAATCCTTATTAATACATGATACTGTGCAAAAATCTTAAGCCACCTTGTATTTCTCACTCACTCACCATCTATATCGCTCAATCCTGTATTCTCCTGGAGCCTATCCCAGGAGACTTAGGGCACATGGCAGGGTACACCCTGGACAGGGTGCCAATCCATCGCAGGGCACAGACAGACACCCATACACTACGGGCAATTTGGGAACGCCAATTAGGCTAACCTACATGTCTTTGGACTGTGGGATGAAACCGGAGTACCCGGAGGAAAAACCACCAAGCACGGGGAGAACATGCAAACTCCATGCACACAGAGATGGGAATCGAGCCTGGCCGGGGATCGAACCCAGACCCTGGTGGTGCAAGGCGACAGTGCTAACCACTAGACCACCGTGCCGCCCCTTGTATTTCTTCCTATTAAATTAAATAATGTAGAATTAATTAAAGAAATAGGAACAAATGTTTTACCATGACAAGTGCAAAGTGTCAACAAAAAATTGGTTATGCAACCTCAACAGCAACCTTATTTCCCCTCTCGTCTGTTCTCCACCTGTTTCTCACTGGTTCATGCCTTAAGTTTTTTATTCTTGAATGATTCATAGGTCACTGTGTGACTTAACAAGCAATCATTCCTCTGGTCAGGTCAGGTGCAGGGCCTGGATTGAAAATGAGAGCCAAAAACTTGCCAATATTAGAGGCAAAAACCCTTCAGACCCTTCAACTATTCCTCAGACCTACATTTAAAATACAAGAAAGTCTGAACCTTTGGAAGTTTAAGACTTCACAGTACTGTCCCTATTTACAAATACCAAAACAATCTGGGAGCTATAGCTATGGACTGAGGGCCAGTGCAATTAACATTAGGAATTTGCACAAATGTAAATAAAAAAATAACACAGTCTCTCAATAACACATGCAACAGAAATGTTTGGGGGCTTGGCATGGTGAAGCCAGACAGAAGCCAAAACTTGGCGCTAGCACAATGTTCTCAATGCCGGGTTAAAAATCAGGGGTATGCTGCTGGTATGAAATCCACAAATCCAGGAGGGGATGCCAGCATGTGACACTCTCGAAGCCAGGTGGTGGAAACTATCAAAAACACAAGTGATCCGGGGATACAGTGCAGGCATGATGTTCTGTTAACCTGGCAGGGGCACCAGCATGATGCTCTCAAAACCAGAGCATGTCAATGCCAACAGCTGTGTGGCCATAAGAACACCACTTGTTAGTGTGACTAATTGGGGAAAACATGGCTTGAATTTGTGAATAGATTGGATCTGAAGAAATGAAAAAATCTGATGAGTCCATATTGACTATATTACAGAGTGATGGGTACAAGAAGGGAAGAGTATAAAGTGCTACACTTATCATGCATAGTTTCCAGTGTACAAACCTCTTGAGGCAGTGTTATGATCTGCGGTTGCTTCAGTTGGTCAGGTCTAGGCTTAGCAAAGTTATTTGGCAATAAAATGAAGTCAGTTGGCTACCTGAATGTACAATGACCACGTTATGTACTGAATGACCAAGAACATTGATTCAACAATCAAAAAGATCAACATCATTGATCTCAGTGAATTCTGATCTTTGTCTGTCACTAAGGAGCTGGACAGGAAATGCTTGGCCCCTTAATTAAAGCTTGCGCATGTGCTATATACTAAAGAAAATAAATAGTAAGCTTCAAACTGTTGAGTTTTTCTGTGAAGAAAACCATGCACTTATGTATTTTCTCTGGCTTTGAGCCTTTTCTTCCTAGGGGTCACTAAGTTGGATTACTTGATCTGATACAGCCTTTCTCGCACAACCCACAAATTTTCTAACTAGGCTGGACTGTATGAGGTGTTAAGCGTTTTTTCCCAAGGAACCACTACCAGTGGTGATCTGGAGGTGGTGGGGCTTGAATGCCTGATCCCCTAATCAATAACCTCTCAACCTCCTAAGCCACCATTTCCCCTAACACTATATATTTATTAATATTATATACTAGTTACATGTACCAAATAAACCCTGTGATGGACTGGTTGAATTCTTGTCTCACACCCAGATTCACCATAAAACTGATCAAAATAAAGTGGTAGCAGGTGAATGAATGAGTGAACTGATTCATTAATTAACATGAGCTTTGTGCTTTTATTATTTCAGGTGAAATACTGTACTTTCAGAATTAGCTTGTGTCTATAAATCTACCAAAAATAACCATTACTGGTAGACCAGGCATCTGCCTCGCAATCACCTTGAGTCATTCAGGATTAAGAGAATATGCACATTATAGAGACATACAGTACAGTGTCATATGGACTAATGGTCATATTCGCAAAGTGAGCTTGTGGTGTGAAATATTGGGGATGACAGACCCTTTATTATTCATGGAGGAGAAATCCCAGAGCACTATAAGAGGTAAAGAGGGAGAAAGGGGAGGAATCATAAATTCATTATCCATAGTGTCCCCTTGATTCTATTCTTCAACACACTCAACATGTAAATGTAACTTGAAGCATGGAAAAATGAAAAAAACAGACAGCTGTAGCACAATATACCAAAACATATACTTGCCAAACACTTTATTAGGAACAACCATATAACTGTATCGCCGTTCAACTGTATCCCGCCTCATGATTGGCTGATTAGCATCAATGTGCAATTGTTCCTATTAAGAAATGAATGGCAGATGGTAAATACTGGAAAGGTTTCAGTGTAGTTAAACATGAACCCTAAGACTATGCCTGGAAACACTGGAAAAGACAGGAAAATGGAAGACATAAACATGTCTACATTGTCAGCATGATCTGAGAATTCTGTCTTTGACAGTCCTTTACAGTGCACTTAATTAGAGATGTGTACAGGGCAGTTTATTTTTTATTCCATACACACAGGTATTAGATTAGAATGAATACATACTGTTTATGAATGTGCATGTTAATGAATAAGATTTTTATTGGTCTCCCTTATACAGTATTTACTCCAATCACACTGTGGAATCACAGTGCCAGTGCACATCTCTAGTCTCAACCAGATGCCCAGTAGAGATTTCTGGAAATGCGGTCATTCTATTATTGTCTGTATTTATTTAAAGAACATTTTATGTTCATTCTGATTTATTTTCGGGTTTGGTTACATCATTCATTCTAACGAATATTAATGTAGTAAGCAGAGCTGAATTGACAACACAGACTGCAAGGATGCAGGATAAGAGTAGATATTGCCTTTATTATTCTCTGAACACTGAATGCCTCTCATATTTCTAATTTCTAATATCTAATTTTACAGTAACTAAGGACATTTTTTAATTATTACTATAGCTCACATAGTGCCTGAATGTATGGGGGGAAAAAACTGTCAATCCTCACTGAGCTATGCAGTGAAGAAGTACTGATTGCATCTCAAAGGCTGAGCTCTCTCAGGCATCACTGTTGTTATTTGGAATGGCAAGGGAAACCTGCCTGAAGAAAGTAGGACAGTCAGAGAGAGGCCTCTTGACATTAGTTGGTACAGCACAGTTGAACATGAATCACATTGTTCACGTAAGTAAAAAAAACACACAAAAAAAACAGAGCAATGCAGAGACACACAGCGAGGAAGAGTGACAGGTGGAGAGTGACACTCTCAGCAGGTTAAAAATAAAACAGTAATAAGATTATCATGTCTGTGTTAGTCCAAATATTCATACTATGCCAGAGCAAAATATCTCCACAACATTCAGCTGACCTTCACAGTGAAACCTGCATGTAATTTGCTTCTTATGTTTGTTGATTAAAGAACATTAAGGACAAATTCAGCTTGTCCAATGGCAAATCACTCTTTCACTTACTATCAAGAAATAGTACATTAAAAAAAAAAATAGGATAAGTAGGACATAATTTACCTGCCTGACAAATATCAATATCAAATAAAAATATGTCCATATACAGATATTTGATATTTAAAGCATGATTCCAGATTTCAATTTATGTAATTCATTTTTTTTTTTTAATAATTGCCTTTTTTTTTGGCACAATAGATCATTTGATCTGCAAGATCAGGCACATGTTTTATACTGGATGTCCCTCCTGTCTAAATATTTTTGAGCACTTAAGGGCCTTGCTCAAGGGCCCAACAGTGGTGGTGGGCCACAAACCCCTGACCTTGCAATCGGAAACTCACACTTATTGTCTCAACCACCACTGCCCCATTTAAAAAAAAAACAATTTACGTTACTATAAAATAATGTGTTCATATGTTTTGTAATTCATCTTGAGTACTGTAACTGCTTTATCCTGAGTGTGAAATGGGAATAAATCTTGAATGAAATTTAACAGGACACAGACATTCAAACATTCATTCAAACCAAGAGGAAATTTGGACATCGACTGGTATGCGTTTGTGAGGTGGGAAAAAATGTGTCTCGGGGTCTTGTTTACGAGTGATGGAATATTGGAACGTGAGATTGGCCGGAGAATCGGAGCAGTGGGGGCGGTATTGCAATTGTTTTACCGCACCGTTGTGATGAAAAGAGAGTTGAGCCAAAAGGCAAAGCTCTCAATTTACCGGTCGATCTTCGTTCCAACCCTCACCTATGGTCACGAGCATTGGGCCATGACCGAAAGGACAAGATCGCGAATACATGCGGCCGAAATGGGGTTTCTCAGAAGGGTAGCTGGCTTTTCTCTTAGAGATAGGATGAGAAGCTCAGTTATCCGTGAGAAGTTCGGAGTAGAGCCGCTACTCCTTTGCGTGGAAAGGAGTCAGTTGAGGTGGTTCGGGCATCTAGTAAGGATGTCACCAGGACGCCTTCCTAGGGAGGTGTTCTTGGCACGTCCAGCTGGGAGGAGACCACGGGGCAGACCAAGGACTAGATGGAGAGATTATATCTCCACACTGGCCTGGGAACGCCTCGGGATTCCCCAGTAAGAGTTAGCTGATGTGGCTGGGGAAAGGGAGGTTTGGGGTTCCCTGCTGGAACTGCTACCCCCGTGACCCCATTTTGGATAAGCGGTTGAAGATGGATGGATGGATGGATGGATGTTTATCACAAGATTTAAACCACTGCTAAGTTGGAAAATGAAGACCATCACAGAGTTTGCCAAACATCAGAACATGGTAAGTAATAAGGAACTACTCATGATCCAAAGCATACAATACCACCTCATCTTATGCAGTGTACGTGTATGGCTGCCATTTGATTTGGTTTCAAACTATTTACTAGATACTGCAGACTAAAGCTCAGCTGCTCAGATTCAGGTAAATCTGTTGTGTCACAGTGCAGATGGAAAATGATCAGAAGCAAACTCCAAGTGCAATGCGGGACTGTTTATAAAGCATAATTGAAATGTTCTGTAATGGCCAATTCAATCACCTGAGCTGAATCCAATTGAGCATGAATTTCACTTGCTGAAGGAAAAACCATAGGCAAAGTGCCTCAGAAACAAGAAGGTCAGCCTGTCATGCACACTCGTAACACGACCGGCACTAGGACCCGGAAGTAATACAGTCGTGTTTCAGGAAGCATAAAAAGAAACAAGATGGCGCTTCACATTGAGTTCGCCCATGCCTTTGCTGACGCTACGCCGACTATTCTGTGAGTACTCACCAATTCGGGTTGCTTCTTTGATTGAGTGTGTGTTGCTAGAACGCGGGTTTATTTGTGTAGATCCTTGCTCTTCATGTAAGAGAGTTATTAAACTAATCGCTTGGTTATCCTGCCTACTCGCGCTGCTTCCGCGTTTGGGTTTACTTTCCACGCTATACGGGCTAACTGCTAAGGCTTTTCTGTTCATCCCTCGGTTGCTCGTGACAGAATGACTGAGCCCAAAGCAGTAAACCCAGCGGAGTTTCTCGCCTCTGTGATGTGGTTGACCAGGATGCCGAACTGATCAATAAGCTCCGTGGTGAAGTCGCGTCTCTCCAAAACCGTTCGTTGTGGAGGTGGACGCTTCGGACGTGGGCGCCGAGGCGGTTCTCTCCCAGCAAGGTCCAGATCAGAAGCTACACCCTTCTTCACCAAAAAATTTTATCCCACTCAGCAGCGATACGGAGTAGGGGACCGTGAGCTGCTGGCCATAAAGTGGGCTTTGGAGGAATGGCGACACTGGCTCCAGGGCGCTGGAGAGCCATTCATCGTCTGGACCGATCACCAAAATCTAATCACTATCCGGAGTTTGAAACAGCTTAATCCAAGACAGGCGCGGTGGGCACTGTTCTTTGAACAGTATAATTTCCATCTGTCTTACCGTCCGGGGTCGAAGAACACCAAGGCCGATGCCCTCTCCCGACAATATGAGGAAGACGCCCCCCGGGCGGACCCGCGCCTGTTCTCCCACCATCCCCAAAATCATCGGTCAGATGGAACGGACCAACCAACAACTGGAGCGCTACCTGAGGTGCTTCGTCGCCAATCGTCAGTACTCCTGGGCCCGCTATCTCATTTGGGCAGAACTTTCACATAATCTCCACGTCTCCTCTGCCACCAACCTAAGCCCATTTGAGATATGCCACGGTTTCCAGCCTCCGATGTTCAAACACCAAGAACCGGAGGTCGATGTACTGTCGGCCCAACAGTTGGTCCGAAGGTGTCGACGGCTATGGAGTCAAGCCAACACTGCCATTCACCGTGCCAACCACCGCTACACCACGCAACATCGCCGTCGACACCCTCCGGGACGGTTGTACAATGTAGGTGACAAAGTATGGCTGTCTACGAGAAACCTGCACCTCCATACAGAATCCAAGAAGCTATCACCCAGGTTCATTGGTCCATACCGCATCAACCTCCGTATCAATCCTGTCACCTACCGGCTCCAGCTGCCTGCGGCGCTCCGGATCCATACGGTATTCCACACCTCCCAGCTCAAACCCTTCATCACTTCACCAAAGCGATTAGTTTAAGTTAAGAGTTCTTAAACTAATCGCGTGGTTATCCTGCCTACTCGCGCTGCTTCCGTGTTTGGGTTTACCATCCACGCTACACGGGCTAACTGCTAAGGCTTTTCTGTTCATTGCTCGGTTGCTCGTGACACCAATGAGCACTGGTGACATGAGAAAAATCACTGTCTTCAATAGGGAAATTATTGCATAATGTGAAAAAATGACATGTTAAGAATGCATGCACTACAGGTGAAAATGAACTTGTAAAAAATGTGTGAAACATGTGAACTGACAGTTTTCTAGCTACAAGCTTCATGATTTTGAACATTCCTCTTGAATCGAATCAGGAGGGTGATAATGTTAACACTATATTATCATATTTGAATATTTTATTTTGAAACCGACTTTTTATTTGAACAAGTACTGTAAAGGTGGAGGGCCAGGGGTGGCTCAGTGGTTAAAGTGTTGAACTGCTGATCAGGAGGTCCACGGTTCGAGTTCTGATGCCGTCGAGCTGCCACCATTGGACCTTTGAGCAAGATCCTTAACCCCAAGTGCTCAGATGCAATCGGGCGTTGAGCTGGCAACCCGACCCTGTAAGACACTGCCACAGAAATGATGGATGTACCTCGAACATGGGGTGTATCTGTTGCCTGATATGGTGGTTGGTATTGTATATGGACCTTTTCACCCCTGTATAAGTGGAAGATATAGGTTGGGGCTGCCAATGGGGGAGTAATTTATGACAGTTACTTCCTACTGCATTGTAACTGTATTTTGTGTTTTTTTCTTTTTAACTCTCAAATGTAAGCCAAAAATTGTAATCATTATAATATAACATAATATAATATAATATAATATAATATAATATAATATAAATTATATTATTTAATTTTACATATTATAGTATTTCACTATCAAACAGCATGCTCTTTTAATAATAGGTTGGTTCCTGGATTGCAAATTAAAGTATGGGCCTCTTTGGCTAATGTTATTTCAAATGCAGGTGCAGTTAAAAGTGAAAGAGCTTACACAAAATGTGCCCTCTATGCAGATGATAAAAGATCACACAGTTAGCTTTTGAATCTTTACCGCATTCCATCATTAGTTTAAAATTGGTGATGGTTGGTAAATATCAAAATCTCATGAGCTCAAGGTTTATGAGGAGGAAAACTTTTCTTCTTTAATGACAGTAAATTGCTTTTTTGATAAAAGTATGTGTTGCTTAATGAGAATAAATACGTCACTCTAGCAAATCTTAGAAGTCTGGCTTCTGAGACTAATCGCATGGTGTTGAAAATTGCTAAATATAAAAATTACATGCTATTATGAGAGCAGGAAAAAATCTTCTGGAAATATTTGGCTCTAATCAGGTCATGATGGTGAAAACCAGGGCAGGGAAGTATTAGCTCAGTGGGTAAGATGTCATAAATACAAATCCCAGCACTGCCAAGCTTCTACTGTTAAGCAATGACCTTGAACCTGAAACTGCCAAATGCCACAACTGTACAGTAAATGAAAGCAGACATGAACATGCAGTGGGTGTTTGGACTTCACAATGATTTAAGTTGACAAGTTCTACACAAGGAAATCCCTAAGTTGTGACCTACCAATATTTGAATGATGAGAGGAAAGTAAAGTAAATTGTTTTCTTTCTTTTTTTTTTTTAAGATTTACAAAAGAGTAGAAAAATGTTTTAGAGGAAACTGGTTCATTCTGGCAGAATGAAAAAGGACAAGGAGTAAGTGCACTGATGGGCAGGAAAGACAGGATGGGATGAAAGGTTAATGAAGGATTAATGTGTGGAAATCAAGTTTAATAAAGGTTAATCCTTTCAGACATGAGTCAAAGACAGTTGAGTATCCTACAGAATAGTGAAAATAACTTCCTCAGTACTTCTTCTATAAAACTGACTTTATTTATCATCAGCTGTTCTGCAGTGTGCCATGTAGTAATATGCTGTTCGAACTTGTAGGACCAGTACGATGGAACATCTTTGGGGTTACAGTATCTATCATGTCAATAAAGTATCTGGAGAACTTCCAGATCAGCACAATCCTTTATGATAATAGTCCACAGCTCTTTCTACAAGGTGATTACCTTGCCTATTTAGATATAGGTTTTACTGAGCATGCTGGAGAATATGAGTTCTTTTGATAACTTTGTCACATTCGTTCCATTCTATTTTCATGCAAAACCCAGGAGTCTACAATATATATATATATATATATATATATATATATATATATATATATATATATTTTTTTTTTACCCATTGAAAACTGGTCTGTCATGTAATATGTCACTTTCTTTACAGGCATGCAAATATTCTTCTGTAATGTTATTTATTCATTAATTGTAGTGTAACTTTGTAGGGAATGGTCTTGTACATAATAATGCAGACATAATAAACTTGTATAACAAACGTTGTACTACAGATAATATGGGGCCTACGACTTTGGCACAGTAGTGTATACATGTATATCTATATCACAGCAGGATTTTTGCTGTCACACCCTTCTGGCAATTTTCATTTGGCAATGTTATGGATGTTGTAACACAATTTATAAGTGATTGCTTATAATAGACCGGGAACATCCCACAAGAGCTGCAGTGCTGGAATTACACAATCATCTAGTCATCACAAATTGGCCCTTGTCACTCAAATCCTTACATTTGCCTATTTTTCTGCTGCCAACACAAATTCAGGGACAAAAGTTTCAATTGCTGTTTAATATTTCCGATAGGTGACTGAGGGGACCAAAGGCTGCCCTGTGAAGTTTTATCCAATAGAAGAGCTAATGCTGGTTCCAGTGTAAAGGTGTCAGAACACACAGTGCAGTACTGTTTTGGTGCAGAACTACTCAATATTAGGTGGGTTGTCATAATGGTGTGCCTAATTGGTATATATTGTAAAAGCCTGACTCAGGCAGCACCACAGACAAACAAATCACTTTAAGGTCTTAAAAGATTTTTTTAATTATTATTAATAACAAGGGAAGGTTTAGGATACAGTAAACCTTTTAGGGAAGGTTTAGGAAAAAGTGAGAAATACATACTCTGAAGAGAAAGTAAAAGTGTGCTGTGTCCAGCAGGCAGGTTGGCCCAAAGCTGGTGGGCTGTTGCAGTGGCAGGCTGAGAAGGTGGACATGCAGCGCTCCACATGAGTGTTGATCACCATTCATTGGCAGCAGTGGCAGGCCAAAGTTGAAAATATCCAGAATCTGAAGCAAGGAAGCTGGCGCAGCTGTCACAATAGTGTGGTTGTGGCGGCAGGCCACAGTACTAAAGGCATTGAGATTGAGGTTGTGGCAAGCTAGCGTGGTGAACATGAAACAAAGACCACAATCGGAGTCTAAGTAATGTGGCAGCAATCACAAGACGTGGCCATGCATTTCTGTGGCAGCAGTCCAGAACCGGATACACTAAGATCAATGGTGTGGCAGGTTGACAAGATGGACATAAAATGGTGGCTGCAATCTCAAGCTCATCAGCAGCATGTCCATGTCGACATCAGAAGTGGACCAGAAGGCCAGTCACAGTTCAATGGTAGTGGCGGCAGTACATGTGAATCACGATTCATACATTGTTTTTTTTTTTTTTAATACATGTTTTACAGTTGAAACCAGAGTTCCCTTTCAAAAGCTACACTCAATGCTGCGTGAAAATGCTATGGGAACATCTCTTGCCCGGTTGTGAAGCCTGTGCATGTCAGACCCGCCGAATACCTTCGGCTTATAACCTGTGCCAGGCATGACGTCACCGAATAAGGTGCACCTGCAGGTTATAAATAGGAGTGAACCGGAAACATCCTCAGATCTTTTTGTCTTCAGGACCACTTTGTGTTTGCGTGTGCATGTACAAGCCGTAAAGAAAGCGAAATAAAAATAACAGCATTAACTCACCGATATGGCGGAGTTACTTAAGAGATGCGTGCCTCCGTGTGATCGATCTCTTTCGGAGGGCGATCTTCACGAGTTTTGTCTCGAGTGCTTGGGGAAGAACACGCTCGCCTCGGGCTTCAGGGAGACAGTGAGTACTGTGATCTTCTCCCTATTAAGGTGCTTCGCGCGCGGCTCGCTTTCTTTAAAGAAAAACCGCGAGCCGCGGCGCATTCCTGGGGCTCGCGTGCTGATTTGGCAGACGCGCACGAGACGGAATTTCCCCTTTCTCTCGCGCTCTCTCCGGATCAGGAAGTTTTAGCTTCCGCTTCGCAAGCGCGCTCCGGCGCTTCTTGTGAAGGAGCGGAAGAATCTTCCTCTCTCGCTTCCATGGAAGTAGCCTCCTCACAACGCTCCTCCAGTGCTGACAGAGCTTTTGAGGAATTATTAGAGGTTATAACGCGTGCGGTCGAGCGATTGCAGATTCCCCCAAGCGTTCGAGATTGAACGACAGGTGTCTGTCGGGTGGCCGGGGGGAGGAGCCTCAACGTCTCTCTCTCCCCTTCTTTGGTGACATCCATGATGAATTAACTCTTTCATGGAGCAAGCCATATTCATCGCGTGTTTTTGTACCATCGACTTCGACTTATTCGAATATCGTTGGTGCGAAAGCACGCGGTTATATGGTGATGCCCAGATAGAAGAGACGCTTGCGAGCTATCTCTCTCCTGGGACATCATCCTCCCTGAGAAAGCCTATTCTCCCCTCCAAGCCGTGCAGATTGACATCTGCTTTGGTGGGTAAACCTTTTCAGGCAGCAGGACAGGCTGGTGCTTCACTGCACACCATGGCGGTTTGGCAGGTTACCAGGCTGACCTGCTGAAGGACCTGAGCAGCGGCGGGGCTATTGATGACAGGGCGTTTGCAGAGCTGCGCCGAGCCACAGACCTGTCTCTCCGTGCAACCAAGCGGACGGCCCGTGCTGTGGGCCGTTCCATGGCTGCCATGGTGTCCACGAAGAGGCATCTGTGGCTGAACCTCACGGGCATCAAGGATAAGGATCGTGTTGCCCTCCTCGATGCCCCCATCTCGCCTTCCGGCCTTTTTGGCGACGCTGTTAATTCCGCCGCCACTAGGTTTCGGGAGGCAAAGCTATATGAACAGGCCTTTGGGAGGTTCCTTCCCCGCCGTGCTCAAGAACCGGGACCGTCGGCCACCCGGGCCCGGCCAGGTCTGACCCCTATCAGGCATGAGGTGCAAAAGGAGAGCGTGACCAGCCGCGCACCTCCCCGTAAAGGCTGGGGTGGGGCTCAGCGCTCTTCTCAAAAATCTGCTTCGAAAAGACCGGATCTGAGGAGCTTCCTCTCTTCAAAGAAGAAGCCCTGAGTTCGTGCGCCTGGGGCTGTGGGGGTGTCCCCCCCCCGGGGAGGGGCGCCTGGATTTTCATCACAAAACAGGGCCACCTCCCTGGCACTCCCGGGAGGCCGGTGTTCAATCCCCGCCACCACTGGTGTTCGGGGAACGCCGGTCTCCAAAGAAAAAAAGTTGGGTGTTCAGGCATCTCCTGCCACACTTTATCTCCCAACACCTAACATCCCCCCCCTCCCCCCCATCTAGCCGAAGTGTCAAAGCTCGTGCCCCTTTCGGAGAAGCTGGCAGCGTGGAGACTACTGCCAGGTGTATCTCCTTGGGTATAAAGGACTGTAGGCACAGGCTACAGGATTCAGTTTGCACATCGTCCTCCGCGTTTCAACGGCGTGGTCTCCACTTCCGTGAAACCGGATCGAGCACATCTGCTGGCCCAGCAGTTACAGACTCTGCTGGGCAAAGGGGCCATAGAACATGTTCCCCTCCCAGACAGAGGATCGGGCTACTACAGTCGGTACTTTTTGGTGCCCAAGAGAGGGGGAGGGTTGCGTCCGATCTTGGATCTTCGTGGCTTGAACTGCTATCTCAGAAATCCAGATTCAAAATGTTGACTGTCAAAATTATTGTTTCTCAAATCCAACTAGAGGATTGGTTTGTGACAATCGATCTCAAGGACGCATATTTCCATATAGAAATATTGCCACAGCACAAGAAGTTCCTGAGGTTCGCTTTTGGGGGCGAAGCTTACCAGTATTGGGTCCTTCCATTTGGCCTAGCTCTGTCACCCCGCACATATACAAAATGCATGGATGCAACTCTGGCTCCTTTAGGACTCCAGGGCATCCGTATTTTGGAATTACATAAACGACTGGCTGATTCTGGCCCAGTCTCAGGAGCTAGCGCTTCGACATCGGGATGTCGTCCTAGCCCATCTTCATTCTTAGGATTGAGACTCAACGCCACAAAAAGCGTTCTCCTTCTTGTTCAGAGGACAACATATTTGGGTGTCACATCGGATTCAGTCACAATGCGGGCACAGTTGTCTCCTGCTCGTGTCGAATTCATTCTCAACACCCTGAAGGAAATCAAGCTAGGCCAGAAGGTCACCGTTCATCACTTTCAGAAATCTTAGGCCTCATGGCAGCTGCGTCCACGGTGATACCTTTGGGCCTTCTGCACATGAGAGCGTTTCAGCTGTGGCTAAGAGCCAGGGGGTTTCATTCAAGGGCCAACCCCCAGAGGCTAATAAGGGTTACGCACCGGGGGCTTCGTACCCGTTCTATGTGGTTCAGACCCCGGTTTCTGACTTTGGGTCCCACTCTAGGTCCGTCTTGTCGTCGCAAGATGCTAACGACAGACGCTTCCCTCACGGGCTGGGGTGCGGTCTTGGATGGTCGTCCAGCACAAAGGAGCTGGAGAGGTCATCTTCTCGCGTGGCACATCAATTGCCTTGACATGATGGCTCTGTTTCTGGCCCTGAAACACTTCCTCCAGCAGTTGAGAGGCTACCATGTCCTAGTGCGGGTGGACAGCACTGCGGTAGTCTCGTACATAAATCGCCAGTGTGGACTGTGCTCGCGCCGCTTGAACAAGCTAGCGCACCAGGTTCTGCTTTGGGCACAGGACAAATTCCTGTCCCTCAGGGCGATTTACATTCCAGGGCATATGAATGTAGGAGCAGACTTGCTATCCAGACAAGCTGTAAAACATGGGGAATGGAAAATCCACCCCGAAGTAGTCAGTCAATCTGGGAAAGATTTTGCGTAGCAGAGGTGGACCTCTTTGTCTCATAAGAGGCAGCACAAGGCCCCCTTTACTACTCTCTGACTCCTCCAGCTCCCCTGGGTCTGGACGCAATGGCCCACACGTGGCCCAGGTTACGCCCTTTATGCGTTTCCACCTATAGTTTCTGCTCCCGGGAGTCCTGGCGAGGGTCCGTCAACAAGGGTTGCGCCTCTTATTGATAGCGCCCCATTGGCCGACCAGAGTGTGGTTCTCGGATCTAATATCTCTCCTCGACGGCTCACCCTGGGTGATTCCAGTGAGGAGGGATCTTCTGTCTCAGGCGCAGGGGACAATACTTCATCCCCGGCCCGAGCTCTGGAACCTTCACGTTTGGCCCCTGAACGGGACCAACTGAGACAGGCTGGGCTTTCAGTCAGCGTAATTGAAACCATTTAAGTGCCAGGGCTCCCTCCACTAGAAGAACTTATGCCCTCAAATGGAGTGTGTTTGAAAATTGGTGCATGGCAAAACACATAGACCCAGTTCACTGCCAGATTCTTTCAGTGCTGGAGTTTCTGCAAGAAAAGTTGTCCTCGGGCTTATGCCCTAGTACGCTCAGAACGTACGTAGCTGCTATTTCGGCCTGTCACGCTCTGAACAACGGGGTTTCTGTGGGCAAGCACCATTTAGTTGCCCGTTTTATTCGTGGAGCTAAACGGTTGAAGCCGCCCACTAGAGCTGTGGTCCCTTCATGGGACTTAACTATCGTACTCGAAGGCCTGGCCGACACCCCGTTCGAACCACTAGAGTCAGCGCCTGTCAAGCTTCTGTCTCTTAAGATGGTTTTTCTGATGGCTATTACTTCTTTGAAGAGGATTGGGGATCTGCAGGCTCTGTCAGTCTCCCCATCCTGCTTAGACTTTGCCCCTGGGCTAGTCAAAGCTATTCTGCATCCTCACCCGAACTATCTTCCCAAGGTTCCATTCTCGACCATGCACCCAGTTGTTCTCGAAGCCTTCTGTCCTCCGCCTTTCACAGCTCCGGAGCAGGAAAGACTTCACTTACTGTGTCCAGTACGTGCTCTTCGGATCTACGTCCACCGCACTAGCCAGTGGCGTAAGTCAGAGCAGCTCTTTATTTGCCATGGGGGTCGCAACCGGGGGGCGGCTGCCACTAGACAGACTCTGTCACACTGGGTGAGAGATGCCATTGCCCTAGCCTATGAGGCGCGTGGTCACACTTCGCCTCTAGGAATCAGGGCTCACTCAACCAGGGGGATTGCCTCATCGATTGCCTTGGCAAGAGGCGTCCCCCTGCAGCAGGTGCGTGATGCGGCGGGCTGGTCCTCTCCACACACGTTTGTTAGATTTTATAGTCTGGATGTCAATGCTACTCTGGGTTCACGGATCCTTCAGTCAGCATCCCAGAGCTAGGTCTGAGACCTCCTCGGCTTGTGCGCACACGCTACACAACCTGGGGGTCCAGGCACTTGCAGTGCGGCGGCGTTGGTATTCTCGTTCCCATAGCGTTTTCATGCAGCATTGAGTGTAGGTTTTGAAAGGGAACGTCTCGGGTTACTTGACTGTAACCCTGTTCCCTGATAAAGCGGGAACGAGATGCTGCGTTCCGATGCCGCACTGCTGGCGTGCCTGGACGTCCTTCAGACAAAATTGACCTGAGGATGTTTCCGGTTCACTCCTATTTATAACCTGCAGGTGCACCTTATTCGGTGACGTCATGCCTGGCACAGGTTATAAGCCGAAGGTATTCGGCGGGTCTGACATGCACAGGCTTCACAACCGGGCAACAAAGAGATGTTCCCATAGCGTTTTCACGCAGCATCTCGTTCCCGCTTTATCAGGGAACAGGGTTACAGTCAAGTAACCCGAGACGGTTTACATCCACTTTAGCCAAAACACATTTAAACTCTTGTTTTCATAATTCCTAACGTTTAATTCTAGTGAAAATTCCTTGTATTAGGTCAGTTAAGATCACTACTTTATTTAAGAATGTAAAATGGCAGAATAATAATAGAGAGATTATAATAATAGAGATACGTCTTTCATCACATTCCCAGTGGGTCAGAAGTTCACATACACGTAGTTAGTATTTGGTAGCATGGCCTTTAAATTGTTTAATCTGGGTCAAATATGTCAGTAGCCACTTATAATAAGTTTCTGGAATTTTAGCTCTTCCTCCTAACAGAGCTGGTGCAACTGAGTCAGGTTTGAAGACCCACTTACTCACTTACACTCTTTTTCAGTTCTGCCCACAAATTTTATATTAGATTGAGGTTAGGGCCACTCCAATACCTCGACTTTATTGTCCGTGAGGCATTTTGCCACAACTTTGGAAATATGCTTTGGGTCATTGTCCATTTGAAAGAACCATTTGCAACCAAGCTTTAACTTCCTGGCTGATTTCTTGAGTGCTTCAATATATCCACTTAATCTTCCTTCCTCATGATGCCATAGATTTTCTGAAGTGCACCAGTCCCTCCAGCAGCAAAGCACATGATGCTGCCATTTCTCCAAAAAGTAAGATCTTTGCTCTCATGTGCAGCTGCAAATCACAGTTTAGCTTTTTTATTGTAGTTTTGGTGTTTTAGAACAATGGGCCCTTCCTTGTTGAGCAGCCTTTCAGGTTACGTTGATAACAGTTCCATTTTTCGTTTTACCTGTTTCCTCCAGTGTTTTAACAAGTTCCTTTTCCATTGTTTTGGGATTGATTTGCATTTTTTATACCAAGATACATGTCTTCTTTATATGCGGTACAAGTGCTGCATGGTCTCATGGTGTTTATGCTTGTGAAATAGTTGTTACACACGAATGTGGTGCCTTCAGGCATCTGGAAATTGCTCCCAAGGATGAACCAGATTTGTGGAGGTCCACAAATGTTTTTCTGAGGTTTTGGCTGATTTCTTTAGATTTTCCCATGCCCATTTTTTAAGGTCCATTTTTTCGGACCTTACACGAGCTCCGCTTATAGCACAGCTCCTCACACGCTTCAAAAGAAGGCCAAGTTCAAGGCCACAGCCAACGGCACATCACTTTAAAAGGGTGCAAGGCATCGTAATCTGGCACCGTCGGCTTCCTATTATAAGAGGGGCTATAAAAGGAAGCCAAAAACCCTTTCCAGTGAGTGCGATGTTACAGGCTAGGAAATGCTCGTTGTTTTCTTTCGTTACAAACTCCGAGCTCCCAGGAGGGTTACGCCACCGAAGGACTGAACCCTCGCCACTGCCTGGCAAAGTCCTCCGCGTCCTCGCCGCCCTCGTCAGCCAGCCCAGCTCTTCGGCCTCACGAGACCCCTTGCTGCTGCTGCTCATCCCCCGAGGACGAACCCACTGAATTTCACCTGTACTGACGATTGGATGAGAATTGCACTTTGCAATTCACCGCTTTAATTTCTGTGTGTGAAAAAAAAAGTACTGTTCGAGCACCGCAAAAGCTCTCTGTCTGTTTCTGTTCCATCCGCAGCTTAACGGCTTTGCATCGTTTCTGGAAGCAGGTGTGGGATTAATTAGGAAAGTAGTGAATGATACCATGCAAAAAATGACCATCAGAATGTTTTCCAGTCAGAAGTCGTGGGTGGAGAAGACCATACGCGATGCTCTGAGATCCCACACCGCTGCCTATAACACGGGACTTGCACCTGGTGACATGGACTCGTACGAGGCTGCGCCATACAACGTGTGGTTGTGGTGAAGGATGCGAAGCAGCGCTACAGGAGGAACCTAGAGACACAGCTCCAACAGAGTAACTTTAGGAACCTAAACCTATACTTATGTTTTCTATATTGTATCATTTCTATTTTATCTTCTTATATTCCTTATTTGAATATTTTTCTTTTCATTATTATATTCTTATCTCATGTTCTTTATTTAGAATAGTCTATTTTTCTTCAAAATTTTTAGGTCATGGGGCAGTTAAAACATTTCACTGCATATCACACTGTGTATGACTGTGTATGTGACAAATAAAATTTCATTTAGATTTTGATTTGCAGCATCAGTTTGAATGTTATTCAATCAGTGTATTGTGTAAAGAGGCAGCACTTTAACAGTCAGTTCAGTTGGTGTGTTGGAAGCTGGGAAAATGGGCCTGAGCGATTTTAAAAAAGAATTTTGTGATGGCTAGATGAAATGGGCAAAGCATCTCTAAAATGGCAGGTCTTGGGATGTGTTCCCAGTCTGCAGTAGTTAGTACCTACTGTCGGTCATCCAATGAAGGTTGACTGATGTGCATAAGGAGCAAAGACTAGGTTGGCTCGATCTGATAGAAGAACTACTTTTGCACTACTTTATCTTAAAAGACTTAAAGTGGGCTACCGTATAAAGGTGTCAGAACACACTGTGTAACCACAAGCTTATCAGAGTGCCCACGTTGACCCCTGTGGACTGCCAAAAGCTTACAATTTGCACTTGAGCATCAAAACTGGACATTGGAGCAACGGAAGATGTTCACTTGTTCTGATTATTCACATTTTCTTTTACATCATTTGGATGGTGTGTGTGTTACTTCCCTGGGAAAGAGGTGGCAGCATGCTGCATCATGGGACGAAGTCAAGCAATCTGTAAATGAACGTTGCACATTCTTCACTAATTTGCACTGCTTTTGCCTATTTACGTATGAAACAAACATGTACATGTTTGCATTTTATGTTATGACAATCAGCAAAGCTGCTGCTGCCACCAATGCGTATTTAAATTGTGTACACAATTTTTTAATAGTTAAAGTAAGAGCATTTCTACATGCATAATGGAATGAGAACTCAAAAAATCAGGGATAAACAGCTGTGAGGTGATAGGAAAACCACTTATTAGTAAGCGCAATCAGGAAAAAGCTTCAAAAAAGTTTATTGAAGTGAAGTCCAGATTTGGCCTCTCCAAAGCAATGAGTGCATAATCGTAAGAAGGGAAGTACATGAAACGATACATCCATCATGCATAGTAAGTCCCTGTACAAGCTTCTGGAGTCTGGACTCCCTGAATGTACTGAAAGGGTCAGGTTATCCCAATAAAACATTTTGAGATCAGACTTGAATTGTGAAAGAGTCATTCCAGGAGCATACAGTAGGTATAGCAGTATTTTTTGGACATGAGTCCTGTGAGTGGTCCAACTCTCTGTAAAATTTTTTTTTTTTTAAACGATAGAAAGAAAGAAAGAAAAAAGGACATTAACTAACCAAAGATAGTATTTTATATATCAGGATTTAATCTACATCAAAATGTCTCTGGTTCTGTAAAACTGAGTGCATCTTTCATATGATATATGCACGTTATCAATGTTTTTAATGGAGGCACTTGTGAGTCGATGTATACGTGTGTGTGCTTTTGATAAGATAATTTTTGAAGGGCTTTGGAGCTCGAAATTGATTGATTGGTATAATCTTCTTCATGGCCTCAGAGGCCCAAAGGAACCATTCAGACTTGCGCCTTTGCTTTAACTGAAATGAGAGTGGGAAAATAAGGTTTTACTTTTCTTTTTTTATAGATTAATTTATACTCCCTTTCCTCAGAGAAGCTTAGTGTAGGTCTAAGCCCAAAGCTTAATTTCCCGCACTTTTTTTTCTCATCCGTAACACCACTGATCCCAAGGCCCTTAAATCTACCATCTTTTAGGTCTTTAAATGTAACACACTTGCTGCCAAGACTAACACAACACTAAGCTTCAATTAATATTTTATCATTTTCCCCTATAGGCGGGATCATTTGGTTGTACAGTAGAAAACCTGTGGACTAGATTAGAATAAAGACAATCAAGAAATGTTGGAGTATTCTGGCATTAACTAACCCCAAACCTATCTATTGAACTATGCTGATGATTAACATTAACTGTTCTTCATTACCAAAGGGCTCCAATCTCAGCAAGTGTCTTACCTTGTACTGCCATCAACATGAAGCTGAGCTCCAATTACCATTGTGGACTGTTAAAGAGCTTACGTATTTACTCTCACTCACTCATTTGTCTTTACCACTTTATCCTGTATACGGGGTCACAAACCTAACCCTGGAGATGCGGGGTACACTTTGGACAGGGTGCCAATCCATCACAGGGCACATGCACACACATTCATTCACACACTACAGGAAATTTGCATACACCAATTTGGATACTTCATGTCTTTGGAATGTGGGAGGAAACCAGAGTACTCGAAGTACCCACCAAGAACGGGGAGAACATGCATGCAAGTACACACAGACACAGATTGTTTAAAAGCTTGGTTTGGTAATTACTGTTCCACTTAATCCTTGTTGTAATGTCCAGTTTGTAAAAGTTTGCTGTGTATTATAAACGTATTTGCATATTATACAAAGTTTGCTTTATACATACTGTTGGCTAGTTTGCAATTAAATTACTGGAGAATAAAAAGAAATTGGATTGCTTTGCTCATTCTCTCACAAAGTCTCTGGAACACTGTGTTATTCCAAAAGCATGTGAATCAACTAATGCAACAATTTCATCCCGTGTGACTATTTTGATTACCAAAAATACCAAGTGTCCATAACAAGGTATTAAAAATATCTGATTGCATTTGACACTAAAAAAAAAAAAACACAACAACATGAACTTATGAACTTCTTGACCCCTCCTGATGATGCTTAACTTTAGCTGTCCTTTGCTTCACAGGATATTCCAACCTCAGCACGTCTTGGCTTTCATTATAGATATCTCATTCTGGAAAAGACAACCCAGTGGAGAACCCAGCAATCAAACATAATATCATTGCCAAGATTAGTTTGACTGCCAGAGATCTTGGGGTAATTCACTGGTGACCAGTACGCTAGATAGTGCAATGTGTCAAAGACCTGATTCCGAAGCTTTACTTTGTACAGTACCAAACTGTGTGTTTTGCCCAAGGACTCATCGGCACTGGCAAGATTGCAATTAAACCACAGCAGATGATCCATGCTGAAATAAATGGCACAAGTTGATTGATTTGGGATCAGCATTTGTAGCAATCTGTACTGGCTCTTACTCAAGCTATTGTGGTGAATTATGACTTCCTCTTCCTCCAGCTTACTGGTATTGATTTACATGTATGTCATTCCAGATTTAAAGCACATACAAAAATAATAAATGTAATAGTTCAACGAAAAGCCACCCCGCATGGACAGTTAGACTGATAATGGGAAAGAATGTTCCACATACAGTACATTACTGGACCTTACCTGATCTTTGCCAGACATCTGCTTCCACATGCCTCTTGTCATTTCTGTAGTCTGCAGGGGATAATAGATTCTCTGAGGATGACTATTATGACCTTTTGACACCTCTGGTGTCTAACAAATTTCTTCTGACGTCAGAACATGTGTGCAGTTTAGCACCATGAGATGACACGTAGCAGCGGTGGCCTTGAATTTACAGAGCAAAGTCATGTGTGTTGAATTAAAACACTATTGCCTTAGTAACCATGTTCAATATCATACCCAAGAGACATTTATGCTTTGTTACTGTCAAAGCATGTGCTTCATCTTGTAGACAGATAGAGACAGGTAGATAAAGATTCCACTGTAATTCTTTAGAACAAGGTCTGACACGTATTTGAAGACGCATAATATACAATAAATATATTGGGAACAACCTTTAGCACACTTCTGAAGGGGTCATCAGACCTCTATGAGCAGATCACAATGAAGGAAGCATGAAAAATATGAGATGGCGCCTGCTAAGATACTAAGTGTGTGTATAAATGTGTGCACTGTTTATGAGAAAATATTGTGACAAAAAGATTACTATGGATCCAATATGTCCGCGATACATGACAAAAATGAAACACCAGCTAGACGAGACTCTAAGTGAATGTGTTACCTCTGATCTAATAATAAACTTCTAGGTATTCATATTTTATGCATTTTATTCAGATATTTCTCAAACCTGGTCCCGTGACTCATTAAAGCAATACATTATCATGTCACAATATACCTTTAGAAACCTAGTCCATTTCCTCTCAGAATTAAGCCTTATGTATTATTCAGCCCTGATATGAACATTATAATTCGCCTGAGATTAATTATTTATCATTACGGGGGGAAAAAAGTCAAAAACCTGGGAGAAATATTAGTCAAAGCATTTGTAGAGAAAGTAGGCATTTAGAAAAAAATCCATAGCGTTTGACTGTTTAAAGAGAGAAACTGCACACGGCGGAGGGAGTGGGTGTAGCAAAGCCTGACTTATAGTTGGAAAGAAAGACACATCAGCTAGAAAGGAGCGTACTGGGTCAACAGTTGCTGCCTGAATTTTTCTTTGATCAGACTAAAGCAATGCTTCCTACTCACACACAGCCACCAACCTTAATCAGAGCTTTAACAATTTAATAAAGCAGGTGCTTTGTGACCATTATGGGATCTAAGAAATAAAATGCCATGCTGCTAATATTCCTACTGTTTATTTATTCTGACAGTAAACATTGGCCATTTTAATAGGAGATCATATACGCCTGCTGACGTTATCCAATCAGCCGATCACATGGCAGCAGCACAATGCATACGGTCAAGGGTTAATGTTTGCATTAACGACTTTAGAATAGGAATGTGAATGTGATTTCAGTGTCTCGTCTTTGTTTGTTTGTCTGTTTTATGTATTTCTGTTTAAACTCTAAGAATGCAAAATCAGCTATTTCTGAAATACTCAAATGAGCCTGTCCTGTGCCAACAACTATGCCAAACACACTATGAGCAGCAGCAGTTCCGCAGGCAGAATTGGTTGCAGTGAAAATGGGAGAAAATTGGAGAGAGGAGGACAGATTGGTTTACGATGACAGGAAGGCTGTGGTGATTTAAATAACCAACTTTACAAGCCGTGGAAAAGCATCTTTAAATTCACAATATGCTGCACCTTGAGGCAGATGGGTTACACAGCAGAATACAGCATCAGGTTCCGCATCAGGTTAAAGTGAGGCATAAACTCACCGCAACTGTACAATCGAAGAGTGGAAAAAACATTGCCCGCTGCTATTGACCTCAATCGCTTTCTCATCACCTGGTGTTTCTGATCCGCATAATTTTTATGCACCGTGCTGCTGGAATAGGATTGGTGAAGAATAGAATGAATGGACAAATGTAGAGTAAACGCTGAGAGTAAATACTTGCAGTAATATTAGCCATAACATTACAACACAGAATATTAAGCTCAATATTATGGAGGTTCCACTTTTGTAAACTGGGCAGCACTGGCCCCTCGGGTCATGACTCCACAAGGCACCAGGACATTGGCAAAAGTCTTGTTCATCCAGAACATCCATTGGGTGCTTGATCAGATTGGGATCTGAGGAGTTTGGAGTCTAGGTCCCATGTGCAACAGGTTGTAGTGCACTGGATGTTCTGGTGCCTTACTAGCATGGCCAGCATTGCCCTTTTTTGGGGAGTTGTGATGCACTGGCTTTTCTGTGGGATTGGACCGGATCAGCTGGCCTTTGCTAACCAGGAGCATTGAATTAACCTTGGGTGTCCATGTCCTGTCACCAGTCTACTGATATATACTGTAATTGGTAATCAATGTTAATGTGTTTTGGCTGATGGATGCATATCAATATTGATAGAATGTGCATTTAGTTTTTTACTCTCCTGAATTGTCTAATGTTCTTGGTTGAAAAGCATACTTTGATAGCACAGATAGCAGCTGGGTTTTTGAATGATACAGGGAGGTTTTAAGAAGTCGTCTGGGTGATTATTGTAGAAAGTGCTGAAAATGGCATTACTCTCTGGGAGGGAAGGATGGCATTAATCTCTCTTTTGACAGTTAGAGCAACATTAACCAATGCTACAGTAGTATGTGGAACAGTATGTTAAAATTGTTGTAGGTACCGTAAACCTTTTTTATGTCATTTTGCTTAGATTTTTCTATAAGGTTTTGCACATTAGTGCCTTTATATTAAAGAGCAACTTTTAGATTTTCAAATATTTTCACTATCCTGTTTTTTTTTTTTAATGTTGTATGATGTCAGCATCACTGAGACTGTCTGCAACTCAAAGGAAGAAGAACTTATATAACTGAAATATATTATAAAATTGCATTATGGTCTACTTCAGCGAACTATTTTGCTTTAAAGGCAAAAGGAATATACAGTACGAATTTTTATTTCATTTTAAAACACAAAATTTTCTTACATTTTAAAGCATTGTCATTTTACAGAATGTTCTACATGCTTAGGACCTTCTGTAGGTGCACATCTCAAATACATAGCAATCCCTACTGTACCTCTATAAAGCGACCCACCCTCACCTGGGTTTCAAGCTGTTTAGACCAAACCGGCAGCGCTGTCTGGGTTTGTGATCTCATGTAGACTAATGATCATATAACCTGTTTCAACTGTCCCTCTACTGGAAATGCCATTTTTATAAATAGCAATGGACAAAATGTGAACACTTAAAATAACCCAGTGACACTGTGATGCCTGTGTTCTAACACCATGAAGATCCGGAAATGACAGCAAGGTAAAAAAGATATGATCTAATATTAATGAAGCCATTTGAAAATGGACATCAGTGAGTGCAAAAGATGAAATGACAGGACGGGGCTGAGTAACAGCATCTACTGTAGGTTATAATATATACTGTATAAATAATATATATATATTTTTTTTTTACAAAGTATGAATATATGATGGGCACACTGAAAGAAACATTAAAAAATTAACCAGTGGACCATGGAATATGGACCAGATTTGTGAATTAAGTATTATGTATTATGTATTGAATTCAGTAGTATGGTTTAAGAAATATCATACAGTAGTAGAATCATAGTTCTTAACACTGTTTTCCAATTATCTTTATTCTACACAAGCAAAAGCCATATTGTTGAGTCATCAGTAACAAGGTTTAATTAACAAAAGTGGTGTTTAAGGAAGTTAGGAATCCCAAAATATATCATTCATCATCATAAAAAATTGCAATACCTAAATTTGTTATGAGAAATTCAAAAAAGGTGTCAGTGACCAATGGCATGGTTAATGACCTCAGCTGCATTGTTGCACAGGTGACAGTAGCAGCAGCAACACTTGACTGACCAGGATTAAAAAAAAAAAAATCAGTAGCTTATAACAGTCGTATCTATCCACTAACACCCAGCCTATTATTGAGCGATCTAGATCCATCCAAGCCCACCCACGCTTTGGCACACACATCAATGCAATGCTCTGTAAGCTTTCAAAAATAGCTTGTGTAATTGCTTGGAGTCAGTGTCAATGGAAATAAACAGCAAAACAGCAATTATCAGAGTGATGAACTTTGGTCATGATATGAACATAAGTGGTGTTTATTAGAAGGGTAAGGACTAAAAAGTGAGTCAAACAACATGGAGGACAAAATACACATACACACACACACAGGGCACATGCATGCCAAGACTAATAAAATTTGCTGAGAGAATTTGCTCAGAAATCTGCTACAAAAGGGTTGCATTTAAAAACATGGAGTTGCTGAACATCACTTTGTAAACTGTTTAATCCAGCATTGTAACCTTGATTACTCCCATGGATTACTCCTGTTGTCCATCCTTCAGTGCTTATTGGTTTTGAACACTGGAAGCTTTATTTATGCAGTCTATTCTAGACTCATGTCTCTTTTTTTAAAGTAGCCTACAGTGAGCGTGGATCCTCATAACCCCTATGGGTGCATCAAGGTACTGTATAGAGGACTTTGCAAAGGAGAAAAAAAAATGTTGGTACAGTAGTCTGAGTTTAAGGAAAAGCTATTGCTTGCTCGATGGTTTAAATTAGGAAAGATTTTGAGAAACCGTTGCAAGTTTGTCAGAGAACAGCAGGATTACTTAACCCACAGATCCAGCAAGGCAAATCCAGCACACCTAAAAAAGAAAGAAAGTAACAGCGAACAAATCTTGCCTTGTACATCGCCGGAAAAATATGACATTGGCTCAGTGGCTAAATGCGAAAAAAAAAAAAAAAAAAAAGTGCTCTCCACAAACACTTACCTACTGTCACCATTTCACACCACTGATGAGTTAGAAGTGCCATATCATTTCTGTCCTGAATAAAAAAACACTTTCTCAGCACCTTGAGCCAGTCCTACTCCTAACCCAAGCAGTGTTTCTCTAGGAGGCACTATTTGATCATCTCTGCTTAAGGGAAAGATGAATGTGCAACTTCTGATGTTCAAGCATGGAGAAAGCCTAGCTGCTGACTACACACTAACCTTTCTGGCTACAGGGAGGTTCAAAACTATGTAAAGCAATGTGAAGCTCGAAGAAATGCTGCAAGCACTATTCACATGCAAGCAACTTCACATTTCGCAACTTGCTCTCTGTAAAGTCAAAGGTTTGGGTGCTTCTTCTCAGAAAACAGCTTTCTTCAATATTTGATGTTGTTTGAAAGAATAAATACACTAACCTTATTATCACTGCTAACACTTATTTTTCTTTGTGATGGTTGAACCTTAAACCTAGCAACTATGCAATCTTCACCCATGTGCTTTCACTGCTTAAAGTTTAAATATATGTAATAACCAGTATAGTATCAGAGTGCTCACATGTGATTGTCCAGGATATACTGCACATGCATGCTTAAGCCTGATGTATAGAGTACAGACCAAATGTTTGGACACACCTTCTCATTCAAAGAGTTTTCTTTATTGTGTTCTTTAGCCCAAACAAGTCTCTTCTGCTTGTTGCCTGTCCTTAGCAGTGGTTTCCTAGCAGATATTTTACCATGAAGGCCTGATTCACACAGTCTCCTCTTAACAGTTGTTCTAGAGATGTGTCTGCTGCTAGAACTCTGTGTGGCATTGACCTGCTCTCTGATCTGAGCTGCTGTTAACCTGCGATTTCTGAGGCTGGTGACTCGGATGAACTTATCCTCCGCAGCAGAGGTGACTCTCGGTCTTCCTTTCCTGGGACGGTCCGCATGGGAGCCAGTTTCTTTGTAGCGCTTGATGGTTTTTGTGACTGCACTTGGGGACACTTTCAAAGTTTTCCCAATTTTTCGGACTGACTGACCTTCATTTCTTAAAGTAATGATGGCCACTCGTTTTTCTGTACTTAGCTGCTTTTTTCTTACCATAATACAAATTCAACCTCTTTGAATAAGAAGGTGTGTCCAAACTTTTGGTCTGTACTGTATTTCTGTGTAAATCTATGCTATGTAACCTACGCAGTATAGTAGGTAGCGTAGTGTAGTGTAGAAGCAGCTGGACATGCAGTCGGTGGCAGGCGGATCAATCACAGTGGTTGTAGCCTGATGTTGCTACAACATGTAGTTACATTTCAGGCTAAGCCATAGTTAAACTTTATAGTTGAGCGGATGGTTAGGGTACGTGGCTATGAGAGACATACAGTAAGGCATAGACTTGACACAAGGGCATAAATCAGAATATAAACAGTACTAACAGTCAGTATAAATATTCTACAGTATATTTACTGTAAGTCTAAATATGACATTTAAGCAAAGGTGAAGAATGCCTCCATGGAAATTGGGGTCAACCATAATACATCATCCACGAGTCAGAGATGGTTAAGGGCCTAACTAGGGAGGATTGTCAATGCCGGGGCTTGAAATCACAATCTTCTCGCCCGTAGGCCTACTACTGCACCAACCCTATCCTCAGAAATTAAGAAATAACACAACGGCAACCCATCAACATCAAAGAAAAAAAAAAAGATTGTGGTTTCACCTATTTCATACTGTAGTAAAGTGTGTGATGATTTAAAACACACAAGTGATACGTTCCATGTTCATTGGAGAGGTTTTAGGAAAAATGCTTTCAATTTTCGACTCCCATTAGCGAGCACCTGTTTGTAAGTTGATAGCTTGAGTCTTTTTTCTTGGCCTTTATTTCTTTTGTTTTCCATATAAATCACCTATTGTCCCTCTTTCATTCCAAAGATATTTCTTTCAGCATCATGTTACATGCTATTCTGTTTCGTTGAATGGATGAGCATTTGGTCTGACAGAGTGATCATCAGCATCAATACAGGTTTTCAAATATTAAACGTTTGGATTTGGATAACGCTTTGGTTCATTTAGCAGATTAAATTTGATGAATGATACCGCTGGGGTATTTGCTTTTTTGTGTGGTTAGTGCTAATGAGGCATACAATCATGTGTTTACTCACTTATGATTATGTCACAATCTTTTTATGGATTTTTTTATATCCATTTCTCTCTCTCTCTCTCTCTCTCTCTCTCTCTCTCTCTTTCTCTTCCCTTGTGTTATTTCCTGTAACAAAAACATTGTTTGGGTTCTTTACATTTGCACTTCAGTGCATCTGAATTTTCCAGCTTGTGGTGTCTGATTTGGAAGCAAGCTGTGCATGCTAATTGCTGAAAGCGAGACATAACAACAGTTTGATTGCAGAGACATACCTCCTATAAGCAACCATAAAACACATACCTGCCTCCACTGGTGCAATATGCTGTTTGGCATAATTTCAGTCAAGTAGCAACCTTACAATGTAACATATGGTTATGTGTGTGTGTGTGTGTGTGTGTGTGTGTGTGTGTGTGTGTGTGTGTGTGTGTGTGTGTGTGTGTGTGTGTGCGTGCGTGTGTGTGTGTGTGTGTGCGTGTGTGTGTGTGTGTGTGAGAGAGAGAGAGAGAGAGAGAGACACACAAGTGAATGTAAGCTTCATTTCCAAGTAAGACTCATCTGCATGAATAAACAGAGAAATCATAAATAAAGTGGAGAAGCTTCAAGTTAATTGCTCAGTGGGCTGTGAGCTCACACCAGCTACTCATCATTTAACCTGCTGTAATATTAATGATGTGCATTTGCACTCTCTAAACTTGATGGTTCTACACCCTGGCCTCAGCATCTCCTGCTCTCTAACTGTACATTAACTGGCCATGGAGTCTCGCAAACATATATTATATTGTTCAAAGATATATGAAACTCCTTAGGAACCTCATTTTCCTTTTAATGCACTGAAACTTGGATAATATGAGTAGTATGCACATGAGAGGATAAAAAGGCATGACGATTTAAGCCACTCACTTGTGCCTACTATACTCCAGTTATACAACGATGTGAAAAGGCTTTACTAGTTATGTCTCATGCGCAGGCAGGACATACTGTAGAGATCGCTATCCCTCGTCTCACCTCAACATTGTCCTTCATTGTCCCACTTTTCCTCTGTCGGCAGATCCTCCTAAAGAAGTCATGGGAATTTGATCAAACCTTAATTATTATGACAAACATTAATTATTAGGAAGTATGGATGTGTATTTTAAACTAATACCATTCAATATGCTGTAACAGTCAGAGGGTTAGTAATGTTGTGGTAGATTGAATGGATGTGCAGAAGAGGTTTTGCTATGATGCCACTCTGATTAGATGGATCGTCAAACTTATTCTCCTCAGTAACAAGCAGTGTACGGTAGGATTGCTATGTAGAAAACTGGCTTATATAGTTGATGATTCATTTTGTAGACGTGCATGAGCTACAGTATTTAAAAGTTTAACTGCATGTAAACAGGGATCTTGATCTTGCCCTCTATCCGCAACCCCTCAAATTCCCATGATACTCCATTCATGGGAATTTGACCAAACCTTTACAGAACTTTTATTAAGAAACATAGATGTACACTAGCTATTTCATTTTTAGAGTGGACAGGAAACGCAGGTCTTTCATGGAAGTGTGCCATTGCGTGCATTGTATTGCCACGTACATTTCTCTTTACCTCAACATCTTCACCGCAAAACTCCACAATCAGAACATATCAGCTGACTATTATTTATCAGCACCTAACTACACCTCAAATAAGCATTTACCTCTTGTGTAGTATCAGACTGTTTGCTTTGTTTACCCTCTTACATGCTCTTAATTTCTCTTTCTATTTAAATTCTTTCACACTTAACACTGTGGTATGGTGACATCTAATGCATCTGAACTGGCAGGTGATGCATGCATACACCGTTTCCATCAAATTCAACCTGAAACCTCTGACACAGTACTGAATAAGATTTATTATAATTAAGAGTGACTGACTTAATTGTCAGTGTGACTGACTTTAAAGAAAAAGCCTTTCTCAAAGCAAATTTGATGACAATTAATTCACCTCAGACCTGCTCATTTATACAATTATCCACACAGTGCATTCAATCAGATGCAGATATGGGGTATGCATATCAAACTCAAGAATGTGGGAAAAAAAACAAAAAAACAGGTGCAATCCTAAGGATAAGATGCTTTATTGATGAGAGAGGTCAGAGAAAAATTGCCAGACTCATTTGAGCTAACAGAAAAGCTCAAAGCGATCACAGGTGCAACAAGCATCACGGAATGGCCAGCAAGTCAAACACTGAAGCACTGAGAAGAGCAGATGACAAGAGCAAAAAAAACAGGGTTTTAAAAACTTAAATGTAGAAAAAAAAAGTAACCAAACTTTAGTTGCGGCTCTTAAAATACTCAAACTAGCCTGTTTAACTGTCACCACACCAGAGTCAAAAGCACTGAAATCAACTGAAACTTCCCTTGACAGCTATAAATTGGCTTTAGTATTAAAGTCAGTCTAGCTACTGTAATATCTACAGTAGTCAAATGTAGCCTGTATTGTAAGTTAAAAACACACATGCTCCTCTCTGTAGGCCAGCTGTTAGCAGCTGTTACCAGATCTTTTAAATTTTTTTTTGCAGATTTTTTTTCGCACTGCCTACATTCTCATTGTCAATTGTTTTGAGTGCCATTTTCATAATTGAGCATTTCTCTCCATCTCGCACTTCAGTTCCCTTGAATATTTGCTCCTGTCTCTTCTCATTTATCACAAACTAATGAAACTATCAGGCTTTCTTTTTTCCCCTTCATTCTTTCTATTTTTTTCCCCTCAGTAAATTATGTTGACATGGAAGCAGGTTTGCGAATGTAATTGAATGTTACCCACAGTTTATAGCATTACTCCATGAATTAGATTGTGTTAAAGGGTTATATGAAAGAGGTATAAATCTTTTATACTGTACAACATACACACACACATGCATACTGTACATACAAGTTGGACAGACAACAGTTGACAAGTAGTCATTATTATTTGTGTTCCTCCAGGGTTTGAGCAAATTAATCTGGCACTATATAAGATAAGGGGAAAAACACATAGAAGCCTACCTCATCATAATCAGTTGGCTTTGTATCCTGTGTCATAAAAGAAGTGCATGAGTTCAACAGATTAAATAATTGTTGCTTTTGTCATATATAACTAACATGGGTTCTTCCCATTTATTTCTTCTCATATTTTAAGGTTTGTGATATTGTGTAATATGGCTGGGAAGGCCAAGAAAGTATAAAAAATATACTTGGGGAACTTTCACATGTGATTGTCAGAGGAGAATGAGACCGGGGAAGGCATGCCATCATAGTCATCACAAGCTCTCTTGGTGGATGGTATGATACCAAAGGAGGCAGCTCAAAGCAGCTGGTGGCAGGGTCAATCCCACAGTAATTGAGGGTTAACTACTGTAATCGATCACATTTTGCTTTGGGGCCCCACAAGGTGTGATGCATTCATTTTTCTTTCATGTGTCATGCGTCCAAGATAATGCCTTGCAATTGCCGCTTCAATAGTCCCGGATCACATTTATGAGAGATTACTCATTTTTGGTCACTTTCTCTTTCTTATATGGTGTCCAGGTCTTAGGTGTATACAAAAGTGTAAGGAGAACCATGGCATGAAACACATTGATATTTGTCTGAACAGGTAAACCATGGTTCTGTAGAAGCAATAGTCCAATTTTACCAAACCAGCATCCATATGGTATCTAAAGTCTACTTCAGGTTCATTTGGGGAAATTTAGCATATCTTGGCTGCCAGATAAAAAGAGTGCAGCATTAAATGTAGCACACAACCCTGATTAAGGCCATTGGTAAAAAAAAAAAAAATCAGATCGGAAAGATTGTCCTGTTGACATGCTTGCCCAATCATCCCATCATGAAAGGCAGTGACAATAGATGTAACATTCTCTGGGCATTCAAAACATTTATTAAACGTTAAAGTAGCCTTTCCCCACAACTTCACAGAAAGTCATGTTGAAAATCTATCAAAAGACGATCCAGCAGCAGCCATGCTAAGATCTTTCCTGAGATCCTAAGTGAAATGCCATGGTATATTCAGCACAGACAGCTGTCATTTTTCTTGTAGATAGTCACAACAATTGCATTTTAGATCACTGGAAACTATTCTAGATTCCCATATGCAGGATATCAGGGCAGGTCAGGAATGTTGTCACGGTCAGGGGACTTTCAAGAACTCCTGGAAGATGAAATAGGTGAAAGAGGAATCCAATCGTACACAGGATATTGAAGAATACTGTGAAATAGATTATTGGCTGTCACAGGTGTTCCAGCCAAAAGTCTAGGATTTCATGTACCATCCATGAGGATACTTGTGCCATGTTCTGATTTTGGGCCTTAGATCTCTTCATGGTAGCAACATGCATATCTCTCTGGTCTGAAAACCCCTAGGTGTTTTTCTTGAGCACTCGTTCTGTATTTCCTAAAGTTTCCTAAGATAGAGTTATGGTTTCTCTCTGGGATTTCTTTTTCTTGGTACAATTTCTGGGTTTTTCTTTTCCTGGAATTTCCCAGTCAAGGCAAGACTTCCCCTTTTGGTGTATCATGGGGCTGATTTCTGCATCACACTCCCTTATCAAACTGATGTCTTGGATAATCCAGAACAGATTCTGTTACTCAGAAGAGTGTATTCTGGAAAGATGCCAATTCTTCAGAGATGGCCAGTGCTGTAGCTGGGTTCATTCTGAGGAATGCTTTTGCTGGTAGCTTTGGGCTGTTGCTGGGCCATTCAGCCTCTCAATATTAAGATGACTTTGAGCATGCTGCTTTTAATCCACTGAAGAGTGATTCTGAATCAGGGGATCAAACGAGTGATCCCCTGATTCAGAAACATTCTTTCTGTTTCATTGCCATATGAAGACGTACTGTAGACTAACATATACAATTTCTGAAATTATGGATGCTTCCAAGTTTTCTTCTGAATGAAAGGAATGTCACAGTATGCTGTAAGGTTAGCCTTGTGTATGGAAGTCTGCGAGAATAATCAATTCATGCTATTTTGGAACTCACAGGAAGGTAAAATTCACTTGTTCGTAGAATGCAATTCTTCATGTTTTTGTCTGCATCAAGAGTGGGAACAAACACAGAGAGTCTGAAGGTTGTCAAAAGGAAGCAGAACATGGAGGGCCATGAGTCACTCGTTGATTGATAAGGGGGTCAGGCTGTACTGCTCAACCAATTTGGAACTACTGTAGCAGTGAAGCCAACTCCAGAGATACATCATTTGGCCTTTCATCTGCTGTTTATTAAGGAATAAGAAAATTAAAAAGACAAATCTGCCCCAACATCTTTTATTAATGTTGTTAATTAACATTATCTACAACAGTATACACTGAGTGTTTTTAAACCATAAACTCAGTCATAAGGGCCAGGTCATCACTGTACTGCAACAGCAGTTTTTTGTTTTATGATCATTCTCATTTCTTTCATGCATCAGCATTGTTTCACTGATATTGTATTATACACTGAATTCTTTGCCAAAGTTATGTGTCTCATTATTTTACTTATGGTACATATAATTTTTTTGATATTCATACACGTCTTGCCGTTACTGGCAACAAAATATTGTTGTATAACATAATATAACATAAAATATTTTAAAAAACTATTTTTATGTTTACAAGCTTAATACATTTTTTTGCTGTTTCTGGTACATTTTCTACAAACATATAGATGTTATGAATATTAGAAATGAAATTTTAGTGTCTCCTGTAACGAGATTTTGAAAAATTACCATCTTGTTGAGTGCAATTTTAAAACGGCCTGATCATGACATTTGTCAGAAACAGTATAAATCATACAAAGTCTGACTAAAGATAGTCCGACATCTAAAAGGTACACAAACATTTGCACTGGTCTGTATGTTCTGATAAAGTCTGGCAGATTATACCTGTTGTGTTTGTGCTCTGTGTACCCAGCTCTCAACTGCAAATTTTTGATTTATTATTGTTTGGCTTCTTATTTAAGAGGAAACCCAAAGTGCTCAGGGCAGTTCATTCAGGTCACAGCTAGCAAATTGATGAATTTTCCCTTTACGTAATAAATTTCCCACATATGTGTTTTTGTAAATGCAAAAAGTCAGCCTTTGTGTGCTGTATGTTTTCCAATCTTTTAAACTGTAACCTAAAAGCTGTTAAGGATAACACTGACCAGTTACCGTGCACCCATAATACTTGTTAGCTTTGGAAATACAATGTACTGTATTAGACCAAATTTCCACTTGGAGAAAATTTTCACTTTGTGTAATGCTTTAAAGCTCCGTAAGATAAAGATTGACATAGAGCATGTAGTAAGGAGTCAAGGTTTAGTGCTATATAGTGACATATAATGAGTTGCATAAGGAATCATTGTTAACATTTTTAGCATATCAAAACCAGAGGAATCACAAAAGAAAACCTTGCTGCATATTATTAAAGATTGATAATTTTTCTTTAATACGCACATTTATTTCCCCTAACTGTAAATCCCATAATGATGCGGATTTTGTGATTCTCATCACAGCACAAAGACTATTGTTGAATGTTAGATTGTTTAAAGATGCACCTCAGGGTGTACACTGACAACCACCCTAATCCCTGATGATAATGGTGAAATATGGAGCATGGGGACATGGTGAGGGCTTGGCTTAGCATTGCTGTTACAGAGGCTGGCAATGCTGGAGCAGGTTAATTCATTGTTAGGATGGAACAGGTCATGGCAGTGTTGGGACAGAAACCCACTAGGCAAACAGTACAGTAAGCAAAACTGTCTTATTTTTATTGCTAATATACTGTAGGGAGGACTACACTTTACTGTATTTTGGGGTGAAGTGTGTTTTGCTGATGGTGCTGAAATTAATCATGGCAGTAATGTTTAGTATTATGTTTTCTCTAAAGATGTCAGTAGTTGTTCTATCGTTGATGCTATCATGTGGCTGTCAAAAGAGAGGCGTATATATTTTTCATGCTGAAGTGTGTATACATTTAGAGAGCGTGCATTCATTTAGCACAGAAAAACACAGATCACTATGTACGCTCTCACTCCTACTCGCTCTTAAAAGTTTGTTTCTGGAATATTGTATATATGCAGACAACAGGGAGCTGTTATCAAAATAGCATAAGCTACTGTAACTTTCAGGAGAGGTGGCATGTTTGCTGCCTCACCCTGGGTACCTTGACATTCTGTGCAGTCAGACATGAGGCTCCAGGACACCATGGCACTCTGTACTGAAGTGCTTTTGCCGAATGGCGATGCAGAAGCCTGTCAAGTCAGATGCCGTTGCTCACTCTGAGTGACTGGCTGAAGCACCCCAAAGACATATAATTAGGAAAAGCTCATGTCACAACATGAGGAGATGCCTGCTCCTCTAAGCAGTTACATCAAGCTTTTGGAGGTCAGGTTTTCTTTCAGGCAAGAATAGGTAGATGTTTTTGCAAACAATAAATACTTATATATTTATTTATTTATTTATTTATTCATTGCACTTAATTATTTGTGAACATAATTAGCAAACAAAACAAAATACAAACACAAAACTACAGACTTTAACTGTAAATCAGAACCTCTACAGATACTGGTAGATCTATATATTGGTGTTTGTTACATGTCTGGGGGAGTATGTCTGCATTTTTATCAATAAATCGCACGCGTTTATCAGCCTTTTAATCAAAACGCTGCCTTTTGTAAAGTGAAAGTACGAGCCGTGGGTTTCCGCACGGCGATGAACAGCTTTATTTCAGGCATAAATTCATAATCAATCACATTCCAGCTATTATTTCCAGCTGTCATCAAATAATGGATTAAATAATTATATATATTTTGTTATATTTGTTTATTCATGTCTTCTGATGGTGCTCAATGTCGACACATTTTTACGTTTTAACGGAGATATGTTGGAATATTCACGATTCAGGACATTCACACAGTTAACACTATCAGATAGCCTGCTATCAGGAGATTTCATTAATTTCAAGACCATTTAAACTGAGACATTGCCATGTCTTTCATTGTTTTGTCCCTGTTAAGACAAAAACTATGTAAGAAACTTTTTATTATGAATTTTAAAGCACGATTTATGGCATCTTATTTCATCGTTATGAACATAATATGAAGCACATATACGCACATTCATCATGAAAGATCTATTGTAAAACAAAATAAAATTCATGTTTGCTTCAGCATTGGAAACAATATTGTGTTAGGCTAACTAATTATACACACAATGGTCTGGCTTTTAGATAAAGTCCTTCAATGCGCCATCTGGCGGATATTCAGTGAAGCACAACACATTTATTTAAATTCCTGAATGTTGCTTGTGGGAGTTCGCAGCATGGTGCGCGATGAATTCCGGCATTTTGTGGAAGAAAGCGTGCATTCTAAATGGCCACATCTGTATTGTATAAATCCCAGTTAACAGTAATTGATGAAACAAGGTCATCATTTGGTGTGACGACACTTTGAGGACCCATTAGGGTCAGGTACAATTTGTGCAATTTTATAAGGAAATTATGTTTTATAAAAACACACAGTTTTTCTGAAGAATTTGACTGTTGCACCTGCTTCTTTTTTTGCATGCAAAATTTAGCAGCTTTCTTTTTTTATCTAAAGAGTGGTAATTTAATGTGCTGCTTTCTTTTCTGGCTTGCAAATATTTTTCTGTAACTTTTAATTTTGGGGTGAAACACTAATGTTTGAAAATCAGCCATGTTTTTCTACTGAATAAACAAACAAACAAACATTTGTATTAAAAACAGGGTGCCTAAAATCTTTGCTATGTTCTGTACATACATACTCATGAACTGAAGCAGAAAGCTGACAAGGAATCTAAAATCACATGGGGCTTAAATAAGAACCCCAGTTAACAAAACCAAGACACATCAGAAGTTAATGAAACTGTGAACAGAACAGAATGCAAAACATTAAGTGACCGAGGAACAAATAGTACATAGTGCTGGGAGCCAAAACTTGCACACAGTATATAGCACCATCAATAAAAGTCTGAAATGAAAAGTAAAAAAAAAAAAGTCATAAGATGATGCACAGCACCCAGGAAGGTACCATGACACTGCGGAGTATTGATAACAAGCAGTCATAATCATACAGCTATTTTCCCGGCAAATTTGCCTTTTCGTCAGTGCCAGTGCTAAATGAAAAGGAGTCCTGGCTGTATTTGGAGTATTTGCACATGTGTTCTGCTGAAGATAGCTTATTTTTATTATTATTTATCTCAAATGTTCACCCTAATGTGATCTTGGCAAATTCACAGCCACCAGTCAGTTTTCTCTTATCATTCAACAGCTACAGAAGGGTGAAAACTGACATTTGCTTCCTCTGAGGTATTTATCAGAATGTTGTGAGATTCTTATGTGCACCAGAGAACAGTATCAGAAAGCTGTGAGATTCATTTGCTCGCGAGAGAACAGCCTCAGAAAGTTGTGAGATTTGTATGCTCACCAGAGAGCCGTGTCCAAATGTTGTGAGATTCTTATTTTCACCAGAGAACGGTATCAGAATGTTGAGTGGTTATCCCATGGTAGAAGAGCAGGATCTGCATTTTGATTGATTTTCATCCTCACTATCAGCATTTATTGTCAGTTCTATTGTCTGACAACAACATCAGTAGGATGTGTTATGACCCCTCATGATTAATTACATATAAAGGCTTCACCAGTTCTTGCGGAATTCACGCTGGCAGTCTGTAGCAAGAGGGAGTAGAACTGAAGCCACTGCCAGTTCCTACAGTATGTGTCACTTGTGTCACTTGTGTTGTCAAGTATTGTCAGGGTCAGGGGTAGCTCAGTGGTTAAGGCATTGGACCTTGGTTCGGAAGGTCCCAGGTTCAAGTCCCACTACCACCAAGTTGTCCCTGTTGGGCCCTTGAGCAAGGCCCTTAACCCCAACTGCTCAGATGTATAATGAGATAAAAATGTAAGTCGCTCTGGATAAGGGCATCTGCCAAATGCCTAGATGTAGATGTACTGTGATGTAGTAGTGTATTTTAGAGGCTACTGATGTGGGATCACATTCATAAGGTACAGTCTGTTCCACTGGGTCTTGAAAAGGAAACTGGAAATACTCCTTCTCCCCTGAGACTGGTTTAAGCATGTTGAATGAGAGGGTTTTTTAGGGTTTCTTACGTGATTGGTCATGGCTGTGATCTCTATTATAAATTTAATAAATGTTTTAATGCTGGCACAACTACATCCTCAAGAGCAAAGGTGGCCTTAAACCTTCAGGGTTGAGGGTTCGAGTCCCGCCTCAGGTCTGTGTGTATTGAATTTCCCAGTGATTGGTGGGTTTCCTCCTGGTACTTCGGTTTCCTTTATTATGAGCTGCATAGTGCAATCAAAATTCAACAACTGATTTTAACAAATATTTAATAGTAGCTATTTAAAAATAGATTTGAGGCTGACCTTACATTAAAAGGCAAATTATTCCACAGCTTTGGAGCAGCCACAGCAAAAAATCAATCAGCTCCTGTGGTTGGAACATGGAAAAGAAGCTGATGAGAGGATCTATGATGAAGAATGGCGCTGTAGTAGTTCAACAAGGTATTTGGGAGCTGAAATTTTAATTCTTTATAGACAAACATAAGAACTTTAAAATCAACTCTAAAACGAACTGGAAGCCAGTGCAGCAATGTCAAAACAGGGCTTATATGCTCTCGCCTACGTGTATTAGTCAGAAGATGAGCAGCAGCATTTTGAACCAGCTGTAACCTGTTCAGGGATGATTGTGGGAGACCAATGTACAACACATTTCAGTAATCTAACCCGGAGCTAATAAATGCATGTACAGTGTTTTCAAGATCTGAAAAGGATAGAAAACACTTTCACATTCGCAAAGTAATCTGAAGTGAACAAACAGTTTTTATGACTGGGCATACACACATGGACAAAATTGTTGGTACCCTTCGTTCAATGAAAGAAAAACTCGCAATGGTCACATAAATAACTTTAATCTGACAAAAGTAATAATTTAAAAAAATTCTATGAATGTTAACCAATGAAAGTCAGACATTGCTTTTCAACCATGCTTCAACAGAATTATTGAAAAAAATAAACTCATGGAACAGGCCTGGACAAAAATGATGGTACCCCTAGAAAATACTGAAAATAATGTGACCAAAGGGACATGTTAATTCAAGGTGTGTCCACTAATTAGCATCACAGGTGTCTACAATGTTGTAATCAGTCAGTGGGCCTATATATAGGGCTCCAGGTAGTCACTGTGTTGTTTGGTGACATGGTATGTACCACACTCAACATGGACCAGAGGAAGCGAAGGAAAGAGTTGTCTCAGGAGATTCGAAAAAAAATTATAGACAAGCATGTTAAAGGTAAAGGCTATAAGACCATTTCCAAGCAGCTAGATGTTCCTGTGACTACAGTTGCACATATTATTCAGAAATTTACGATCCATGGGACTGTAGCCAACCTCCCTGGACGTGGCCGCAGGAGGAAAATTGATGACAAATCAAAGAGACGGATAATCCGAATGGTCAAAAAAGAGCCCAGAAAGACTTCTAAAGAGATCCAAGGTGAACTTCATGCTCAAGGAACATCAGTGTCAGATCGCACCATCCGTCGTTGTTTGAGCCAAAGTGGACTACATGGGAGACGACCAAGGAGGACACCATTGTTGAAAACAAATCATAAAAAAGCCAGACTGGAATATGCCAAACTACATGTTGACAAGCCACAAAGCTTCTGGGAGAATGTCCTATGGACAGATGAGACAAAAATGGAACTTTTTGCCAAGGCACATCAGCTCTATGTTCACAGACGGAAAAATGAAGCATATCAAGAAAAGAACACTGTCCCTACTGTGAAACATGGAGGAGGCTCTGTTATTTTCTGGGGCTGCTTTGCTGCATCTGGCACAGGGTGTCTTGAATCTGTGCAGGGTACAATGAAATCTCAAGACTATCAAGGGATTCTAGAGAGAAATGTGTGCTGGCCAGTGTCAGAAAGCTGGGTCTCAGTCGCAGTTCATGGATCTTGCAACAGGACAATGACCCAAAACACACAGCTAAAAACACCCAAGAATGGCTAAGAGGAAAACATTGGACTATTCTAAAGTGGCCGTCTATGAGCCCTGACCTCAATCCTATTGAGCATCTTTGGAACGAGCTGAAACATGCTGTCTGGAAAAGGCACCCTTCAAACCGGAAACAACTGGAGCAGCTTGCTCATGAGGAGTGGGCCAAAATGCCTGCAGAGAGGTGCAGAAGTCTCATTGACAGTTACAGGAATCGTTTGATTGCAGTGATTGCCTCAAAAGGTTGTGCAACAAACTATTAAGTTAGGGGTACCATCATTTTTGTCCAGGCCTGTTCCATGAGTTAATTTTTTTTTAAAATAATTAGTTGAAGCATGGTTGAAAAGCAAGGTCTGACTTTCATTGGTTAACATTCATAGAATTCTTATTTATTATTACTTTTGTCAGATTAAAGTTATTTCTGTGACCATTGTGAGTTTTTCTTTCATTGACCGAAGGGTACCAACAATTTTGTC